>QNQO01006545.1:0-224693 GCA_003290165.1 Berberis thunbergii
TCGGTTCAAGTTTGATTGATTTCGGTTTAATCGATTTATTGTTCAAAGCCTTGGAGATGAAGAAGAAAGTATGGGTCCACAGTTTATTATTCTTCATTGGTACTAGAAAGATAGAAAATTATATTAGTAGGATGGAAGAAGGAAAATCACTAAGGACGTGTTTGGTTACTCAATGGAATGGTTTTGACAATTTTAATGGTAATGACCATTATAATGGTTTAAGCGATTCATTTGTTTGGTTGGATATAAAATTGACGTAATGGGAAAGACCATTATAAATTTCATTGTAACGAACATTCCTTCTCAAAACCCTATGAATGTCATTACAATGTCCATTATGGTCAACACTCAATTTGCCTGATATGCCCTCCTTACCTAACGTAAATGCCTCTTTACCCATCATAGATCCAAATTCCATGATTGATAATTGATGGCATAATGGTAAAGACACAAATCATTTCATTCTCATTCGCATTTTTAGTCCAAGTAACCAAACATAATAATATAAAAAAAGCTAGAAAACTGGGTTTTGCAACCATATTTTGCAACCAGGATAACGTGGCGTGATCTTGAAAGAATGATGAAATCTCCCAAAAAATTATGTAAATCTAAAGGTTGTACACAACTTCCTCTGGCGATGCCACATCATCTTGGTTGCAAAACATTCCCTAGTCTGACTCTAATAATATTCTCATTGTCAATCGCGTTCCCATTTCGTTGAATATGACCTAAAAATACTATTATAACATTAGTAGGGTGTGGAAAGGAATTGACGTAATAATTGCCTTTTTAGAAAATTTCTCCATTTTTTATTCAACAGTGTACCTTTTTAGAAAATTTCCTCAAAATTGGATAATTCTAATTCAACAGTGTATCTCGACTTCATCTCTTAAAGTCTTGCTTAATGGTTCTCCCCTAGATGCGTTGCTACCTTCAAGGGGCATTCGACAGGGGGACCCGCTTTCACCTTATCTCTTCATCATTGTCGCAGAGGCTCTCTCTAGAATGCTCGTTGAGGCAGAATCTATAAATGACATTAAATGCCTAATCATCCATAGACACCTCCCTCCATCAGTCACATTCTTTATGCGGATGATCTTATGATTTTTTGCAGAGTCTCTCTTATATAGGCCCATTCGATCAAAGATATTTTAGCTGAGTATTGCACGACTTCGGGTCAAGCAGTCAACTATGATAAGTCTTCTGTTTTCTACAACTCAAATGTCCACCTCAGACATACTAAGATGATTAACAAAATTTTGGGAGCTAGGCTGTACAATCCAAAAGAGAAATATCTTGGCACTCCACTGCTACTCTTAAAGAAAAATGCATCTAATTTTCATTTCCTGATAGACAAAATCAATGCTAAGTTATCTTTTGGAAAGCTAAAATGTTATTACAAGCAGACAGAACAATGTTGATTAAAGTTGTTATACACTTTATTATGGTGTATACCATGCAAACTTATCTCATCCCTCGTACAATCACCACCCAGATTGATACCCTAGTAAAGAATTTCTGGTGGCAGGGTACGAAGGTAAATAAAGCAAAACACCTCTGTACGTGGGATAAAATAACAATCCCACGACAACTCAGTGGTTTAAATATTCCCAGTGCCAGGAATAGAAATCTTGCTTTGAAAGCTAAGTGTATATGGAGCTTGCTAACTAACCCAAACTCATATACTTTGCAATAAAGTATATTTCAACTTTTCAAACTCCGCCATTGCATCATTTGCCTGGAGAGGAATCTATCCGCTCTCCGATAAAATGTGTGATTATCTTGTTTGGCAAATCCATTCGAGGATGAGACACTTCTTTGGGATGATTGCTGGTGAAGCCGAACTTGCTTCTAGCTGACTGTTACCCTATGCATGACGTTGTTGCTTCCCCTAAAATTCACGAGGGACCTTTGGCTTGACAAAATGAGCATGGAAAAAATCCTTTTTGGAATGTTAACCTTATCACTACTTTCTTCCCATCCCAGTGGGTAAAGATATCCTGGACGATTACCATCGTCTTCTAGCACACAAGATAAGCTCATCTGGAACTTTGATAAAATAGGTACTTTCTCAGTCCAAAAGTGCGACAAAAGCTTTCCTTAATAAGGACCTGGAATTTTCCTCCTCAATCAGATATTGTCAACTCAAACCTAAAATCCTTCAGGATTTATGGCGAATCCAAAGCCCTGACTAATGCAATTCTACTTCCTTGGAAAGTTTCTCAAAACATCTTGCCCACCATGTCCAATCTCATGCGCATTCACATGCCCATTGAAGATCACTGTGTTTTTGCCACCATCAGAAAGAGGTCGACATTGCCCATCTCTTCTTCCTATGCCCCATTGTCCAATGCTCCGGCTCTTCTCCCCTCTCCTATCAATTGGAGCACTGCCCAATTTAGTATAACGAGACTCATAATGCTCTCAATTTTATATGGGATTCTGCTGCAGTAGACCTTTGGCTCGGGAAGAGATGCTTTCTCAATTCACAGCTGTTATTCTCTCAATTTGGCGTACCCAAACCCGATTATCTTCCAAAAAATAACACTCTCTATCCCGGAGCTTCACCCAGGCGACTAAACAAACTTGGACAGCTTGGTATAAGGCAATGGTTCAGTTCCCCCAAAATTGATTCAAGTGCCACACCTAACCCCCTATCTCTGCACCATATTCTTAAATCGGCTATAGTGGCCAAACCCCCAACCTGATTCAGCCCGCTCAGGACCCGCCCATTGCAATTATTGTCTAATACCCAACAATCAAGAATTCAACTTATCCACGACCAATTTATGGTAGTTAGAAATCACCGCATCAACACACTTTATAGGAATGTTAGGACTTTCCCCGCTGAGCTTTCTTCTGAGATGCTTATAGTGACTTATGACGTTTGCTTCTTTATCTCCTCAGAGCAGAGAGCTTTTGGAGTAGTAGCTATGAACACTTCTGGTACGATCCATGCCACCTTTGTAGATAGGATACTAGGCTGAGTTTTTGATAGTTACGATGGGCAAGTGTTTTGCTGCTGAAGCTACTGGTGCAGGCACAACATTGCCCATAGTGCTGATACTGGGAATCCTGTCAATCTTCATTCCTTTTTATTTTTTTGACTTAGGAGACGTGCACATGGAACTACGATGGGCGAACCATTTTATATAGTATTAAGTCACTCACAATTAACCTTTCGAACTGGTCTTGTAATCATGAGTCAGCCTAAATGGCGAGGAAAACGGCGAGGGAGGACCCTCCATCCCCCTCGCGATGCGTGCAGAGGAGCAAAAGTATGCATCGCGAGGGGAGAGAGGGTACTCCCTCCATTTCCTCGCCCATTCCTCGACAGCTAGAATTTTGTGTAATCATATATGCTCCAAGCTCATTCGGTAGCGAGTTATTCTAAATGGTGAGGAAATGAGCGAGGGGAGGGAGGTGGCGGGATGGGGACCTTTCACTTTTCTCGGGATGTGCGCACCAAAAAAATGACACACATTCCGAGGGAGGTGAACGGTCCCACCCCGCCACTCCCTCCCCTCGCTCGTTTCCTCGACATTTAGAATTTCTGTTCGGTAGCTTCCACCGCAGGACACAATCTTTGTACTTTGGTTTCCTCGACAGGTAGCTTTTACTTCTCTTAACAAAAAAACAAAAAACAAAAAAAAAAAACAAAAAACAAAACAAAACAAAAGAAAAGAAAAATCCATGAACGAAACGTCAACCTAGGTTAGGGTTTCATTTCACCATTGGCTCTCGAACCATGCCTTCCTCTTCCTCTCTAACCTGCACCAAATTCGCTCTATGGACGATAGCAGCAGTGATTCTGCAGATCATCGGTCTCTTTCTGTTCGTTTTAGGCTTCTTTCCGATCAAACCAGCTCTCTCTGGCATCAGGTGAGAGTAATCTATCATCTTTACTTCGTTTTCAATCTTTTTACTAGAGTTTTCCAAATTAAAAACTTCTCTATAACTCTTCAAATTTCACTCTCGAATCCAGTGGTCTAGAGAGCTATCGCGCTCCAATGTGTGGGTCTGTTGAGGATCCCGAAGACAGAGCTCATCTTTCTCCCGAGGAACTCAAATCCTTGTATCAGGTTCTATCTTTAAGATCAAATTTACATTTTCTTGTTTATTAGTTAGTATTATGATCTTATCACAAATGTTCAATTTAGTACTAATTTTCAAGAAATTCAGATTATATGCCCTCTTAGATTGTGATAATGTAAAAATGTGGATTTTCCCATCATCAATGGAAGCCCATTTTCATTTTTCGGCGTGATACTAGCAAATTTTACGAATTATGAATATAATAAGGCCGCCTAAAGGCATGACAGCCGTTTCAAACCAGTACCACAAAACGAGTTTCTCATGCAGACGAAAAACAATGTGCATTTGTGAATCATATCTACAAGTGGCAATGGCTGTCAAGTAGTTACTCAAGGCGTGAAATTTTCTAAATGCAACCAAACACACCATTTGACCCAAGTGCAAACGAAGGACTATGATGACAACTCACTTTTGTGTTACAGTTGATTGTGCATTGCTTACTGAGAATTATTTGTCGCTAACTAATTGCTTATTGAGATTAGTCCTGGATAGTAAGTCGACTATAATGTAGGAGTCACATTAAAACTAACTTTCTGCGTTTATCACAGGAAATGTCTCAAATTCCCCCATCGTTTGACCGCTTAGTATTAATGGTAAGTGAATGATTTTGTTTCAAATCTTCTCTTAGATGCATTAATTTGACTTTTGACTAGTAATTTTTTCGTGCTGTTTTATGGGGGAGGTTTTCAAATTTCGGTCACAACCATGTCAGTTTAGGTTGTTGATGGTCTTCCAGCAGAGTTTGTGCTGGGAAACGGTGATCAGCCTCCAACGAAAGTTATGATGGAAAGTATGCCATATACGCAGTCTCTGTTATCAAATGGAACTGCAATTGGCTTCCATGCAAAGGCGGCACCTCCTACCGTAACAATGCCTCGACTGAAGGTGAATAACCGTTCCATGATATTCTTGTTTCGGAAACCCATCTTCACGTTTATTTGGTAATTTCATCTCATTCCGATCTGTATTTCAGGCAATGGTTTCTGGGGCAGTTGGGGGATTTTTAGACCTTGCTTTCAATTTCAATGCACAGGCTCTTTTAGATGACAATCTTCTAGGTTAGTTTGGTTAAATATGTTATGAAAGATCAATGATATTTGAACTAATAAACACATTTAAAAAAATTAAATCTGTATTTTACTCTATACATATTTCAGGCCAACTCTTTAGTATTGGTTGGAAGATGGTTATGCTTGGTGATGAAACATGGATTAAGCTGTTTCCAGGACTATTTACAAGGCAGGATGGAGTCAGCAGTTTCTTTGTAAGCATGCTATATATGTTCATTGCACAGAAATTTCCTGTTTGAATTTCTATTAGTATTTTGTTTTATCGTTGTTAGCAACATGCTAGGTGCGACATATTATGATTTTCAAGATGCCGTGTAATTTTGCTTAAATACTAATAACGTGTTTGAATTTCTAGCTATATGGCTATTTCGTGACTACAGTATTATGACTATTTTGATGATATTAATAGCAACATGATTAGTAAGACACACGCTTTGAGATTTTCTTGAAATCAGTAGCTTGATATAGATGTTTACATGATGAAGTAGTTCATCACCTAGTTCTAGGAGTTAATATAGTAAGACTAGTCTCTTAGTTTCCAACAGCTTGATTTATCACTTGAATATGTTCATACATTCGTGATTGTGGTTGAAGGTTGCTTTGGAAAGAAAGAAGAATCCAGGGATCATAGCTGAAGGATCTAAGGGATCAAAGCTGACTTGATTGTTGTCCAATACCCATTCCCGAAATTTTCACTAGATGTGCACAGAGTGTAACTACTTATATAAGTAGGTATAGCTGAAAGGTTTCATATCAGTGTACAGATGAAGGCTTGAAATTCCCTTTCTGTCCTGGTTCCCCCTTTGCCTTTGAGCTTTGGTTTGAGACAAGGTTTAAAAAACTCGTTTTTTTAAGTACTACGGTTGTTTTTCTTACCCAAGGGGAAAGGCGGTCTTGAGACGTAAACCTAAACATTTGGTAAAAAATCGGGTGAAAGTTCATTTGGTAAAACGGTTTATAAGTTTACTAAAAAAATTAAATTGAATAAAACATTAGAACCTTTATTCATACAAGTTTAGTGAGGCGTTTAGCACTCATGATTTCTTTGATTTGATCACCAAACACAAATCATCTTTATGAAATCAAAATAAGCTCCAGAGTCATGACCTGTAGAGATCTTGGCTAACCTTGAGTTATGATACAGACTTGGACGGATTGTTAGGGTTTGGTGGGAGCACATAGGATTTGGTTGAGGTTTTAAGGAGAAATCTTGTTTGTTCTTCAAAAAGGAAAACCTATCTCTCAAACTCCAAAAGTTGGACTTCTTTCAAATGTGAAGAAAAGATTGCACAAATGGGTATTAAGTAGGTCGTTTTTGTCATTCAACTACCCAGTGAGGCTTATGTCTCATTTCACATGTTACACATCAAGGCATATGCTTAATCTACCAATTTAGAATTTTCTGTGGAAAATGCTAAATGAAAATCTCAGAAATCGGCCGTTTCACCTACCTTGCCGAGGGATGTTGTGGTTTAAGGAGTTTTAATGCGTTGAGGTACGGTATCACTCTATGACATTTTTCTTCTGTGTATGTTAACTTGTTATTAGTTATGCTCAAAGCGCTTGTTAATTTAGTTTCTTCAAATGTCAGAAAATTATGGCTGATTTGTCACAAGGAGTATTGGGATACATGTGTTTTTGGTTAATGCTTCAAAGGAGCTAAACTAGAAGAGTCATACGTATTGGTTCTTGGCTTCTTTATCTGATTTCTTGTGGCATGGTTGTACATCTTTGGTCTCATTTATGCTATGCATGATAAGATTTTTAGATGACTATGTGGCTCGTTTTCATGAGTTTTGATGTCTATTCTTGTCCTGTAAACTTATTATCATTATAATATAATTATTTGATTCAGGTCAAAGATACTATTGAAGTAGATCACAATGTTTCTCGGCATTTAGAAACGGAGCTTGCAACTGATGACTGGAATCTTCTGGTGGTTTCTCCTTTCTTCATTGTGCTTCGCATTTATAGTTTATTTGTATGATGTATTTATTGTCTTGTAACTCACTCTAGTACATCCACCTCTGCTAATGTAACACATTCTCCATCGAAACTTATCAAGGCGCCAAAGCGTATTACTGCCACCAAGTAAGATGGGGATTTTCTTTGTGTATTAGGTTTTATCTACTCATCTTGAACCATGTCGTCAGGGCCGCCGCCAAGGCACTATTTTTTTTTTTACAAAGGCGCTCCTCGATTTTATCTCGCCTCAATACACTTTTTAGCGCCTTAGCGCTTCGCCTCGTGTGGGTCATTAGGTGCTTGGAGCACTTGAGGCACCAATATCACTTTAAAAAATAAAAATTAAATAATTTGGGTTGGCTTAAATGTTAACTAGTTTATTTGATAATTGAGCAAATCACTAATCAAAGGAGATTTAGCTATTTGGGGATGCTGGAGACGAAAATGATGAAATAATTAGTTCATGGAATTATTGAGGATATTTTACTTTTACGAGGGATGGAGTTATGGCCTATAAGTCTTAGTTTTAGTTATTTGACTTGTTATAAATATAATTTGGTTTATGTTAAGTTTTATGATTTAACCCTTACTATAGAATAGCTATTTTGGATATGTTGGGTTTGAGATTTAAGATATTAATTATGTACTTAGGGCTTATGTCATGCAATACTCATGTTTGTTTCTTGTTTATGATATTGTTGATGTTTGTATTGAAGGAGGCATTAGAATGAAATAAGAACTTAAAAAACCACCCTGAGAAAATGTACAAACCTCCACAAATTTTTTTCTTCTTTTCTTTCTTTAGCATGATTTTTGTTGTCCAAGGCGGTCTCGTAGCGCCTAGCTGTGCTCCAGCCCCTGACAATGTAGATCTTGAATGTAGTTGTTTCTTTGTTAGCTTTGAAGGCTATTTAGAATTACAAAGAAGGATCTACTAGTTATTTCAAAATTTTCTTGTATTATATGATTGATACATCTGCAGTATTGGATGTTAGTTTGTTTTTATATATGTGGGTATTTATAGCTTTCACTTATGTTTTACTTGTAAAATTTTTATTTCAGATTCTGCACTATTTGGGCGTGGATCATGTTGGGCATATTGGCGGACGTAATAAGTACTCATTTCCTCCATTTCCATTTAAATGATTATTCATATTTGTTGTCATAGGATATCTATTATTCCAACCATAACTTAATTGGGTCCTTTTTCTATCATTTACAGCATCTTGATGAAGCCCAAATTGAAAGAAATGGATGAAGTTGTTCAGAGGATTCACCAAAGTGCAGTCATAGATTCTCGCAATGGACAAACACTACTGGTTTGTAGTTCCAAACTTCTTTATATTCTTTGTGTGTCAAATAATGAGTATGATGATTCAGATTCATAAATGTTATGGGATCTAAACGCTAAATTGGACAAAGACTTGAACTCAAATCTAGTGCAAATGGGTACCGAAGTTAAAATTATAAATTTTAAACACCTCTTCAAGCTGAAGGATACAGATCATTTATTCCCATCTTAAGAATAAAGAAAAATTAAGAATGATTTGTGATTGTGACAATGTTTCTTAGAAGATGCCTACAAAGCTTTGATGAGAAGACTCGCATGGAACCTAAATATTCCAACTCTCGGGTTTTACATGATAAAGTAACATCTATATTATTTTTTCTCCCCATGCCATTAGTTTTGGTATGAAGTCAACCTAATTATAACATTATTAATAGTTTGACTGTGTCTGTAAGTGGAACAAAAAGCTTGCATAGCATGTTATAGATCCGTATTAATTAAGAAATACTATGGTTCTACAGCTCCAACTGCTCGTTAGTTACTCTTCCAGATTGCTGACAATGGGTGGAATTGAGGATGTGTCAATTGTTACCATGTAAGCTTTTGATTTAGCAAGAAGGTCTAAGATGTTCTTGTGAGAAAATTTCTTCCCACAAACTTGCAGTTCTCAGATAGCTAAGTGGATCCTATTTCTCATATGATTTGGAAATGTAGAGTCCAATTGTCGTTTTTCAATAAAATCTCAGTATTGTCATTTGGTAAGCTAAAAAGTTTTGTGGAGAATTGGGTGGCAAAAGGAGATACCATTGAATGTGTGTTTCTTAATATGAAATGTTTTAATCAGACATCTATTAAGTGGAGTGGCTAGCTACATGCCTTTAATAATTACACGATCTGAGATTGATTTTGACCTATGATTTTCCCTTGCTAAGAAAAGTTCCATTCTTCAATTAAGTTTTGATTAGGACATGGCTCGACACCCACTCACATGTAATGTTTGCAGTTTTGCTCAACTAGATTCTTACTGAAAATGCCTCTTTTCAGCAAAGAGACAGCAAATCATATCCAATTCAATTTTGGAAGAAACACAATTTGACATATTCAGTATGTTGAATACTTACAATAGAGTCAAACTTTGAAAACATTTCCTGAAGTTATATTTCATGGTGCTTTTATTAACAATTGAATCTTTCATAAGCTTAATCGACTCACCCAGTAAAAAAAATTTCTCTTGAAAAAAAAAAACTTACAGATGGTAGTCAGTGACCATGGAATGACTGACAATGGGAATCATGGAGGATCTTCATATGAAGAAACTGACTCTTTAGCTCTTTTTATTGGTCTACGATCTGACGTCCCAGACTATGTATCAGCAACACGTAATGAAGCTTTCCAGGTAATTGATCTCGCTCTTCTCCCGCTCAGTTCTTTAGTTGTGTTGTTTCCAAGATGGGTCATAATTTATTTCCCTTTTTTTGTAAGCGCAATATGATATACATAAGTAGTTCCTCTCTGATTAAAAATTAACAAACAAGAATGTTTTGATACAGGTAGTGATAATTAATTTGTTCATTATATTTCAGAATGTCTATTGGGTAGAAACATCGCACACACTAAAATATGGTCACATATTGATGCTCACAAGTCACGTAACCTAGATATAGTTGCAAACTGCACTCATTTGGTAGTAATGAAAAATAGGTTAATGCTCTTTTTGCAAAGTACTCTTAGACATCAGAATAGGCACCTTATAGTTTTCCCAGTCCATAGATGATTGTTAACACATGCTCATCAGTAATTGATTAATTCTCCAATGAACCAAATCACGATAAAAGGTTAATCCATATTCTAGTCCTCACTTAAATCTAGGAAAGAAACATCGTTGCTCTGGCATTATGATGGGCTGCTAAGAGTGCTTGAAGTATTTGAAGCTAGAAAATCTTTGAAGCTCAGTTGTTTGTGCATTCTAGTTTTTAGAAATGGACGTCCCTAAATTGGGTTTTAAAAATATTCATGTGGCTGGTATTTCTAGAAATGGACGGCCCCTTGTTATTCTTATTCTTACTACGACTTGTGCTGGGTATTACTCATCAAGTATCTTTTTTTTTTTGGTGACTTGTCGTTTCATTTACTTATTTTTGTTTTTCAGGTAGACATTGCACCAACTTTAGCTCTTTTGTTTGGTGTCCCTATTCCAAGAAACAACATCGGCGTTCTGATTTCAGAAGCATTTGATTCTCTTACAGGTCCAGTTGTTTTCCCTTTTTCACATTTGACCAGCAAAAATCTCAAACCAATGATAAGAACTTTGACGAATCTTGTAAAGGGTGCAGTTACATCCATCTTTCATTCTTGAAGCTTACAATTACTTTTATTGTCTTATGGCTTCGTATGACCTATGTCAGAATATTCGTCATTGATTCTTTCTCCAATTCATTCCAGAAATACATGTTTTACTGTTGGTTCTTGTTTGTTATAGACAAACCTTGTCCTCAAGATTATTGTTGTCTTTTGCTCAAGTGTATTTCAAGATTAAGGTTTATTTGTTATTATCAAATTTTTTTTTACTTGATATCTCATGTTCTGCCTTTGCGTCAAACTAATTAACTAGTATTTCCTTCAAGAGAGATGATTCATAGATGTATGGCTGAGCAACCGAGGAAGTTCCTCTTGCTATAGATGAGGGAAGTAATAAGGCTTTAGGGAAAAATATTTTTGGTCATTTATATCTTTGTTCAGCTTCTTCTTCTCTCCTTTTTTTAAATTCAGTATTATTATTGTTATCATCATCATCATCATTACTATTATTATTATTATTATTATTATTATTATTATTATTATTATTATTATTATTATTATTATTATTATTATTATTATTTATTTTATTATTTTATTACTATTATTTTTATTCAAGCAAAACAAGCTGAATTTTATATTAAAAAAGCGAGCTTGACAGAGAAATACTTAGAGTAGTATTAAAAGTTCTGACTGGTGCAATTGAACAAAAACTGTCCAGAGGATGAGTTCCTTAGTGATCCACAGTGCACCTCTAGTGCCAAAGTTTGGATTTAAAATTGAATTTCAGTTGCAGACTACTAAGCTGCTGCCCTTGAATATCCTTCTATTGCATCCCTGCCAAATGGTCCATGTCAGAGTGTATGGGGTCATCTCCAATAACCGGTTTCTAATACTAGAGAAGATTATGTTCTTCCACTAGATCAACCATAGAGCTATTGAGTATTGATGGACCTGTACATGTCAAATTCCCCAAAATAATTCTCCGATCCTTCACACGAGAGCGGTTGAGAAGACTGTGTATTGACTTTTGATACAACATGCACATGTTGGTCAAAGTGATCTCCCTTTTCATCAAATTGTTGATTTTAAGGATACAACCATGGACTACGGTACTGGGGAGGAATTTACATGTCAATGCAGCTATAATTAGAAGCACGGGAAGGGGAAGAGGAGAGCCCCCATTCATATAGCTCATTGACCTTCCTAGATTCATGTGACATTTCAAGGAGAAAAAGGTGCATAGTTACGGAGACTAAGTGAGGAATTATTTTAGTTTCTCCAAGAGGTCTTCTAATATAGCATACTGATTGTGAACCTTCAACAGTAACAATATACTTTAGGGTGCATTTGCTTGTTTCATGATGATCAAACAATGAAAGTAACACCATTGATATTTCTCTGTGAATCACTTCCTCAGAAATATATTTTCACACGAAACTATGTACCCAATAAACATATGACCCTTCATTTGTTATATTCCTCTCAATCGTTGCGTTGTTTGTGGATCACAGAAGACCAACAGCTTCGCGCATTGGAATTGAACTCTTGGCAGTTAATGAGATTACTCCAAGCACAGTTTCCTGGTTTATTATGTTGTAATTCTTCAAGCAATGAATTTAATGATACTCAAATCTCAGAACTCAGCGAATGCAAAGGTAGTGTAGAGCAGAAGTTATGCTACTTATTTTCAAAAGCTGCTGCTCTCCACAATCGTTGGATTCGTCGAGAAAGTCAAGGTCTCAGGTAAAATGTAGTTTCTGCCATGGTCTGTTCATAAAAACAACTTTGAGTGCCATGTTCATGATGTTTGATTCTCATCTGTGTGCAGGTCTAATATGATTATTGAATTTAGGGAAACTGTGGCGGTGTACAAGGAATATCTGAGATTTGCAAGTAAATGGTTATCGCGTGGAGTCACTGATGTAGGTATCACTACTTTCTAATGGTGTTATCGAGTTGGCTTAATTCTCAATCCCACAAGAGGGTGACAATCATGTTCTTGCAACTTGTCCTTGTGCAGAAACCTCTCAACATGCTTGCTGTTGGAATTGCTGCCATGATTCTGTCGTGTATCATGTTTCTGAGCATTCAGTCGTTATTGTACAAAACATTTCATGTTGGACAAAGTAACTCCCTTTTAGACACAAATGACCATAGAAACAAATGGCATGTAGACGAAACTTTTGTTTTGATAGCAATGTTGAGCATTGTTTTAAGTTTGGGTTCAAGTTCGATGGTAGAAGAAGAGCAATATACGTGGCATTTTGTGACATCCTCATTATTCGTGATATTTCTTCGTAAATCAAGCCAGTCGCTTCCCTTAGGTCTAGAACCAAGTTTAAGAAATGTCCACAAGGGACACAAATACAACTATACCAAAGCATGCTCCATCATTTTAGTACTTATTTGTGGAAGGCTTTTAAGAGGATGGCATCAAGGTGGTGTAAACTGGGTTCATCTTCCTGACATTTCGAAGTGGCTTGAGAAAGCTGGTCCTCGCATTATAAAATCTTTCCAGGTTGTCTCAGGGCTCATCGTCAACAGTTTGAGCACCATTGTTCTTTATAGGTTTAGATTGAAGAAAACTTTTTTCGTGGTATTTCAGATCATCTCCTTTATAGCGGGTGTACTCGTATTGCTACATATAGTTAATTATCAGAATCAGACATTTGCAGCATCCAGCAGTGGTTCCTTGTTAATTATTCAGATGATATACACAATTCTGATTATGACTGCGATGGTCGCTGTCTTAGGATTACCTTGGCTTGCACCTATTTCTTGTAGTAATCCTCACTCCAATCCTCAACCCCATTTTATGGCTTCAGTTTTCATTGGTCACGAAACTGAGCATCCCTTCTCGGGGTTAAGGGTTTGTATGTACTTGATTGGTTGGACATACTCAATATGCTGGTGCTATCTGCAACTACTGCTACAGCAACCGATTAATGCAATGCCAGTTTTATTGCTCCTCGTGCAAGTCCTGGCAATTGTGTATTACTTTTCAGTTGGCAACCTGCAGCATAAACAATGGATTGAGGTTAGTTATGTTTCTCTGTCACTTTTGTGCTTCTTATTTTTGTCTGCCTATGTTTAGGCCAGGGAATGGGTGTTGAGTAATTTAAATTGTTATACAGCACAAAGTGGTTGAATAAAGTTATTAGTTTAATTTTGTACTTCCCTTTTTGTGTTTACTATATTCCTGTTTTGTGTTTTTAACTTGAGAAGTAGTAGTGAATTAGTTTTATATATGTGAAGATAGCATAAACTTCAAAGATACATTTCAAAGTTTTAGACTGCTGATGCTATGGTCTTCATTCTCAACACCTATTGAATATGTGGGTGTATGTCTGCTATGGGGATGGAACTCCGGCTCAGACTACAAATTCATAGGAAATAAAGTACCATTGTTACATAAACATAGGTTTTACGTTTTAGTGTGAATTGCGCCTAGTATTTGGATATAAGGAACAAATCTCTTGACTAATAGAAGTTAATAATGCCTAATGTTTGTCCCATTTTTAGATCCTCCTGGTTGCTTAGTTCTTGAATGTTCTAGAAGTACAATAGCATTTCTTGCTGTGAACTCTATAAAAATGTAAAATAGATACTCCTATTGTTACGTGCATTAGGCTGCCGAGTTTCTAACTAGATAACGTTTGACACTTTTCCTGCACTTTGTAGGTTGCTGCCTTGTACTTTTTGGGGATGACAGGTCATTTTAGTCTTGGAAACAGCAACACATTAGCTACTATTGATGTGGCCGGAGCTTATATGGTATTCCCTCTTCTCTGCTCAACTGATCCAAAATTTATTTCCATATTTGTTTGAGGTTCCAGAAGCCAAGACATATCCAACTACCATAACAATCTATTTACTGGCTTCCAGGGCATCTCTAATCACTCTACTGTGCTATCTGGGATTTTGATGTTTGCAATTACATATGCATCTCCGATTTTCTGCCTTTTTAGCCTGATGTTGTATATAGCCTTGAAGGACATTAGCTTTATTGTAGTCTCAGAGGATGCAGATTTGGGACATCTACTCCAAATGACAATTGGTTTTCCTTGCCTTGTTCCTTTGAGCTTGAATTCAGTTATGTTGACTACATTCACCGTCATCTTACTGTTAATGAGGAGCCATTTGTTCATCTGGAGCGTATTTTCTCCAAAGTAAGTTGTTGATGCAGAAACCTCATTTAATTTCAGGAAATGAACACCGTATGCTTGCAGAAATTAAAAGGCTAAATATCTGGAATGCTGAAAAACCAATCCAGTTGGACTATGACCAACTTCAAATACTGGTATACTGCATCATTTTAATATATATCAGATATCCTGGATGGTCTTATACTTCCTACTGGGTTGATTTTATCTCAAAAGATTTTACCAGAACGCATTGTAGAATTGACTTGTTGAAATGTTTTCATTTAAATGTCATTTCTGCTCAAAGTTTCTTGCTTTGATTCTGGAATGTTTTCTTGCTACAGGTATATGTATGTCTGCGCGACAACAGTGTGCATCTATGTAGGGGTGTTTCTAATAGCTGCAACTGAGGTTTATGCTTGTTCTGTGTTTTTATCTCGGAGAAAGCGCTCTCTCTCAAGGCAAATGGCTAATCAGTAACTTCAATGACAAAAAACTTAACAACTAGCTGAGAAGTCATCAAAGAGGTGTACAGATCACTAAACTTGTTATTTTACATTCTTTTAATGTTGAAAAAACTTTCTATTAATGTTTCCGATGAGTGGATTCAGCCTGCTATGATATTTGATTTATTGATATCATACAATTTAAAATGAATAATTGAGCTATTATCAAATCGATCGATTATGAGAATTTAATATAATGTTGAAATTATTTCAAGTTAGAAATACTTACGTCCAACGCTTAGATTGGTGAAAACCCTAAGTAATTAAGAAGAATACTAGCGTTGTGCTGATAAATAAACCAGACAATGAAACAGTACAGAGATATGCTAAAATGAAACGAAGGTTTATTATAGTTTGCACCATTGAAGAAATTATGTCCTGCTCCCGTTCCGCTCTCATTTAATGTGATACTTTTTTTTAATTGAGAGCTGTGCTTATCCCGTGTATGTCAAGAGCAGCTAACCTCATCAGAAGTTGACAAATATCTAACGCAAGGCTGGACAGTGCAAATTCATAAGCGGCGGGGGTGGTGCCATGAGCGAGTGACAAGCAGGAAATGGATCCCAAATTAAAGAAGTTTCCAAAAATAGGTCCTACCGGGAGTCGAACCCAGGTCGCTGGATTCAAAGTCCAGAGTGCTAACCACTACACCATAGAACCTTGGATGAAATGTCTGCTTAGGAGTGGCTTATGATGTCATCCTCACAATTGAAACCCTAGCCTCAATCGAGAAGGTATTGTGCTCATTGATCAATTGTAGAAGGTTATTGTTTATCCCCTGTCAAATGCAATCATTCGAACTCATTTTTTCATAGCATAATAGAACCCTAGGTTTAAATGAGGGGGTGTTATACTCATTGATCAATTGTAGAAGGTTATTGCTATTTTGTGTTCTTATCCTCGGTCAAATGCAGTTGTTCGAGTTCATTTTCATAGCATTATGTTTCATATATCAGAAAATCAAAGGCAGCTTTCTATTTTAGTAAAATCATTCAGGATAAGAAATCCAAGATCCACAATGATGAAATGGTAGAATTTCTCTTTTTAGCCGTATGTTATCTCAATGGTCATCTGTCTGGTTTACTATATCATCAATGAAAAAGATGATTTTCTTTCTGTTAAGGAAATTGAAATCAAATATGGACGTGTAAGGTATTTATTTTTGCCTCTAATAGGTCATACCTTTTATTAGGGAATCCATTTGATTTGAGTAGCACGAATCTAAATATTCTAAATTCACAGTTCAAGAATTAGAGTTTTCCTCCCAATTCAACATCTTCTCAAGTGTGAGACTACACCTATCTTGGGACAGTCGTGAACTTCCATAATCATTTTACTAAGAGAAATTTTAAATGTCGAGGGAATGAGCGAGGGAAATGAAGTGGCGAGGTGAAAGCCGTTCATTTCTCTCGAAATGCATGCGTTGACTTTTCTCACGCCCATCTCGAAGGAAATGAATGGCTTTCACCTCGCCACTTCATTTCCCTCGCTCGTTTCCTCGCTCATTCCCTCGACATTTAGAATCTCTCTTTTACTAATAACTGAATTGCCTTGATTACTGAGAGCAAGGAATGCGACTAATGAAGACCATGTTACGGAACTAAATTTCTTAATGATAAACTTTGAGACTAAAAAAAAGTGGATATCGAATTCCCATGGTACTTGGCATTTTGCGAAATGATGATATGTTATACCAACTTGCTTATATGTGAACACTCGAGATTCAGGTTTATGTTTGGGATGTGAACTAGGGCCGACACATTTACAATGATTAAATTTTTTTTATGCACGTCCAAATTTTATGCCATGAGTGCTTGTCTCAATCTTCTACTTGGTACTTTAATAGTTTTAATTATTGAATAATAGTTCTGAATGAAATACAGACAAGTTATGATTACAGAGTTGTCAATACTAGCCCCTTAATCCCAAGATATGAAATTAAAATATAAATGAACAAGTAGGGAAATTGCTAGAGTTAATTTACACCATGAACCTTAAAGTCAGTCGATAATTTCAATTTTTTACTCAAACTTGAAAATTACATTTTACTACCATGCATTTTAAAGTGCATTACGTTTTCTACTTTAGCTTTCTATAATATTAACTTTGTTCATATTAAATAATCGAGCAATATTTACATTTTCTCTTAGACAAATTCTTATTAATAGCTTAATTTCACATTATTATTTATACTTAGTGATTGTCCCAATTTGAGATTTTATTTATTTTTTCTTTATCTTTCATTTTAAGAAAACAAAAAAAAATCACATACCATTCTCAACAAAGCAAATGCATAACTCTCAAGAAACAAATATTTATAAATATAAATTTTTTTATTATGGAATGGAAATTCAAAATTGATAATGCCATCACATAAAAAATTTAATGCCTAATTAACTTGGTAGTTTTAAGTAATACACTGCTTTAAAAAAAATCACTAGGTGGTGGTTTTTTTTTTAATAAAAAATTATTAAGGTGGTGTTGTTTTTTAGCGTTCAGAAGCCATCTTCTAACTGGAGTTGGAAGATCTGAATTGACTGTTTGTTTCACTTCTCAATGAGTTGCTGATTAGAAGTTGTAAAATTAAACATACTTATTTTTAGGTGTTAATTTGAAAGTTTTAGACAGTTTTGCCCACTACCACAACTCCCATTAACATTAATTTTCCTTCTCCACTTGTTTTATCTTTTTCAAACACTACGGAGAATCCCTTTCCACTGCCACCAAAACACAACCATATATCCCTTTCCATCCTTGTACAATCTCAAAAGAAAGAGAAACACACCACTATCATGTGATAGAGATGAGGTAAAAAATAGGGAATGGTTTGTGGAGAAGAGAGATAGCACAGTAGTCATTACAAATTTATTGTAAGGTCATTTGAAATAAATGTTCATTGAGCATTCACTGCTAAATGATCATCACTCCCTTTTACTTACTAGATTAAAAATTTAACTTTTGATTAGAACTAAAAAAAATGTCTTAAACTTAAATTGGGTGTCCCACTTCTTATTAAAACTTCTTCCAACGCAAACAAACAAATAAACAAACACACACGTTCAAAGTATAAAAGGGTAAATGTTATTTGATAATTTTTTAATATTGGTAGAAAATAATTTAGACGATTTAGGGATATAGATGACTCAAATTCAAACTAAAAGGATGAATTGTGGAATTAAACTTTTGAGTGAACTTTTTCAGATTTTCTTAAAATATATTATCAAATCGTCATCTGCAAAAACAAATTTAGAACAAGTGGGCCTTTTAACCTTACCTTCGCCACCCTGTTACACTTGGTAGTCCAGAGCGTTTTCGACGGCAAAAGAAGATTAGGTCCAAAAAAGCCTTTAACCCAAATGACTAAACCACCTCTACTTTCCTAATCTCCCATAACCACCAACCCGTGTCATTTCGCTGATTTCCAACCCCATAATTGTCCACTAAAACAGTCAGTCACTCACACGTCCCATCCCATCATCTGCTTTCATCAGAGATATCAGAAGAACAGAGAGACAGAGAGATCGTAAAACAAGAGGAGTTGGGCGAAATGGAGAGAAAAACAAGTCGAGAGGAGGCGGAGAGGTGGCTAGCGATAGCGACGAAGCTGTTGAACGCGAAGGACTTAGTGGGGAGCAGGCGGTTCGCGCTGCGAGCGCAAGAGAAGGACCCTTTGTGGGATGGGGTCGATCAAGTGTTGATGATCGCGGACGTGTTGTTAGCAGCAGAAAAAAGGATCAACAACCACATGGACTGGTACGCAATTCTGCAACTCGATCCAAGATCTAATGACCCCGAACACATCAAGCGTCAGTACAGGCGCTTGGCGTTCATTCTTCATCCGGATAAGAACAAGTCCCCTTTCGCCGATACGGCTTTCAAGTTCGTTTCGGATGCGTGGGCTGTTCTTTCTGATCCGGGGAAGAAAACCCTTTATGACAATGAGCTTAGTTTGTGGTCTAAGTTTAGACCAATTGTGTTGGATGGTCCTGCTCATTCACCACCACCTCCTCCTCCTCATGCTGCGCAGCCGATTTCTTCACATCGGCCTGCGGCAGCGGTGGTACAAGGTGTAATACATGAAAACCAAAAGCAACCATTGAGGAGGAGTCCGAGGGATAGGGAGAAGAATAGGAGGACGGAGGGAGAGGTTGAGTGTCAGAATGGTAATAATGAAGGTGGTGGGAGTCAGACGAGGGGAAGGGGGGTTCAGCAGCAGCAGCAGCAGCAGTCGTCTAGGTTGACTACCTTTTGGACAGCTTGTCCGTATTGTTATCATTTGTATGAGTATCCTAGGGTTTATGAGGAATGTGTGTTGAAGTGTCAGAATTGTAGGAGGGGGTTTCATGCTGCTGTGATTCCTTCACCACCTCCAGCTGTGCCTGGCAAGGATGGGTATTATTGTTGTTGGGCGTTTTTTCCGATTGGGTTTACGATGCCGAATAATGGGAAGGGGAGTATGCCGGATTGGACTCCGTTTTCGAGTATGTTTGCGATGAGCTCACTTCCGCAAGGGCTTGGGGAGAATCCGGTGGGGGTGGATAGTAGTAATGACAAGGAGGAGGAAGTTGGGGATGGGTCGGATGAGAGTTGGGACATTGGGAGTGAGCTGAAGAGGAAGAAGATTGGAAAGAGTCCAATGAGTTCGGTGGAGACTAGAGGAAGGAAAGCAAATGGTAGTGCTGCACAGGGGGTGAATGTTGATGGGGTTGGAGGTGTGGGGGTGCCTGATGTTGCGAAGCCTACTATGAGAAAGAAGACAATGGCAAAGAGACCAAAGAGATCAGCGGGGAGGCCCCGGAAGAACAGCACAATTGGAGGGCGGATGGATGATGATTTGGTTGACATGGATTTGAATGTGGAGCTCAAAGATGATTCGGAAGAGCCTGTCGTGGATGTGAGTGATGGGGCAGAGATTGAAAGCATTGAGAAAGAGGCAACTGAAGGAAGTGGCTTTTTTGAGGGGCTTGATGACATTTTGGGGACCTTGCCAATACTGAATGTTCCCGCGGAACAAAAAGCCGAGGAAGCTTAGTTGTTGCGGAGTGCGATGGAAACAGAACTTACGTTGTTTGTTTATTTGCTGGCCAAGGATATCAGGCAACATAAATTCATCTTTTGGTGGTAGCTTCTTAGTAAGACTTTATGTGTAATTTGAAGAAATGTAGTTGTAGCTTTTAATAGATTGACTCTCCTTAGACTTTTGAATATGCAAGCGGCATTAGTTTTCTGAAATGCATATGTAAATCCTTCAAAGGTTCTCGTTTTGCTAATCCATCTGTAGATTTTGACAGATTTCTTTGCAAGGTTTACTAGTATTGTCACAGCCTCTCTATGCAGTTATTGCTAGTCCAGTTATTGTTGTAAGCTTGTCCATTGTTTGTTTCCTTGAACTTTCCTGTTTTTCATGAATTTGACATACTTGAACTGTCACTGAAGATGTAGTACAAGGATCTAGGGTGATACATTGGTTTTTCTCCAATGCCTATGTTTTCATCGAAATCATAAACTAGCATATTGATAGGTGTGATTTCCTTTCTTTCTTTCCTTATACAGTTGATCTCATGTGTTACTAAATGTTTATTCTTTTCGAGTCTGGATTTACATGAGTATGTTGATTATCATGATTTTTACTTTGCTTCCTTATATATATATTTGATCTCATGTGTGTGTGTGCTTGAGCTTGCAAATAGCTGTTGACAAATAAGTGTATGTATGTGAATCAGTAATGAGCACGTTTATATGCTGTGCTTATGCTTGCAGGTGGTCTATGAATTATGTGGGACTTGATTGTTAAAACGGTTGTACACTGGTAGTAGCTCGCTTGGATGTTTTTCTCAAGTGTCTTCCTTTTCAAGAAAATCATATGCTAGCATATTGATTGTATGATTTCCTTGCCTTCTTTCCTTATCCAGTTGATCCCATGTGTTACTAAATATTTCTTCTTTTCAAGTCTGGACTTACACGAGTATATTGATTATCGTGATTTGTTACTTGGTTTCTTATATCTCTTTGATATCATGTATCTCTGTGTGCTTGCATGCAAACTTGCAAAGACATGGAGGCAGATAAGATAAGTGTATGCATGTGAATCAGTAATGAGTACCGTTAGGTACTGTGCTTGTGCTTGCTGGTGGTCTATGAATTATATGGGACTTGAGTATAAAAATGGTTGTACAACTTGTACTAGTAGTAGCTCGCTTGGATTCTTTCCTTTCAACTAATCCTTAAACTAGGCTGTCTCAAAATGTGCTTGTGCTTGCATGTTTCTGCATATTGCTGACTTTTTAGTTTTTGTAGTAGACGATCTAATCCTTTTAAGGCCACGTTTTCATACTGATCTGTTTTCAATATGTATCCACATTTATCTAGACTATTATTCAATCTCTGTATGCTTGCTCATGCACAGACCCAAAAACAAAAACAGGTAAGTGTGTGTAAGTGGATTACTAATGGCTATCTTTATGCATAGCACATGCTTGCACAGTTTATCATGAGAGGAACAAGGTTCAGGAATCATAGTTGTAGGAGTTCGTTGGAAGTAGAACTGTTGTGTGTTTGCTTGTTTTTTGTTTCTCAGATGCGATCTTAACTTGTAATTTTGGTGATTGTGAAAGCCGTAGCTGTCTCTTTGTACGTTCATGACTATGCGAGCAGCATCATTGTTCTGTAATTCTTATGGAGTACGGAAGTCCTCTTAGGTGAGTTCCTCTAATCTGTCTATCTATTTCGTTGCAAATATCTTTGATAGATTTAGTTGCAGTTTAGTGAGTATTGAAAGCCTATTTAGGGATCTGTTTGCTAGTTAAACTATTTCTCAGCTTATCTATCATTTGTTTCCTCATTTTTTTTAATTGAACTCGTATTTTATTGCCAAAACGGGAGGTGTAGCACAGGGATCCAGATTTCAAGACGAATTTGTTTTTCCTAAATGTCTTTATTTTGCAGAAAATCATATACAACAACCATGTTGATTGAATGGATTTGTTTGCTTTGATTCCTCATCCATTTGATCCCATGTGTTACTAAATGTAAGTTCTTTTTTTGAGTCGCGACTTGCGTCAGCATGTTGATTGTGACGAGTTTTAACTTTCTTCCTTATCCATTTGATCCCTTGTGTGTGTGTGTGTTTGTGCATGCACAGAGCTGCATAGAAATAATTGTCTGTGAGGATTAGTATGCACACATCTTTTTGCAGGTCATGTAAGGTTATGTGGGATTTGCCTGTAGAAAAGTTTTACTGATAGTTTGTTTAGGGTTTTATCCTTCAATCAATCCTTCATGCCACACTGTCCCAAAATTTGTGCACATGTCAGCATATTGCTGATTTTTAGATTTAAAGTGGCATTTACTTGTACTAATGGTTGTAGTCGTGGATTTTATCCTTTCAATTAATCCTTAATACCCACCTTCTGTGCTTCGTATGTTCTCTCACTCTGTATCCTTAATACCCACCTTGTATCAAATGTTGTAGTTGTGGATTTTATCCTCTCAACCAATCCTTCAGACCACCTTTTCCATGCTTCATTACTTTTTTTTTTTTTTTCACTCTGTATCCACTCCCATCTAGAATATTATTTTGTACACATGTTTGCAAAGGACTTTATGATGAAAGTATCATATTCCATAAGCTATTGAATATCATCTATCTTTCTATAGAAAAAAAAGTGTTCATTTAGAGGTATTAAATAACACGTGTAATAAACCGTAAATGGCTACTAACCAAGCTTGAATTCCGACCACAATAAACCACTCGTTTGCAATGTAAAAAAGCAGAGTGCACGTATAGTCTATCTTTTTGTATGTTTCTTACCTTTTTTTGCTTGGTTTTGTGGTTGGTATACGGTGTATCCTTTATCATCAGATGGAAAGTCAAGAAAACAAGAATGTCTTATGTAATTTATTTCTGTTTAATCTGGTTTATGTTGCATTTCTGGGCTTATCGTTTATCATCAGATGATCAAGGTCTAGGAAGCATAGTTGTTGGAGTTGGTTGGAGGTAGAACTGTAGTTTGTTTGCTTGTTTATCAGATCTAATCTGAATTTTGGTGGTTACTAATGTTGTCTGTATGTTTTTATGTTCATGACTATGCAAGCAGCATATCAGTGCTCTGTATTGCGTATTGCACATGGAAGTCATCTAAGGTGCGTTCAGCTAATCCAACTATTATTTATGGAATTATTGGCTAGTTAAACTATTTCTTAGTGTATCTATCATTTATTCCTTCGATATTATGATAGATTCAACGAAAGCTCTAACCAGACATAATCTAAACTTGATAGTCAAAGTTTCATAACTTAGACTAAATTATCAAAACTAAACCGATTACAACTTATTCATCCTACATATTTAAACAAAATAAAACCTAAACCTAATTCTTAAATGAACTTCTAATCCTACTTGGGCATATAATGAATTGGTCCATTATACAAATAAATACACATAATGTAAGATTCCATCATTCTACCCCGTTTAAAAAAGCTGGTTGTCGAGCTTTGCGGATGACATTTCTGAAAAATGCACAAAGAATACTCGACCTTGAACTTTCCCTTGGTATTACTCACACCACAAATTATCAAACTAAAATTCAAACATAGGGTCCAATATAAATCCTCGGTTCAAAGGAAATCCATTTCATGATTTGAATATTTTTACGTGCAACCTTCGCCCCAAATTGAGCTTCAAACATTTTCAAAATTGGATAATGAATTCTGTCACGCGGTGGTATATTTTCCGATATTTGGTGGTGAATAATCTCTGAAAAATAACAATATTGTGGTGGTAAAAAGGCTTATTTGCAGAGGCACATAATTTGATTCTCAAAAAAGGAAGCACACGTGGTGAGACAAAATAATGTTAGGGATGCAAATAACTCCCTCTTTCCAAATCCATTCCTGCACGATTTGTTCCAGCGCTAAAACGTGTTTATCAGAAGACGAAGAGGACAGTGGCCAATGATGGAGTTCAGGAGGACGACGTGAAATCAATCCAACCTGAAGTTGATAGTGGAGCAGCTCGTCATCCCAGCGTTGATGTTGATTGATCTGTAGCTTCAGATGCCGACGCAATGGCGTTGCAAACTGTTGTTGGCGAACAGTGGCAATCCTACCCAACGATGGTTCGAATCAGGTATGCTCTGTTCCCCAATTCCTCTTATTCGGGAGCAATTTGTTGGGAATTTTGGGCAAAGTACAACTTGCAATTCGCATAATTCATTTCCCTAGCAACCCTAGACTTTGGTATTTCGAACAAATGAGGGAAATCAGAGTTTCCACAACCATCCCTTTCTTGCGAATTTCTTCAATTTCAAATTTTCTTTGACGTGAAAATTTATAAAAATTTCGTTATGTGTTTCAGCCTTACAACGCAACAACTTGCAGATAATCATATCCTTCGTACACATCAAACACAAGTGGTTTCTCCCAACAGTGACTTTTCGCAGCATCATTTTTCGAGATCTTACAACTTTGATACCAATTGATAGATTCTAATTTTCTAATTATGATTTATTCTACTTATATATTGATTTTAAAATGACTCCCTTATTTTCTAATTATATATTGGTTTTATGTTTATTTCATTTTTTTGGTATTTAGACTTCATTTAATGTGTTTAACAGATTTATTTAATTGCATCCTATTTTTTCACTTATTTTTTATACTCATAAAATTCATTATATATATTTTATCTATTCTCGAAATTGTTACATTTTTTCTTTATACATCGAAATATTTCTTAAAATCAGGAAATCGAAATTAACACGAAAAATGAAATCACAATCCTTGCGTCCTACATACATATTTAATCAAAATAAAATATAAACCCTAATTCTTAACTTGACTTCTAATCCTACTTGAGCTTCTAATGGATCGGCCCATTATATAAATAAAACATAATCTAATATTTTCTATCCAGAAATTCTAAATGGCGAGGAAAACAGCGAGGGAGGGGGGTGTGATCTCTCATCTCCCTCGAGATGTGCGCCTGAATTCTCGCAATGCGTAGAAGTGCAAATCACGAGAGGGCTGAGTGGTCACACCCCCTCCCTTGCTGTTTTCCTCGCTGGTTTCCTCGACAGTTAGACATGCTCTTTTCTATCATATTATTACTATTGTTGTTATTTTAATACATATATATATTATTGTTTTTATCATTGAACTTGTATTTTGTTGCCAAACGGGAGATGTAGCGCAAGGATCCAGATTCCAAGAAAATTTTGTTTTTTCCTAAATGTCTTTATTTTGAAGAAAATCATATACAACAGCCATGTTGATTGTATGGATTTGTTTGCTTTGGTTCCTCATCCATTTGATCCCATGTGTTACTGAATGTAAGTTCTTTTCGAGTCGAGACTTGTTTGTGAGGATCAGTGTGCACATCTTTTTACATGGCATATAACTTATGTGGGATTGCCTGTATAAAAAGTTGTACTATTAGTTTGCTTAGGGTTTATCCTTTCAAATAATCCTTCATGCTAGCATATTGTTGATTTATAGAATTAAAGTGGCATTTACATGTACTAAGGGCTGTAGTCATGGATTTTATCATTTATTTTAAAGGCAAGAAGGGTTTTTATAGGATTCCAGAACCCACTAAAGATGTCGCAAGTTGGGTTTGAACCCATGACCTAGTGGTACCATCCGCCAAGCTCTAACTGTTGAGCTGTCATGCCATTGGCAAGATTAATCCTTGATGCAACCTTGAATGCTTCATATTTTTTTTTTCTTTGTATCCACACTCATGTAGATTAATTTTCCTTCTATTTGTTCAAGTTTGTATTGCACTTTTTGGAATTATCCGTCATCAGATGAGTAAGGTGGGAAGCTCATATTTATCTATGGCGATTTAGTACTCCTTACCGGATCAAGTTAGCCAGTTTGTTTCAAGAAAAGCGAGGAACATCAAAAAGTCTTACCATCTGTACCATAAGATCACTGATCACCTGCCATAGAGGCTGTCTGATAATGTGCGTGGACATGTTTCTGCACGTGACACTTCCTAAAATGGTTGTATTAGTCCTTTGCTAGTATTTTATCCTTTCAGTCACTTTGGACTTGCTTGGATTCTTTTTCCTTTTAATTCTTCTAGCTAGGTTGTCTCTGAACGTGTGTGGATATTGCAAAATTCTAAATGTCGAGGGAAAGGGCGAGGAAATCAGCGAGGGAAATGAGTTGGCGAGGTGAGAGCCGTTCATTTCCCTCGAGATCCGCGTGAAAAAATCAACGCACGGATCTCGAGGGAAATGAACGGCTCTCACCTCGCCAGCTCATTTCCCTCGCTGATTTCCTCGCCCTTTCCCTCGACATTTAGACTCACTCGTGGATATTATTGCTAACTTGTTAATTTTTTTTGAAGTAGCATTTCCTTGTACCAAATGTTGTAGTTGTGGATTTTATCCTCCCAATCAATCTTTCAGACCACTTTTTTCCATGCTTCATTACCTTTTTTCACTCTCTATCCATTCCCATCTAGAGTTTTATTTCTCCACATTTGCAAAGGACTTTATGATGAGAGTTGCATATTCCATAAACTATTGAACATCATCTGTCTTTCTCTCGAAAAAACTACAGTAAACCACTGCATTTGCAATATAGAAGAGTGCAAGTCTAATCTATCTTTTTGTACGTTTCTTACCCTTTTTTTTCTTAGGTTTTGTAAGCCTGAATGAATTAAAAAATTTTAAAAAGGAAAATTAAATAAATATGATACACTTTGTTTCTGTTTAGTGTTTAATCTGGTTCATATTGCATTTGTTGGTGCATCTCATCAGATGAAAAATCAAGGAAATAGTTCTTATGGAATTCTAGGGAAGCAGTACGCGTTTATTTCTTTGTTTTCTGTTTGTTGACTAATATATCAGAAACAATCTGAATTGCCTTTTTGGTGGTTTCTTTATTGTTTGACGTTAAATTCAAAGGAGTTTGTAACTTTTAAGCAGTTGCCGCTTTGTAGATTCAGGAGTATGGAAGCAGTATCAGTGTTCTGAAATGCCAGTATAAAGGGCAAATATCCTTCTAAGGTGAGCTAATCCATCTAATTTATTTGAGTTTTTGACAGATTATTGCAAATACTGGCTGGTTCAACAATTGTTTTTAGCTAGTCATTTGATTGTTTCCTGGTACTTTTTTGTCAATTCTTTTCATTAAACTGTGTTGAAATGGAGATGTAGCTTGGGGATCCACATTCCAGAGAAGAATTTGTTTATCCTAGATGCCTTCATTTTCAGAAAAGTGGTACACAAGCCTTATCATTTAATCCCATGCGCTACTAAACGCTAATTCTAAGGGGCGAGGAAATGCGCAAGGAACACATCTCGAGGGGGATGGGTGTTTACACCCCCCTCGCGCGTTTCCTCGCTGCCTAGAAGGTCTTGTTGCTAAATGTTTCCTGTTGTTGATTGATGACTTGCATCAGCATATGGATTGTGACGATTTGGTACTTTGGTTCCTTATCTATTTCATCCCAGATGTGTTCGTTTCAGCATGCACAGAGCTGCAGGTAGATAAGTGTTCGTTTCAGGTGCAGGTAGATAAGTGTTCGTTTCAGCATGCACAGAGCTGCAGGTAGATAAGTGTTCATATGTGGATGTATCTGAGCATGGTGCATGCTTGCAGGGGCACTACATGGGACTTTCTTGCAGAAACGATCACTGGTACTTTGCTTGGATTTATCCTTTCAATTAATCCATCCAGTCAGGTTGTCTGAAAATGTGTGTACATGTGCCATTAACAAATAGCATACTTGTTAAATGGCAGTAGTTGTAGGTTTTATCCTTTCAATTAACCCTTCCGTGATCTTTTTTTTTTATCTGTGTGCATACTAATCTAGAGTTCTAGACTATCATTTGATGCACATGTATGCAAATGAGTTTCTGTTGACAGATATATGTTCCATAGCTTCCCCTCTTTAAATGCCCTCTTTTAAATGTGTATTTTTGGACGGTATAACAGTGTACAGAAACTCAGAAAGTAATAAATCGAAAATCATTACTCACCATGCTTGAATTCCTCAACTACAACCAACCTCTGCTTTTGAAGTGTGACAAGCTTAAAGTCTAATTGCTTTGTACATTTCTTTCCCGTTTTACTATTTTCTGTAACCCTAAATGAGAAAGTCGCGATTGATTCTCTTCCTGGAGCTAGCATATAGTTTATTTCTATGTAGTCTACTTCTTTGCAATATTTTTGGTTTATTGTTAATTGTCAGATGACTAAGGTTGGAAGGCCTTTTTTTTTGGAGATGCAAAATTTGTTATTTGATCAGGCTAACTAGCTTGTTTCATGATTTTTTTTAATTATTATTATTATTATTATTTATTTTTTATAAATTATTTTTATGAAAGGTTAGGAACATTAGAATATTTTATTATACCTTATTAAATCACATGCCACAGGTCGCATTTGGCTTAGCATACCCATGAGTTGCTATAAATGATAATGTAGAGTTCATAATATGACTTGCCTTATAAAGTTTATAGTATTTCATCCAACAAAGTCTCCATTATCTGTTATGGGCATTCACTACTTCCTTTTCGCAATGTCAGTTTAATACTATAATTAGCTTTGTTTTACGGTATATTTTTATGAGTTCAACTTGTGCTTGTCCCACCGTAGACTGGTGTATAACCCAAGGAAAAGTAGCTTATAGTTTATGCTAAGCCAAGTTAATACAACCCAAAGCAGTGGCTGTGCGTGAGTTTAGAGAGAAGATGCGGAGATTCCCTGTCGTGTCGTGCGGTATTTTGATACATGGATCAAACTGCAAAGTTGAAACCATGTCAGGTAACTGATCAACTGCTACAAGTATCTGTGATCAGATTTTGCTTTCCTATTTCCCTTATCTTTTCCCAACTTTGTGGCAGTGCTTACATGTTAAAAAAATCAGACAGATGTTATGCATGTTGGACTTATTCATTCTTTAGATACTTTATTAAGGAATTATTACGTTGCATACTGTTCTTTTCACGTAAGATGACTTAAATATTGCAAGGATTACATTCATGCTTGAGAGTTGAAACCAGACTGGAATTGTTGGTGTAAGTGAGCCAGAGACGATGATATGTCACAAATGCTCTGTGCTCAGCTTGTTGACTGACATCTCCATGTCTAGGACTACCAAATATCAGATTAGTTTTAGTTTAGAAACATCTATAAGCAGCTAAGTTTTGAGCATAGCAATTGACAAGGTGAATTGTGTATGGAATAAATGATGTCATGATGCGAAGTTCTTGCGGATGCACAATTGGTTTTGAAGATAGATAACCTTCTAAAATGTTACTGCTGCCAGAATCCCTGTTGCAATTGAGACCCACCAGTCCACCACCTTAAATTATGCTCCTATAACGAGCTTATATAAGTTTGGATTTGAGTTGCAAACCTGAGGTAGAAGATTCAAGGTCATTTATTAAAATCCAAGATACTTAGTTTCTTTTGTTCGGGATTTATTTATTTTATTTTTTGGTAAATTCTAACATTGAATCTTAATACCTCATATTTATAAGTCAGATTGTGGTATCAATCTTGATATACCATCTAACTTCTCAGCAAAGTATGTAATGTTGATCCTGTAATCACAATGAAGAATCAGATGGATCGCTTCTTGCTAAATTGGTTGTTTTAGCAGTGTTCTAAAAATCGCTAGGCGCTGGGCGGGCGGTGAGCAGGTGCCTAGCGCCCAGGGGCCTAGGCGGTCTTAGGTTTTGTATTATTACTTTAATAATTTACAAAAGTTAAGCATAATACATTATCAATTACATCCAATTTAATGTCAATATACATATGCAAAATTTAAAAACATGAAAAATTAACAATCGCCGTGAACAAAATTTATTAAAACTCAAATTACTGAAGTTGGTCATGATAAGTACTTTATATAAATTTGAATTTGTGTACTCTTTTATTTTTCTTCAAATTGCATGAATAACCTCAGTTATGTTTGATAAAATCTACATTAGAAAAAATGGTATCGGCATATCCTTTGAGAATTCCATTAAGTAATCATCATTTGCTATATTTACACATATATTGAATAAAAAACAATTAAATAGTTTATTTCTAAAAAATATGAACACAATCAGCCTTATTAAAAAATAAAATAAAATAAAAAAATTGAAAAAAAATAAAATCGCCCAGACCGCCTAAACCCGCCTAGAGTCCGCCTAGATCCCGCCCAGACTGCCCTGAACCTATGGGTGGGCAATGTCGGTTCGGTTCGGTTTTGAGCCCCAAACTGATTTCGAACCGATTTAATTCGGTTTGTCCAAAACCCAAACCGAAACCAAATTTTGTATTTATAAATCGATAAATTCGGTTGAACCGAATTTCGGATCGGTTGGACCGAAATTTCAGGCTCAAGCATTTGAATGACTTTCATTAAAACATGTCCAATTTTTTTACGGGTCCAATTTTTTTATAGACTCAATTTTTAGCCCAAAATTGAAAACTTTGAGAGAATAGGGTGATTTAGTGCAACAGGGTGTATTGCAATGCATTTTTTGCACTAATCAAGTATTGACACCTACTTTTTATTTAGTTATTTATATATATTTAATTAATCGGTCGGTTCGGTTATAAATCGATCGGTTCAAAATCGTAAACCGATTTTGAATCGTTTATAATCGGTTCGGTTCGGTTTAAATTATTTTCTTTCTACTCATATTTCAGTTCGGTTACCGAACCGAATTTAAATCGGTTTTTGCCCACCCCTACCTGAACCGCCCAGGCAGCCCGCTCTGCCATTAATCTGGGCGGTTTTCCACTGCCTAGGCGACCCCCTAGGCCGATTTTTAGAACATTGTGTTTTAGTTTGAAATAATTGTAAAGGAGAAGCATTAGATTAGCAAGAGGAATCATATTGTCAACGAGAAACTATATATGATGCATGACATAAACTTAGCCCAGTGGCAGTGGGAGGTTCATGATGAACTTTACTCCTCCATAGGTCCCCATACTAGATGCATTTTTTGCCACTCTCTAAAGACAACAAATTTTTGACACCTAGAATTTTGCTAAAGGATACATTGTTTCCCTACTTTCTTAATTACACTAATCACTTACTGAAGAACATCATCAATATAAACAATTTTTTTTTTTTTTTTTTAGTGTGACCTCCTTTTTTATTTATTTATTATTGTATTGCTTTGTCCCACCACCACAACTGCTCTACCTTGCCTCACTCGTCGCCTGATCACACATCTTTATCTCTTCTTTCTTCTCCTTCTTCAAATTCTCGATTGTTCTTTTTCGTTTTCTCCTCTCTCCCTCTTCTCTTCTACTCCATCGGCGGCAGCCCTGCCTCCTCTTCTCTAATTTTTTTTTCTACCCTTGAGAAGAAGTGAAGAGAAAAGAGGAGGAATGTAGGAGAAAAATAGTAAGATCAAGAAGAAGAAGAACAAAGGAGAGCGGAAGAGAGGAAAGGTGGTGTGGGATGGTGCGGCTTGACATTAGGAGGGAGTGGTGTGATGGTGGTGGTTGTAGTTTCTAATGGAGAAACAACGATGAGAGAGGGGTTTACATTGACGATTGCTTTAACACAATAAAAAAGAGAGTGGTGTTATCCTTTAGCAAAAATGGTGTAATAAAAAAGTCAGTGCCTCTCTAAATGCCAATATACAATTGTGAAGCCCAAAAAAGGTTTGGTATATTCCTAAAGGCTAAAATTTCATTCTTCGCTACAGAAAGTTTCGCTTGCCAACCAGCACAACTACTTCGGCACCGTTATTTCGAATTATGAAAATGCAAGGCCCATGCTTTCCAAAGGGCGGTCCTGATCTGCTTGGATGAGAAGAGCCCATTTACAAAAGGAACCTTTTGTTTTCATTTTTTGGGTCGAGACATGTTTTACAGTCTCCAATCAAAGAGAATTGAGGGTTTCCCATCACTACTAATAGCATTTATTAACTACTATTAATCTTTGTTTGCTGTTTCTATGGAAATGAACCATCACGCGCTCTAGCTTCTAAGATGTCGTGAGTGACATCGATCAAACCCCCAAAACCCCATTGTTGCTTCATCTCTTTTGAGGCGATTCAACAGGTACTCTTCATCATCACTTTCCCATCTCTGATTATTTTCTCATCTACTATTACATGTTGTGGTTGTGGTTGTTTATTGTTTTGTTTTGGCATTTGCAATTCATAATAATAATAATAATAAAAATAAAACCATAGTTGTTTAGCTCACCCCCAAAGTCCAGACCTTTAGCATTCAGCAGGCTTTTGTTCAGAATCACAAAAGGCAAAAGGGTATCTTCAAAATCACAAAATTTTTGTCTCACTTTTGAAAACCCCATAAACTTTATCAAAAAACAACCCCACTTTTTGTGTGGAATTTTATGTAAAAAGGGAATGAATTAGGACAATGTTGAGTTTGTATTCATTTCGAACAAGCAATTACATACTGAAACATTAGTATACATGTTATGTGAATGTTACGCCTTCACCTGTTGATCATATATGAAATTTTGGTAAGATACTGACTCTGATAGTTTATGGTGAGCTAAATTTGAGATTGAGCGTGGATATATGATATTATTATTATCATGGACAATTCCTTATTCAAATTGCGGTCGTTAAAAGGATGTCATTACTTTATTCAATTTGCTATTGTTAGAATTCATTTTAGGCTATGTAATGAGGATTCCTTTTTTTGAAGAAATTTTCATCCAAGACATTATGTGTTGCTCACTTGCTCATACGTCAAGTGAATTATCACAATTTATGTCTATCAGAAACAATTTAACGGTTTAGGTTTTTGATTTTAGACTAGGGATGCCATTACTTCATTTTATTTATGTTTTTTTATAGAATTAAAACTATAACCAAGCAGGAATTGAAATAAATCTACGATAAAAACATGTAAACAAAATAAATATTTTTTTATTCAATCAACTGTTAAACAATGAACAACCTACGCATTATTTATAATTGACCTAACTTCTTTGACAAGAAACAAAACCCTAAACCTAATTGAAAACTAATGCCTGTTATTAAATAGGCCCAATTATGATAATACTAATACTAATATTACTAAAAATAACCCGCTTACATTAGTTTTACTTATGTGGTGAAGGTTAGGAAATGGAGAATGTTAGGATAATTTCCTGGATGAGAGGCAACACTAGATGGTATTTTGTTGAGAGGCAACACTAGTTCAAAACTGAAGCAGTCGTCTAATGAAATTGACAGTGGAAAAACTGAGAGAACCACAATGCTAGTGACCCAAGAGCGAGAGAGTTTAGGATGGTGAAAGTCAAGTCATTTGCATTTGTGTCACTCTTAACTAGATGTAGTAAAGAGCTGAAAGCATAATGCGGTTCTCTCTCCTCAAGGGAGAAGACAACATGTTTCAGGTTGTCCTAAAATCGTCACCCCATAAGCGGGATCACCACCCAATAGCATGTTACTGCCAAAAGCAGAACCCTGTATTTCTTCTAGAAAATATCCTAATTGTTTTAGAGCAACTAGAAAGAGGTTCTTTAACCAGAAAGAATTCAGTTTGGATGGGTTTCCATCCAGAAGTTTTCGTTATAGTTCTGTTGAAATCATCTTAGTAGCAATCATTACAAACACATGGCACCATAGCTATCTTGCTCTTTGAAGCTTTGTTATCCCATCCTCTGGACGTGTTAGCAATGCCACTCTACTAAGCAATGGCCCATAATCAGCCCTCTTGTCTGGCTCTAGCCTTTGTTTTCTTCGAGATTCAGGATGCATAGCAGTTGTACCTACTTGTGCTCATCACGTTTTTCTAACTGTGTTTCTACAGTTTGTATGATGTTAATCGACCCCTGCGATCATAATGTATAATTTCTATAGCTATTATTGCGGCTGAGACTGTCTTGTACATGTATACATCAGCTCATTTGCACAACTAGGTTGTATGAAAGTTGGGACATTTCAAAGTTGTTAACACGATCAAGTTGTTGCATGGAGCTCACTGCTCACTATCAATGGTTTTAGTTCTATTACGTGTTGGCATGTTGCATATGCCCAAAACATTTCGCTAATCTCTTGAAATTAGGTCCTCTGATTTCTTTAAGCATACAATCGCATGCAAAATATCATAGTTTTCGCCGTTCACCCAGCTAGAGGCACATAAGGTGTATGTAGTTTTACTTTTTTGTTGCATCGATTTTTCTGTTTTCGCTGTTCATTTAAAATCAAATCTTTCTCATTCTTTTTCTCTGAATTCATTTTTCAATATGAGATGTGCAGTTTGCTAATGAATTCTAGGATTAAGTTTAATCAGGTTTTCTTTCTTCTATGCAGTGTACAAGTGACTTGTCGTTCAATCATGAGAGTTCACATTAATTAGAGTGTAATGCATCAAGAAGTTTTCTTGAAAGTATCTGTATTGACATATATATTTGCCCATTCAAAGCTGGCGATCCCACAATGAAAAGTGAACGCCTGGCAAGTAGTCGACATCCTGTCAAGGAGGTTGTTGTAGTTGGCCTTGATGATACTAAAGTGAAAGGAAAACTTATGTTAGGTGATATTGTATGGGTCCCAATCCGTAGTTTATGGTGGCCTGCACAGGTGGGTATTCTCTCATGGCACTGTCATTTAGATTTAAAATGGAAACTAGTTGAGCCTTGAAAACTTGTATTTATCTATTTGGGGTGCTAGATCGCTGATGAGAAATGGTTAGTGAGAGTAGTAAACCCTCAAGGAAATTAGCGAATGATGTTCTTCTGCGATTGTATGGAACCTATAAGTAGTAAGTCGTCTCATTTAATTTAAATTATTTTATTCTGCTATTTTTTGCATGTCAATTGTAAGGCTTAGTGATACTTTCTTGTTGTCCCTTGCAGCCTTTACAGGGATCCTACAAAATACTACTCTGAGTTTGAGAAGGTGAGATACCCCAGTCCTCTCTAACTCACAAACGAGTAGAATCATTTTAAAATTCCTCTTTGGACTAAATTATACCATACCTCTGTTCATATTCAGATTCTCAAACAAAACAATGGCAGTTCTAGTGAAACATTCCAGAAAATGGTGGAGCAGGTAATACTTTTTATGCTGACCAATGCATATACTTGATAAATTCTTTGCAGTCTAAGCAAATGATAGAATAAAAAAAGGAATTATGCCATCGCCTCTCATGCGTTGTTTGCTTGTAGGATCTTTCTCACATGAAACCTACAAGATTGAAGAGGGGGGTTTCTGAAACTGAAGGTTAGCAATCTTTTCACTGTTATCTCTAACCGTCAACAAGTTTATTCTGCACTCATTACATTCTTCATAGAATTTTAGTGGAACAAGCAGTTTTAAAAGCCAATGGTCCAACTGTACGAGGAAATTAACAATCATATCAATTTATTGAATCCACTTTTCTGATTTTTTTTATTTGCAGAAAGCAAGCGATAAAACTGAAAAATGAGAGATATTAAAAAAATATAACTGCATGTAGCAAAAAGATTGATAACATAAATTCTAAAAGGGGCAATGTCTAGATGTACCCTTTTGAAGAACTCAGCCGGAACCTCATTACTGTGTAGTACCAGAAGATTTCTTACATGATGTCATTTGGTCTAGTTTAGTGATAGAGGTATGTCAGCTTGATCGGGAGGGACCGACTTTTTCTGTGACAAAAGCCTTGTGTCACAGAATGAGACTCCTTCTATGCCTATTTCCCTCGGAGTTCTTGTACTAATACTAAGAAGGTATATTCGGGGCCAAAAAGAGAACTTCTACTTATTAGGACCCTTCTAGGGGAGGCCTCACTCTATTTAGATTTATGCTTGGCTGCACGAAAAGGAACTAATCTCTTAGACAATTAATGGGCACCCTAGTAATCAGTGTCACTTCAAGGTGACAGGATTCGAACCTATGGCCCTCTGTACCCAAAACAGATGCACTAACCAGACTGCGCTACACCTCATAAACACCCCCCCCCCCCCCCCCTCCCCTCCGGATCTGACCACCCGATCAATGAACACTCGTATCAAACTTGCCCAGCAAACGTAGGGGCAGAAGGCTGAAGTGCTACAAGTTTTTTTCTTTATAGTGTAATCAAGGTGCGGGAGCACACAGGAGTTATTAAGCTGGGCACAGGGAATCGAGAACCTGATGGAACGGAATGTGAAAAGTCATCTACCGTTTAGAGGATAGAAGAAAGAATGAAGAACAAAGAAAAGCACTTGGAAGAGTCTTGACCTCTGGAAGAAATAAAAAAAGACAGTGGGGTATGGGCTTGGCTCGAATTTACCCCTTGGGTTACGGCGGGGGGGTGGTGGGATGAACAATAAATAAGGCAGAAAGGAGGTAAATCAATTCATGGGTGCTATGTTTGCTCAGGAAACCTCAATTCGGGACATCTGAACTAAAGAGGCAGGTAGTACCCTGAGCCACTAGAATTCCATTGATAACAACCCTAAGCCAACCTGTTCCCTTCCGTTTTCTGGTTTCTCAGTTTTCTACTATCATTTTCCAATTCTGAAAAATAATGAGAGGAAAACATTACCTCGCAGTGGATGATGGAATTCTAATGAGAGGAAAATTGAATAGGACTATAAAAAACTGTAAAACTCTGGTTAATAAATTTTGTACTAACATTACGATTGAGGAAGAAAAAGAGCAAGAATTTCGACGTGTGTAGGAAAAGAGAGTTCAATTAATGTTCAAAAGGGTTTTGTTTTCTTTGTTCACCCGTTGTCAAATCTGCTCTAAGTAGCTCAATCCACATTGTACCTGACAATCCAACTTGTTTGAGCCCTAACATGCAGTTGTATCCTAGTGTCTCTTAGAAACCTCTGGAAAAAAATTGATTTTGTCTTAATAACCTTATAACATCATTATGAGGTGAACAAAAAATACTAGTAAGTGCACCCGTAATTGTTTAACAGGAATGATGTATGATGCCTACTTTCTCGATATCATTTCCATGTTGCTAATTAATTTAGGGTTTTGTGGTCTCAATTACATTTTGAATGATCTTTTCTATTCTGTAAACCAAAACAGAGTTATCTGTGGAATTTCTATAGTAGAATAACTTCATCTTAATCTATTACGATTTCACATTCAAGTATAAAACTTAATGAAACTTCCTAATGGTGAGTGTGGATCTCTATGAAGAAACCCTATGAAGGCAAAGAACTAACTTGTTAAAGCATTATGAGCAGTATTCTTCATTCACATTTCTCTACAGTCATTACAATTGATGTTTATTGAAGTTGGACATCTTCCAACTCGTATCATTCTAGACTGCTTGCTAAATGTCCATTTTACTTAGTTTGCGTAGAAAACTTTAGCCAATTGGAAATCACGTAAGCAGCTGTATATATGCTCAATTCCCTGCCAAATATTGAAAGACACAGTTAAATTGGAGAAGTATCAACCTGTTCAGTGGCTGAAAATCAAACTTGGGAGATAAACTAGATGAAGTTACCATAAAAATGTCTTATTATGACCTGAAATAATCTAAGATGGCCAACTAGTGCTAGCTCAGCTTGTAAGACTTACGATATATTGTATTACAAGTCGAGGTTTGGAACCTACTATCACTACACCAAATTGACATTTTTGTAACAGCCCAAAAAACAGTATCACTTTTGAAGTGTAACAATTTACTTAACAATTTTACACATTTTCACAAACAAAATGATACAATAATTGTATCACCATGAAGAGTATGATTAATAAAGTGATACTATTCATGGTGATCCAACTTATTGTATCATTTTTTTTATGTTACTGTTTTTCATTTTAGACTAAATTTAGTTTTGACTTAAAATTGTTTGGTAGAGTGTAACATCTCAAAAGTGATACTGTTTTTAAAGATGTTACAAAAGTGCCAATTTGGTGTAGTGTATGGGCATCTGATGGTTTTGGGATATTTGGGATCCATCAATACCCTGCTGACCCTAAAAAAAAATTCAAGATTAGATGAAACATTTCAAAAGGGCTTCAGAAAGGGAATCGTAAAGTATATATTTTGTTTGAGAAGTTTGTAAGTGCTAATATTAGGCATGGCATTTTTGCCTTGTAGACATTTTTGCATAGGTTTCGGACAACCAATTTCCATAGACATTTTTGCATCTGCTGATTGTTAATTTTCTTTTGGTTTGTTTGTTTGTTTTACTAAGTTGTTTCCCTCTTCATTCAGTAGAAAATGTGAATGCCGAATCACCGAATGAAATGAAAAAGCAAAATGGAATCAAGAAAAATAGAAATGTTGGATCTCCAAAAAGTGCAACACCAAAGAAAGAGGGTGTTGTAAAGAAATTAAAGAAAACTAAGCCAGACTCAGTGAGTATATGCTTGCCCTTTTGCTCCCCATTTTTACACGGGTCGCCTTGTTTATTGGTCTATTACTTGACTCTTTCAACTGTTGAATCAGGTAAAACACCCATCAGAAAAGAACTCCGCATTTAGCCCAAGGAGATTCAGAGTGATGCAAAGCCTTGGTCTGGCTGCTCCTTCTGGGTCCCCATTCCGCAGAAAACGGGGTTGTGGTTTCAGATATCTAATCTACTGAAATCAAATTCCTTAGCAGTAGATGTTCAGGTCATTGTTGTTTATAGCTGTCTGATCACAAATGGACAACCCAATACAGATAGAATGTTCCATTCCCTTAGAATCCTAGCCTATCCAGTGTTGCTCTTTTGTCTAGTGTTGTTTTAGAGCTGCACCGATTATGAACCTTAACTGTGATGCAATCATTCCAATGTGAGCTTGAGGATGTTCTCAGAATCTGGGTAGTTATTGCATGTACTCAACAAAAATTATATATATTGGATTTTAAACTCTATCTTGTCTCAGCATTTCTTTTTCTTTGTTTCCTGCATTAGCTTGGAGAAATGCCAAAACATGAGTGTGTAATAGAGCCACTCTTAGGACTATATTGACCCAGTCTGTTCAATGATCTTTGATAAGTTGTAAACTTTGGCATGACACTGCAATGCAAATGAGATATGGAGAAATCTCTTGTGATACAAATGAGCCTTGTGTCTGGCATGTATGTGCAGCAGTTTTCCCTTGTCATCGATCGAGACTGATTGACAACCTCAAATTACAGGGAATGAATGCCTAAAATCACAATTTAAAAACTGTAGTAATTTGATTTAGTTTTTCAATTCCTAATACCAGTTGACTCCACTGGTTTGTATTCAATTGGTGGTATCCATGGGATAGCTCTTTGTACAATTGGTGATGAACCATACTGACTTGTTTGTAAATATGCGGCTTAAAAACATTCATTAACCAAAAACAGGTAAATCTTTGAAGATAAGTGTTGAACTTTGAATTCATGATGATGATTAAAGCCTAATAAAGAGTGTTAGTGGATGAACTTAGTGTTGTTGAATGGAGGGTCCACAATTGAGGTGAAAGCGGAACCAAAGGACAGTGTGTGGAAGAGTCTGACCATTTCATCCACTATATGAAGCATGCATAGGCAGTGATGATGCTGTGTGGTGAGGGGGGCTGGGTTCAGTAAAGCAAAGACAACATGTGATCTCTTTCTTTCATTCTGTCTTTGTACCAATATGTTCCTTTTGTCTTAGCTTGGTCTCCTCCAACATTCAGAATAGGGGGGGTTCCCAAATCTCTCTCTCTCTCAGTCTCTCCTCTCAACTCAGATTCCTCCTCAAGGACTTTGAAGCTTGAGTGAATTTTGGCTTCCAACTGTCTGAGAGTGAGAGAGACCCCATTATCAATCTCAAGTCATTCTTCCAAGTGTTTGCATTGAATGCATATTGAAAACTAAGTTCGAAGTGGACTACCCCCCTTGAAATGGGGATCCCATTTTATCAAGTCATATCAGTACCCTTTTGAGCCCACATGTGACATGCTTCATGTCCATACATATAATTCAAACAAAAAATCAACTATATATATCAGAAATATGCCTGAATATATATATATATATGGAAATTTCTAGATTGACAACTATAGATTGATTGAAATAAGGGTAGCTTAATGCATTTTTGAATGGCAAATCTCTCCGCGGACTCTCGGAGAATTAATTTAATTACCATAAATATGAAAAATGTTAGAAAATTTCAATGCCAAACTAACCACCCTGTAATTCTAGACCTGGATTATAACCAGGAATTTGGAATTTACCCAACCATGATGCAAGGCTTCACTAGTTAAGATAATAATTGTGGAGTGGATTTTTTTTGTTAGTATTACTGAGTACATAAAGTTGAAAGAGTTTCACTTATTTGTGTCCTATGGAGAGTGAGAGACAAACCGACATTGTTTTACAGGCTTCATTCGAGTCATTTGACCACTCTCTACTTACTGCACTCTCTCTGACTCTGTACGTATTGCTTTTGTTTTGGGTGCTCCATTAGAGAAGCAGAGAGTGACACCATTTTCATCCACATATTCTAATGGCCCACATTAAATTATGTTTTTTGATCTTTATTTAAAAGATAGACCATATAAGAAGATGAAAAACATCTTTATTAACCAAATTCTTATGTCATATTTGCGAAACCATGATGTCACCAAAGACTAATGTTAAATAGCATTTATGTGTGGCCTAACATCAGAAAATATATCATTTTTCATATAAGTTTTATCATATGTTTTATTGCATTACTTATGGAAGGTATAGAATAAATAAAAGAGCTTTATATATGCAGTCCCATTGATTTGTTCCTGGTTGTGTGTTGTGACAATGATGAATTAAATTGAAGTTTTGAAAATTTGGAATATACACAATGGTCAATAAAAATCAAAGAGAATAGCAAATTTGCTAACACAGAAGGCTTAATATGAAATTTCTGTGTTTGGTTGAGGGGGTAGGGAAATAAATGAATTTCTATGGGTTATCTAATTTGGAGGAATTACAATTTTTAAGAGGGTCAAAGAATTTTATTTCCTTGATTTGGGGAAACTATCCACTTTTTGTTCAAAAAAATCGGAAGTGTGCTTAATGAGAACTACTCGACAATTTTGTCCCACTGAGAAGACACATATAGGAATGGAGGATGGTGTATTGGAAACTCGATATTATACAGTAGTGATCAATTTGTCAAAACATTCAAAACTACATGCTATATAATGAAAACTCGAAAATATACATGAAAGGGAGAGTTTGAGAGATGAAGAAAAACTTGAAAAATATAGGGAAATGAAATAAAGACGAAGGAGAAAAACGAGATAAGTTTTTTTTTTACCGTTGAAGAGTCATTGTGAATGTAGGTAGAACGACAATGTTTGATGGAGAAAATAAATGTGTGCCATCAAAATTTAGCCTTACTTAATTTTAAGAAGATGGAGGCAACAATCGTTGTTATAAAATTATTTTAAGGTTATTTTGGAATAATTTTTGAGTTAGCTCTCAGTGCTAAGTGATCAACATCTCCATGTTGCTTACTCCAATGAGAAGTTTAACTTTTAATCAGAACTAAAAACAAACACTCTAAACAAGGTGTCTCACTTCTTATCAAGACTTCCGACTCTATTCAGAAAAAAAAAAAAAAAAAAAAAAAAAAACACCTTCTATGTCATTGATTGAGCATGGATTTCATTTCATTTGGAAGGGGAGATGGAAGGCGATGGGAGGAGTATGGAGTTGCTAAATTGATAAAGACTCGTCAAACTGCCAATTATTTTGGACGGTATGAAAATATTTAGAAGGTCTACTACAAATATTCTAAAGGTTATTTTCATTTTGGCCTCCATTAGTTCATTGCCATTTTTTTTTAATTTCCAAAACTTTTTGTATTCTCATTTAACCCTCATTTTTTTTATTTTACTGTTAGGTGAAACATGTCGATAAACTCGATATCTTCTTAAAGACCAAATTGTCCATACTTTCCTCAAGATAGATACAGCTAATTTTACATCTCAATCAATCCTAAGCCATCATATCCCAAATCTCTTTTATCTACAACACTTTCTTTTATATCTCTTTCTCTCTTTAAAATTCTAAAAGTAGATGGAGTTTGAAAGATGACTAAGTGAAATGTTTTGCTAAACAGAAAATCTAGGCAGCTTGGCTTTTGCGGCCTAGTTGCTAATTGGGGGGTGAAATTTACATTTTTGCCTCATTTTTTTAAATACCTTTTAGGAAAAGGTGTTTAAAAAGGGGAGAGGTAAAATGTAAATTCGCCCCTTAAGGCAGCAATCAGGTTAGCAAGCTCAGGCCAGCTAGAATTGCTCTTTGCTAAATGACATTTGTTGAGTCACTGGCGAGGATTGTGATTTTGTTTTCGAGTTAATATTAATTTTTTGATTTTAAGAAATATTTTGGTATGTAAATAAAAATGAAAAATATTTGAGAATACATGAAATTTGTAACAAATTTTGAGAATATATTAAATATATGAAAAAATAATATACAATTAAATAAATGTATTAAACACATTAAATAAAACTAAAATACTTATAAATAGAAAATCAAATGATAGTTTAAAAAATTAATATATAAGTAAAAGAAGTTATCATTAGAAAATTAGGGAATGATTTCAAAAATCAATAAATGATAATTAGAAAAAAAAAACTCAAAATTTACAAAAACAACTTGAAAATTTTAAAAAAAAAATCCTCGAAAAAATATAAATTTTAGTAGTTGATTTTTGTATTTTTACGAAAAAACATCAAAAATTTTCGAAAAAAATGTAATTTATTATTTTGCCCTTTTTTTCTATTCATAATTTCAAAACAACAAAATTTTAAATTTTCGTATAATTTCACAAAATCACAATCCTTGATCACTGGTGGTGCATAAAGAGCTAAATAAATAGTAAGAGGCCCATTCAAAAAATTGAAAGGGACAAGGGTCACCCCTTCCACTACCCTTATACAATGATACGTTTTGTCTACTCAAAAGTCTGAACTAAACCATTGTTGTTGGGATTGCACAGCGTGAATTGAATAGATAGAGCATTGAAGCTGATGATGGTGATGACAAGCTCCACACTGAAAGAAAAAATAATGAAATCAACTCCTTTCCCTCTCCAAAATTGTATTCTACCATTCTATATCAAATTATGAACAGACAGAGTGAAAGAAAAGACAATGAAGAAGATAGAAAAAAGTAGAACAACACACTTTTTGGTGTCCGTCCTGAAAAACTCTCTACTAGACTTTGTTCCACTCATCAGTATCGCACTCTTTGTCCCCTCCACCACCCATTCCCTTCTTTTTTACTCCTCCGCCGTCGCCGCATGAAGCATGGCTTAATCATTGTATCACATTTCACTTTCCCACCACCACTTTTTTTTCTAAAATAAAAATTGAATTGGTTCGTTGACCATTTTTATTAATTTATATCCGAAATTTATATGCTTGATTCATAGGGTTAACAAAATCAGACTTTAGGATTTAACAAAAAACTATCAAACCGACCAAGTTGATCAGTTCGGTTTTAATTTAAAAATTCGGTTTTCGATTTTTATGTGATTTAATAAAAAAAATCAAACTGATCGAATATATATAATAATTAATATTAATTTTATTTAAAAATAATATAATATATTTAAAACAGTCGATCGGTTAATTTTTATTTTGGTTTTAAGTCTAGTCATTTACGATTTTAATTCAAATTTGTTAATGTTCAATTGAAAAATTTTGAAACCGATCAAAGTCAATTGAATTTTAAACCATATTCAGACCCGTGCAACCCCCACCCCATCGCAGTAGATTGTTTTGAATAGTTTTAACTAAAAAGAGGAAAAGGGCCGAGTGGGACAGTAAGCTTTTTAGAAAGAAAACAATCCCGAAGTATTTCAGAGCGGTCTTCTTTCCAAGTGGTAAAAAAAAAATTCGACAAACATTTTCATCTTTTCACACTCACTTGGCGCCCTCAATAAAGCTCCATTAGCCGTCCACATTTTCTTTCCAACTTTCTCTTAACAACAACAACAACAAAAAAGCATTCTCGTCTCTCTCAGAATCCAAAAAGATATCCAATTTCGATCTTCAGAATCAAGAAAAATCTACCAAGGTTCCTTTGATTCGATTCTTTAATCAAACATTCGATCTCAAATATTTCTAATTACTAGTTTCCGTTTATAACTGGTTTGCAAATATTTCTTCTTCTTCTTCTTTACTCCACTCGCAGGACAAAACATGCTTCCGTTCCAAAACTACTATGGATATGGAAACCAAAGCGGTGATCATGGCCTTCTACTTCATCAACAACAACAACAACATCACAGCAGCAGTTTATTAGGAGGAGTAGAATCAACAGTGATGGATATAAATGCAATGATGATGGATGCTGGTTGCGGAGGAGGAGCAGGTTCTTCTATTACTTCAAGATCCACAGCCGAGAAAAAATCGGCTGCAGCATGTAAGAGTCACAGCGAAGCGGAGAGGAGACGTAGAGAACGAATCAATGGGCATCTCCGTACTCTTCGCACTCTTCTTCCTAATACAACCAAAGTAAGATGTGTGTTTCTTAATATTGTACAGAATTGTAATTAAAAAGTTATTGACCTGAGAGAAATGGATTTGCAGACGGACAAAGCGTCTTTGCTAGCGGAGGTGGTCCAGCAAGTGCGAGACCTGAAGAAGGTTGTAAGCCAAGGCTGCAGCAGCAGCAGTGGGAGTGAGTGGGAGAAGGAGGGAGACAACCAGTTGTTCATTGTACCGAGCGAAGCGGATGAGTTGAAATTGAGCTACTGCAAGTCTGAAGAATATTATGATATGGAGGAAGGACAATTGATGATCAAAATAGTAATGTGTTGTGAAGACAGAGATGACTTGCTGAGTGATGTGAACAAGGCAATGAAGTCGACAGTGAGGGATGGTGGAAAAGTGGTGAAAGCCGAAATGGGGACAGTAGGAGGAAGGACAAAGAGCGAGTTTGTGATTCAACTTGCGAAAATGAAAGATGAGTCTCATGATAAGGTGGAAGAGTTGATGAGCAGGTTGAATAGAGCTTTGAAATGTGTTGTGGAGAAGCGAGATCATGCATTATCTACGACATCTGCTGGTTCGAGTCAGGTGTTGCTGGGGAGTAAGCGGCCGCGTCTCGCTCACCCTGTTTATTAGGTTCTTTGCCAAGGTCTGTGTCTCAAATGAGGGATGATGAGCAGAATTGTGACTTGTTATATTATGCAGCAGGTTATGTTTTAGTTTATGTTTCTAGCTAGTTGTGTTTTTTGTTCCTTGTTTTTGTCCATTTTAGGGTGTAGGATAGTTTTTGGAGATATGGGGGGAACAAATGTAAATGTTAACTCTAATGGTGGATTTTCAGTTTGTAATATATGAAAACTTTTTAGGGTCACAACAACATGCATCAATAATTTCTACTCTTGTTTTGGAACTTTTTAATTTTTAATCTTAGTTTGCGTGTCTGGATGGATAATTCATTAATCTTATTTTCTAAACCACCACTGATTGAGATAAACCCCACATAAACCTTGTATAACCATGGTCAGGATTTCATTAATGTTGCTCAAATGGTTTGATTATATTCTCCTAGATTTTGTATCACCTATTTCTTTCTAAATTCCAGTCATGTTGTTTAATGGAAAACTTGTCTAGTCACAGTTACGTGAAATTTAGCAAATTAGTGTTAAATGATCCAAGAGCATTCGGCATGGCATGATGATCTCATGAGATAGCGAAACGAAGCAAAACTCAAAATAATTATTAATGAACATAACTTTTAACCTTTTTTTGGGGTCCAAACACCGAGATATTTTAACAAAGATGAGAAGATAAACAAAATACAATCATTCCGATATCAAATAATGCAAAGACATCATAAAGGTGTCAAAAAATAAGTCTCTAAAGAGATTACAAGCCGAATACATCTGCCACAACAATTTCCTAATCTCGATAAAAATATAGTGCTCCGATCTGTTAAGCCTTCAAAAACTGTCATATTTCTCTCTTTTTACACATAATTACTTGAGCACATGAGGAACCCTACACCATAACCACTCCGCGCATAAGGATGGATTAGCTTGAGACCACCAACTTAGCCAATCCAAAAAGGAACATTCAAACATCAAACTGACAAGAAACTGTTCCAAATGGATTTAGATAATCTCAATAAAGCATTAAGTGATCAAGAGTCTTGTCATTCTCATTACAAAACACACAAAGAGTTCTTGTGAGGATTCTTCTCTTCTTCAACTTGTCTTTAGTCAGGATCCTCTCATGCAATACTGACCAACAAAATAAATTAATTTGAGAAAAAAGATTTTTCACCAAAACCAAATTCTTGTGAGAAGAAATGAAGGGGTTGGAGCGAGTCTCATAATGAGATGCAACCAGCATATCAGAAAATTCTTTCGCCGAGAAACTCACACATTAATCCTTCCACACCAAACTATCAGACCCCTCAGAGAGCATCTAAATTTTCAATAGATGCATTAAATTGGCGGCCTCCTCTAGCTCCCCATCATTTAGAGGTCTCCAAAAAGAAAAATCCCAGGAATCTTCACTGGACAAAAATTGCTAACTCTCTTATTTTTCTTATTGCTAATGAAAAACAACATTGGAAATAGATCCTTCAAATGTTGGTTGCTATATACACCAAGAATTGTGTCAGAAAGAGATGATATCGCCATTGCCACAACGAAGCGAGGTGTGAGGGTAGAAGATACTTGCATACCGAGAGATGGACTTCCACATAGAGCACCCATAGGGAGTGTACAATTGGTTCTACTATTCCAGTCTCATCTATTTTGCCAATATTTATCAATGATGAATGATCTCCATAAAGTGTCATCTTCTTCTGTAAATCGCCAAAGCCACTTAGAAACATAACTTTTTTACCTGATTGCCATAAAGTTCAAGTGGGGGTGGGCATCCAATCCCGCGATCTCGATTTTGTCTCATTCCAATTTTTTTGGGTCCTTGTGAGATTGATTAATCCCATCACATTTCCGTCTCGATCCAGAGTGGGATGAGATTGAGATGGGGATGGAGATCTCGCCCATCCTATTTCGTCCCGAACTTATTTATTTAATATTTATTATTATTAATTTTAATCAAACTACTCTTTTAAAGAAAAGTTTTGAATGTGTTGAAATTAAATCAAACATCTACTGTTTGAAAATTTACTTGCTTGATTTGATACTCTTTGTTTAGGTTAGAAACTTCAATTTGAATATTTTAGGTCAAATAGAGACAATGAAAATTTTATGTTTTTCACATTTTAGATTGGTTATATGACAATCATTCTTCAATTATTCTTGTAGAAAATAAATGCAAATGTGGTTTATGTTAGTTTTGCACAATGAGTTATGTAGTTGGTAAACACTGCTGCTAATTGTATTTTGTATGAATGATATTTCAATTCATTCAGAATTATGAAAGATGAATCCATGGTTAGGCTTCTTCCATCTCCCATCATTTAGTTGACAAACTTCATTCCATTGTAAGCCTTCACAAAATTTTATATGACATTTAATATTGCTATGATGAAATTTATATGTACATAAATTTGACATTATTGGTATCTGAGCAGTGTGAGATGAAATATTTTTGTTAGTTTTCATTTGAGGACTATTTAGTACATGCTCATCACGTCCCGTCCCGAACCCGTTTGGGATTGAACGAGGTCGGGATGAAGCCTATACCGTTCGATCCCAAACGAACAGAATCAAAAAATGATGAGATTCATCCCATCCCCTGCCCACCCCTAAGTCCAACAAGATATAATACCAATATAATGGAACAAAAAAAAACCCTCAGTACTTGGATATTCAATTTAAGAACAAGAAAAATACAATAGATAATATAAGGCTTATTTACAGTTTGGTTATGCAAAAGTTTATGCGCATATCACATTGGATACAAAACTTTAACATAATTACACATTGAGTACGAATTTGGTCTTAACTGTTTGTCAACACCACTGACCAAGGTCAAATGTCTCAGAAATTGTATAGACTGAAATGCCCTTCATTTAGTATGCACGTGATTCAGAAATGATAAGTGAGTGTGATTTCGAGATATCAATACGTGTTTCAGTGGTTGGTATATACTTCATCCTTTACGACTTTTGAAATGTTTGACATTGGTCAACGTTGCTGAACAAACAATCAAATACTCAATATGTAATTATACTAAATTTTTTGTTGTTAATGTGTAATTATCCTAAACTTTTGATATTCAGTATGATACTTGTCTAAATTTTGTATACGCAAAATGTCAATAACCTATAATATTAAAGATAAATATTTGTGTTTATTTTGATAAAATACTTTTCATTTTTAACAAGTGGTTGATCAATGATTAATTGATAAAAAATTTATAAGTCCATGGTCAAAAAAGAAGATTGAGATTAGCTAATAATATCTTTCAAATTGACACACACATTCTATAAACAATCACACGGCAAGATTCTCGCATATATATATATAGCTGAAGATCTATTACAGTTTCACACCATACAATGTGCATAATAGCCAGGGTAATTGTCAATCAGATAGATTGGACTTTCTTTGTCCTTCGTTTGGTTTTTTCTTCTCGTCGTGTGTGTTTCGATTCGCTTTCGCTTATTTTGATTTGTTTATGTTTCTTTTTGACGAAATCTCTCATTTTTTTGACTGAATGAATTGCGAGATTTGGGTTGAGAGATTTGCCATCAATAGCTATCTAAATCATCCATTTAACTCCTTTTTAGAGCGCTACAATCGGAAGTGGTACAGAAATGTGTATCGCCAGTTGTTGGAGACTTGACTTTGGCCTCGTTGAAAGAAAGCTTTCTCAATTTTTGTTTATGATATAATATTGGCTAATAATTATTAACAAACAAATAACTACTCACATGGCCATAATATGAACATTTAATAATGTGATTTGCAAGAGAAGACAAAAATCTTAGTGCGTTTGTTCTTACAATTTTATTAGATGAATGTTAAATTAATCCATGTGATGCCAGCTTAATTAATTATATAAGTAAGAACCCCAATTAGCTACAACTAAATGTAGATGGTGAAGAGGAGTTTTTTTTTTTTTTAAGACGGTGAAAATGAGTTTGATTTGATAAGAAAGTAATTGTCCGAGCATGAGGGGGTATGTGGATTACTAGCAAGAGAATAGAGAGTAGCTATGTGATTTCACGAAATATTTCTATTTTTAAGATCTCAAAATTTAAAATATTGAAATCGAAAAGTACATTATTTGGATTTTTTTTTTCTTCGTAAATTTCAAATTTTTTGTGTAAACCTCAAAAAGCTATGAAGCAAATACATATTTTCGGACGAAATATTTTTTCATTTTTTTGTAGGTTTCAATATTTTCGTGTAATCTTTTTAGAGATTAGGGAATTGTTGTTGATGATGGGTTCGGCTTGTAATCTTTTTAGAGACTTGATTTTTTACATCTTAATGGTGTTTTAGCCTTCCTTGCTATTGGAATGACTCCCTTTATATTTTGTTTCCTTTTTTATCTTCAATAAAAAATTTTGTGTTTGGCAAAAAAAAATTACTCTCGAGTAAAACCCAGAAAATTATAATATAGGGATATTTGTGTACTTAGGCTTCATTTTAATATATTTAATGGGTTTATTAGGTTAATTTACTTGTATCATACTTTTCTGCATATTAATGTAAATTTGAATATGCAAAAAAAGTCAACCGCTGCTTGTGATTTTAGTTGAACCCTAGGATTTTCTTTGAAATGAGATGTTCGAGATACGAAACAATCAATTTCTGCCTATGATTTGTCTAGGATATTTTGGTCATCTCATTTGAAAATTGATGGTCAAGGTACGTTGACTGCTAGTCTTGGAAGTAATTGCAACAGTGATTAATGATGGGTGCATATCTCAATTAACTATTTATTGTAGGGGGTATATAGCAAATAACCCTTTAATATATTTAATGTGTTTATTAGATTAATTACTTGTATCTTATTTTTCTACATATTCATATATGTTTGACATATTCTCAAAATTTTTTACGTTTTTTCTACATACAACGAAAATATTTTCCGAAATATTTCTTAAACTCAGAATACCAAAATTACGGACGAAATCACAATCGCCGAGTACAAGGGACTGATGAATTAAAGGTATTTCAGATTTTCTGGATATTGTCTGAGTTTCTGCTTTTGCCAAACTCGAACCCAATTTTTCCTTTCCTCCTATCCTTATCTTAATCACTAGTACATTTTTTCTCCTTCCCCTTTCTTATATTCTCTTCAATACCATTCAATCACCTTTAACTCCCACAACTCATCTTTTTCCATTTCTCCTTCCTCTGCTTTCGATCCCGAATAACGTTGTGACCACTGAAATTTCATTTAACGAATCAATGTTTTTGTTTCTTTATGTTTGTGTTTGCAGATTTCCATAACGCAGTGGTCTGAATTTTGGCTGTCGAGCAACTCATCACACTACACTCCACTGATACCCTTAATTTTATTAACCACCTAAATCCCATCTATTAGCTTAGCTCCATGGATAATCATTCCCACTCCACCCCCATAGCCAATAACCCATCTCAACAATATTCATCTTATTTACTTTGAATATTTTCGTTGAATTCAGTGTATCTTCAAATTACATACTCAACACCAAACCCAATGACTACCACCTTCCAGCTCCATGCTCATTACTGTTTTTGTGCACCTGCTATGGACGCACCTCACCATATACATCCTCCACAATCTACTCCTACACCAACTCTAGATTTGAATCTTCCTCCTCCTTCACCACCTCAAAGTTAAAGCCCCATAACACCCACATCACCCAGTGCTACATCCCGTTAGTTTAGGGATGGCAGTGGGGTGGATTTTCACGGATATCCATCCCACCCAATCCGTATGGGGCGGATTTGGATATGGCTAAACGAGTTTCGAGGCGGATACGTATATCCAAATAACATCCGTTGAATTTTTGGGGCAGATACGGATTTGGCCATATCCACCCCACGTATATCCATTTAAGTATGAAAATTTACATAAATACATTCCTTTAAAAGGAAAAAAACAAAAAAAACTTACCCATTCAATATCTCATATCTCACATCTCTCAGACTCTCACTTTTACATGACAGATTTGATTTTGAAATCACTCTGGAAAAAGAAAAAAAATACCCATATGATTTTGAGATCTCTTTGGAAAAAGAAAAAAAAATACCCATATGATTTTGAGATCTCTATGGAAAAAGAAGAAGACATCTCAAAATCAAGAATCAGCAACAACAACAAGTTCTGGTGTCAGCACCACCGCAATGCATCAAGCATCAAACACAAGTCGTTCATTGATTGATCTTCTTGATCGATGCTCACCACCAATGACATGTCGTTCATCATCAAGCAGTTCACATCCAACTCAAAGCGAGAGTCTTTAATAATTTGATTAGAAATATTGATATTTTCTTGCTTCATCATCAAACTGTTTTCAGATCTGATTCTTTGCTTTGCTTAGTCGTCGAAGTTGTGATCGGTAGTTGGAGAGTTACTTCAGTTTAACAACTTGGGTTTGTTCTTCCAAATATAAGATTGCGATTTTATTGATATTTTCTTGACAAACACATCCAACTTTGTACTAGATGCTGCAAGCAAACCAGAGATGATGTTCATCTCTATCAAACATCCATGGTAGTGTTGGAGGTTGGGGGTTCAGTTCAAAGTTGGGTTCGGTGGTTTAGGGAGAAGAAGAAGAGAGATTGAGGGGTTCAGATCTGTTTTTTCTTTTTCTTCCTCACTTCCTGCTTCTTCTCAGATAATGGGGAGAAGAGATTGGGGGTTCCATTCTTCTTCTTTCTCAGATCTCAGATCTTTTTTTTTCGGGTTAAATGAGGCGGGGTAGATATCCGCCTATCCGTCCAGGGCGGAGATGGTTTAAAAAAATGATAAACGGATATGCGAGGCGGGGATGGGATGGGTTTGCTCAAATCCGCCCCGTTGCCATCCCTACGTCAATTGATCTTCCGCCCTCTCCAAATTTTTCATAACATCCATTCCACTCAATCCCAATTATCACTACAATCTAACTAGACACTTCCCCATTACTATAATACCCTAACTACAAACAGACTTACCCCTTTCCCTCATCCCCATTAATACAACACTCCCACTTACTTGAACACATTACAACTCACACTCAAACACCACCTCACACCCACTTCGCTCACTCTCTATATGAACCTCTATCTCTTTTTTCTCCTCCAACATGCAAAATTTAGCAAACACCTCCACTGATCAATCTCTCCAAGCCTCATCCTCTCAAAACCCACAAGAAACCTTGATTGAACTTCTCCAAAAACAATTGGTCGAACAACTCACTTTTTTTGTCCCCTATTTTTCTCCTTGTTACAAGGACGATATGGACAGCCGTGACCTTCGTGCGGTAGCTAAGTTCTTTACAAACCAAGGACCGATGAACGATCTCTTTGCACACAAAGTCTCCATCCAATGGGATACCGTGCATGATTTCCATGCTGAAAAACTAGCGAGACATCATGAAATCAATAGCTCTTTTTATCTTATCCAATTTACGAATGCTGGAGATATCTTCAAGGTGCTAAACTCGGGAACATGGTCTTCCCATGGCAAGCTTATAGTGGTGAAATGTTTGCAAGCAGACTACCATAACATTGATTTCTCGATGATACTCATCTGGGTTAGGTTTCACGAGTTTCCCATTAAAAAAATCTCCATGCAGGATATAAAGCTTCTCACTGATAGTTTTGGCACCTTTAAGGAGGTTGATCTACAGTCCTTGCATGATTTATCTATTCCTTACATAAGATTTAAAGTCTGGTTTGATATTCATAATCCTTTGTCAAGCAACTTACAAGCGGACTTTGGGAATCAATCGGGTCGAACATATTATCTCAAATTTTGTTTTGAAGACATGCCCAACTTTTGCTTCTGTTGCGGTCTTATTGGTCACACAGCTGGCAAAGATTCCATCAAGTATATGCAGTTGGTAAATCTCTTTTGGAATACTCTCAATGCAACAAGGTTGATCAACTGAGCACTTCTTTTCAACATTTGTTCCAGGATTAGCACGGTTGATCAACTGAGCACTCTTACTTCAACTCCCTTAACTTAGCAAGGTAATTCACCGAGTCCACCCAATCGAGTCGACCCCGTGCTCACAATTACTTCACCAACAACCCATCAACATCAATCTTTTGCTTTCAATTCAACAATAACTTGCCCCCAACCGCATCTTACTAAAACTACATATGCATTAATTCCCTATTCTTCAATGATCTTCCAACAACAATCACCGTCCCACTTCAATTTCATTCCCAACCACTTATCTTCATATCATCACTCCTCCCCTCCACGTGGAGAACAACATCCCCCTCTTCATTCACTTCACGACTTGGAAGACAATGCCACACCCGCACAACACCAACTTCCACAACTTCCCTTTACACCTGCTGCTTCCCAAAGCTTCATTGTCGGCCACAAACCAACACAACAACCTCTCGACCCCACCTCTTCTTCTTCCTCTCTCCTCTTAGTAGAGAATGGGGCCAACCCATATGCTAATACAGTACTTCAGCCCGTTCACCAATCCACAAACATTGCTAACAACAATTTATTTTCTTCACTCGAACAACATGTACAACCTATCACGAGCGAGTCTGGTCATCTCAATATTCTTACCTCAGTCATGCGCAATGCTAAAGTACAGAGTGAGATTTCTCCTGCCTCTAACAAACTCAGTACAGAGGATGTTCCTCAGGGTCAGACTGACACCTCGTCTGCTACAATCCCCACTATTCTAGAGAATTTTACTAGCGATGTTCATTCTCTTCATCGTCGGAAACATGTTCCGAAGCAAACTCTGATTCCTAAAGAGAATCTTCTTTCACCTCCTCCCTTGGCTGGCGTTATACCAACAGCCACACAGTAACCCACCCACTTCAGTGGACCTTGGTAAGGGGAAGGCTCTAGTGGACACCCTGACCATACATAAGCTGAGCTTCAGGCTCCTGAAAATCAACAGATCAAATATGGTGACACCATTAAGTCGGCGGGGAACCCAGACACTCATCTCACTTTGTCCCCTCCTGACAAAGGTTGTAATGAAGCTAATACGGAGCAACAAACAAGCCTAATGTATGGCCATGCAATCTAAGAAAACTAGACGGGGAAAGAGAAAAATGGAAATGGATCATGAAAGGAAAACTAAGATAGGTGTGAACAGGAAACAACAAGGTTTTTTCATCAGAGACACGCACTCAAACTGCCAATCTGATAATGGTTCCACATCTCCAAACCACTCTCCACAGTATGAGCATGATCTACTTTGCATTCGGAATGATCCACACCTCTTTTCAAAAGGCAAACAGTTACCAAATGAACTTTTAGACCACTCTTCAAATGCTTCAAGTGAACATGAACATGAACTAAACCGCTAGGAAAGGGTCGCCACCGTGGTTATGATACTCTGCTAGAACGCTAGGGGTATAGGGTCCCCGGCACATTCTAGAATCTCAAGACGCTCTCCCTAAAATCCAAATCGGAGATCATTTTCCTTTCAAAAACAAAAACAACGACAACCAAAATAGATCATCTGCGTCGGAGACTCGGCTTCAGACATGGAGCAACAATTCCAACAAACGATTTTTCGAGAGGTCTTGCGTTATTCTAGAAAAAAGGTATTCATCTGTTAGTTATTTCTGTATGAAATATTATATTTCCTGCACTATTACAAATTACTTTTCAAACACTCCATGGAATATTATCTTTGTTTACGAGGAACCAAACCCGTCCTTGCGTGCCCCTTTCTGGGACAATTTGTCACAACTCTATAGCTCTCAAATTGGCCCTTCCATTATTATGGGCGATCTCAATGCAATGGTACATCTGGATGACAAGTTAGGCGGCCGCCGCATGACTCGCGGTCAGTTCCAACATCTTACCTCTTTTATTGATACTTATCATATGATTGACTTTCCATTGAATGGCTCCAAGTTTACATGAAATAACAAGAGAAATAATCAAAATGGGATAAAAGCAAAACTGAACCAAATCCTTTATTCCACTGATTGGTTAAATATCTTCCCATCCTCCGTTGCCTGTACAATCCACACCTCCACTTCGGATCACCACGCTCTTACCTTAAATTTGGCTTCAAATTTCGAATCTGGTCTTAAGCCTTTCCGTTTTTTCCACATGTAGACGAGCGACCTACGTTGCAAACAACTTGTCATTTCTTCCTGGTCTCCACGTCAACACATAGTACCTAGTCACAACTTTTACATTAAACTCAAGAAACTTAGTCACAACCTGACTCGATGGAATAAAAGTGATTTTTGAAACATATGCAAGAACGTCGAATAAACCATGATGGCCTTAGACAAATCTTAGAATGCTCCTATCTCCAAAGAGAATGCCACAACTATTGCAATCTTGGAAGATAGGCTCTCGGAGTTGTACCTCCATAAGGAACTTTTTTAGAGTAACAAGTAGGGAGAATCTGAGCTCAAGGACGGGAATCTAAATACCAAAATTTTCCACCTATCAGCAATGCTCTGACAAAAGCGCAACCTCATCCTTCGACTTCGCGACACAAATAACAACTGGTAGTCAAATTTCTCCTCCATCGTAGCCCTTGTAAATGAGTATTTTGAAAACATTTTCAAAACTTCCAATCCGACTTCGAGCCATGATATCGCCTGGCTTTTCACTCCAATCATTTTTATCAAGTTAATGTTGACCTTCTCAGTATCCCTTCTAAAGAAGAGATAAAAAAACACTATTTTCTCCATGGGCAGTCACAACGTCACAAAGCTTCTGCCCCAGATGGCTTCCACGCTTTTTTTTCAACAATACTGGGATACGGTCAGCCCGGATGTGGTAGTTGTCACTGACTTTTTCAAGACTCATTCTTTGAATCTAAAGCTCAATGAAGCGTTCATTGCTCTTATCCCTAAATGCTCTAATCCTACCACTCTGGATAAATTTCGACCAATCGGTCTCTATAATGTGATTTACAAAGCCATCTCCAAGATTCTTGCGAATAGATTCAAACCCCTTCTTGATGACATAATCTCACCAAACCAAGGCACTTTCTTGAAAGGTAGATCAATCACTAACAATGTAGCACTGGCTCATGAAACCTTTTATCAGATAAAAAAATGTAAAAAGAAAAAACAAGGATGGATGACTATCAATATCGATATGGCTAAGGCCTACGACCGAGTAGAATGGTCTTTCCTTTTACAAATTATGTCTCTTATGGGTTTCTATGTTGGCTGGATACAAATGATATTTCAATGCATCTCGACTACCTCCCTCAGTGTTCTTCTTAATGGCAACCCCCTTCGAAAGTTCCATCCTTCTCGAGGACTTCGCCAAGGTGATCCATTCTCACCGTACCTCTTCATTTTGGTAACAGAAGCCTTATCCAGAACTCTGGCTCAACCTGAAAGTAATCGGCAGATTAAAGGCACCAGTATTCACCATAGATCTTCTTCGCTGAACCATCTTCTTTACGCCGACGATCTCCTTCTTTTCTGCAGACCGTCGCTATCCGAAACCCATAATGTTAAAGAGATTCTCACCTCCTACTGTACGGCTTTCAGGCAAATAGTCAACTATGACAAATCATCTGTGTTTTACAGCTCTAATGTATATCCCAAACATGCTAAGATGATCATCATAATCCTTGGGTCAAAGAGGTTTAACACTCAAAACAAATATCTCGGCTCACTGCTGCTCTTATCCAAGAAAAAATCAAATGATTTTCAATTCTTGATTGATAAAATTGAAACCAAACTTTCATTTTGGAAAACTAAGATTTTATCTCTAGCAAGGATAATTGTTATGATCAAGGCGGTTCTCAATTCTATCCTTGTATATACTATGCAGACCTTCCTTCTACCTTGGTCCATCACCACCAAACTTGATAACATCGCCAGAAACTTTTGGTAAAATGAGACTGAGGTTGGTAAGGCCAAACATCTTTGCTCTTGGGACTGCATCTCTATTACCCGCTCCATGGTTAACATCCCAAGTTCTAGAACCAGAAACTTAGCACTCATGGCTAAGAACATCTAGCATGCGTTGGCCTACCCACTGAACATACATTCCCTTCAACTCAAGTCCATTTACTGGCACAATAAGAGTCTTTTTCCAAATTTCCTGCTCTCCCACCAATGCCTTTTTGCATGGAAAGGAAATATCACTCTCATTCGACTCATGAAAGATCATCTGGGTCAAATAGGACTCTGTGGCATGATTGCTAGGTCAAACTAGGACTCTACCTGGGAGAATGCGATCGCATTGTTAGCCCAAATTCTGATACGCCATTAGAACACCCGGCTATTATACTCGACCTCTGGTACTATGATTCCCACCAATGTCCTCAATGAAACTAAGATCTTATCATTTCCATCTTCTTGCTCCCAGTAGCTAAGGATATTATGGATGTCACAGTCAGATTCACAATCGAACTAGACACTCTTATCTGGACAGGAGAAAAGAGATGACGTTTTTCGATCAAGAACGCTACAAAGGTTTTTCAAACTCTAGCGCAACAAACCTCAACATCATCCCCTCGACCACCTATCCTTCTCCCCAAAATGTTTAGGGAGCTTTGGCGGATCAAAGCCCCAACAATTGAAGTGATCCCCCTCTGGAGATTAGCTCAAGACTTACTCCCGACCATGTCAAATCTTCAACGCATTCATGTCCCAATGGACAACTGCTGTATTTTCTGTCTCAAACATCAGGAAAATGCCCTACATCTTTTCTTCCGATACCCTGTCATTTTAAGACTATGGAAAATATCTCTTCTTCCCATCGATTGGTCAATGACACTGACCCCCACCAATGTCACGATCACAGATGCCTTCAGGTTTATGTGGGACACGACAAAAGCTCATGTGTTGATGACTGAAGAGATGTTATCCCAATTTACGGCAATCATCGAGACAATTTGGAATGTCCGTAACAATGTCATCTTCCGTAAGATTAAATTCAAGCCCGAACAATTCTTCATTTCCCTTAACGCCACCTGGGCCTACCGGGCAAAATAATGGTTCACAGTACCACGTCATGATCAACACAATCTGAATATTCTCTCCTACCACCAGATTTTTGAAACTGCCATCACTACCACCAATCCCAACCATGATAGCAACAATAACATGCCTCAAACCAATTCAACCCACCAAGCACTCCACATCTCAACAACACAGTTTTTTAGACTTCACATCATTCACCAACAACTTCATGCGGCTAGAAATCACAAAATCAACATACTTTCCCCAGCCCCCTCATTTGTCAGTGGAATGATTGTGATCACTTACGGTGTTTTTTTTTTTCTTCCCAGAGAGTAACTATAGGTATTTTGGCGGTGGACAATGGTGGCGGAATCCTGGCCAGAGTGGCTTCCCCAATTCCAGGGAAAGTTTTCGACTGCATGATGGCAGAATGTTGGGCAAATGAGACAACACTTCTACTTGTGCAATCGAAACAATGGCCGACATGTATTCTACTTGGAGACCCGGGATCGCTGGTGACAACACTCAGCAAAACACAACAGGATGATCACAACGACGCCTCTTGGATGTGGAGGTTGCTTATCAGCAGTATTCAGTGTTCTAAAAATCGGCATAGGCTAGAAGGTGGAATACCGCCCAGATTAATGGCTGGGCGGGCAGTCTGGGCGGGGTCTAGGCGGACTCTAGGCGGTTTGGGCAATTGTTATTTATTTAATTAATTAATTTATTTTTATTTTTTAATAAGGCTGATTGTGTTCTTATTTTATTTTTCTTTCCTATTTTTTAGAAATAAACTATTTAATTATTTTTTACTCAGTACATGTCTAAATGTAGCAAAGGATGATTACTTAATGAAATTCTCAAAGGATCTACCGGTACCAATTTTACTAATGTAGATTTTATCAAACATAACTGAGGTTATTCATGCAATTTGAAGAAAAATAAAAGAGTACACAAATTCAAATTTATATAAAGTACCCATCATGACCAACTTCAGTCATTTGAGTTTTAATAAATTTTGTTCACGATTGTTAATTTTTCATGTTTTTAAATTTTATATATATATATATATATATATTGGCATTAAATTGGATGTAATTGATAAGGTATTATGCTTAACTTTTGTAAATTATTAAAGTTATAATACAAAACTTAAGACCAATTAGACGCCGCCTAGGCGCTAGGCAACTGCTCGCCGCTCGCTCAGCGCCTAGCGATTTTTAGAACACTGACAGTATTAGTAATTTACTTTCTATTAGTAAAGACTGGTTATGTAATTATATCCCTCACGAGCTAAACTTTGAAGCTCACGAGCTGACTACTTCTGTAGGACACTTATTATGATTAATATATATGCGCTATGCTTCAACAAAAACAAAAACAAAAAAAAGTACAACGGACCATCATCAATTACCCATAATGAAGGCTTAATTTCCATTTAATTGCATGTCCAAGGTCTCTTAAATTTTGGATCCAATTAGAACATGTCTTGTAATCACTTCAGCTTCATTGGAATACTAGCAAGTGGCATCATGGCTAAATGGATTGTTATTGGGCCAGACAAATGAAGTTTGCAACATTCTTGGGCCTTCATCCAGTCTGTTTTGTAGTTAACTTGGGCCTTAATGATCAGCGTTTGAGCTAAATTTTAGGATTGGAAATTAATCTGTATTATCAATATCGAACATGATTTCATCGAGCGAGGAGAGTAGGAGAAAAAGACGAGTTTGGAAATAAGTAGCTGGGCGAGTTTAACAATCGGGTCTGGATAAAAGTATCGTCTTTTATATCGGTTTTCCTGTTCTCAGAAGTTGGCCTACAGTGGTTTTCTAACCATTAAGCCCAATAACATAAACCAATCACTCACATTATTTTTTGTGCTAGTCATCGAGTGCATATGCATAATTGAATGGAAAATAATTAGGTTAAAATAAAATAACAAACAAAAAATTTATTATCGATTATTCTTTTATTTTTGGAGTTTTTTCTTTACTTTTAAAATGAATTAGAAATGATATATATAACTTAGAATACCAACAAAATGATAAATTGCAAATTAATTGAGCCAATAAGCTTTTTTCATTTAAGTGGCTCGGCTAAGAATATGACTTAAATGGCTTTGCTAAAATATTATTTTGCTTTATTTACGTCTTCAAGATTCATGAACTAAAAAATTTCGAAGAACTATGAAAAGATTAAGTTTCGTCAAGAGGGGTGACACCGAGAAAAAATATAGTCATTTTTCCTTCTAAGCCTTTGGTTTATTTTCATGAAATAATATTCATGACCGTGAGTTTACCCGCATTAGTCTAGTTAAATTAAGTAAAAATTGCACCTTAATTCACACAATTTGATTTTAAGATTATTCTCGTGCACTGAAATTTAACCTTTGTCATGAACAGTCTACCTCTAAGTTAACGTGAATAAGCAACATATTTTATCCCAAAATAGAATATAACTTGATAGATCAACAACCCTTAGAAAATGTCAAACATGGAAAATACCACATGCATAGAGCAACTAAGTCCTCATCGCTTAGTTCACTAATCAAATAATTTATGTAATCCAACCTTGTATATGTAAGCTATTAGTTGAAACTATAGATAGAGAAGTTCAACTAACTACAACACAATGTCTCAACCCTTATACCAACCTACACCAATAACAATCTTTGCCATACGCCACATCTTTGCACAACTCCTATAAATTCTATGCAAACTCAACACAATCCATAACACATTCTATCATAAACATCTATACCATCTTGAGCTCTTATTCGCATCAAGCCATGGCTTCTCTTCGCTACCTATCATTGATTTTACTCATTGCATTGTCCATGAATGGAGATGGTTTTGTTCATGCAACTCGCCGCCTTTTAGATACACCATTGATCCCAGAAATTCCCAAGGTGACACTCCCTCCATTTCCAACTTTTCCAAAACCAGAATTGCCACCTCTACCTCAAATCCCTACATTGCCAAAGCCAGAGATTCCATCTGTGCCCAAGCCTGAACTCCCAAAGTTGCCTGAAGTGCCAAAGCCAGAAGTTCCAAAAATGCCTGAAGTGCCAAAGCCCGAACACCCAAAGAAGCCAGAAGTTTCAAAGATTCCTGAAGTGCCAAAGCCAGAAGTTCCAAAGATGCCTGAAGTGCCAAAGCCCGAACTCCCAAAGAAGCCAGAAGTTCCAAAGATTCCTGAAGTGCCAAAGCCAGAAGTTCCAAAGATGCCTGAAGTGTCAAAGCATGAACTCCCAAAGTTGCCAGAAGTTCCAAAGATTCCTGAAGTGCCAAAGCCAGAAGTTCCAAAGATGCCTGAAGTGTCAAAGCCCAAATTCCCAAAGTTGCCAGAAGTTCCAAAGATTCCTGAAGTGCCAAAGCCTGAACTCCCAAAGTTGCCCGAAGTTCCAAAGATTCATGAAGTGCCAAAGCCAGAAGTTCCAAAGATGCCTGAAGTGCCAAAGCCTGAACTCCCAAAGTTGCCAGAAGTTCCAAAGATTCATGAAGTGCCAAAGCCAGAAGTTCCAAAGATACCTGAAGTGCCAAAACCAGAGTTGCCAAAGGTGCCAGAACTACCAAAGCCCGAACTACCAACGATCCCTACCATTCCAAAGCCTGAAATACATGTCCCAACCACCCCTTGAACTTCCATATATACATGAATTCCCTTTGATAGTAGTGATGCATGGTTTATAGGTTTAGTAAGTCTGGACATTGGTATTGGAACCAATGGTGTTGTGTTTGTTATGGTTTGTAGTACAACTCTTTTGGGTTGTGGTGGTGTATGTGTGTTTCAGTCACCTTTGAGGGATTTGTATTTCATTTGTATGGTTATTTACTTTGTACAATTTTTATACTAGTTGGATATTTCTACTTCATTTTTCACTTTGTTCCTTTTAGTTATTCAATTTTGCAAGGGCTTAATTTGGATGAATTCATATTGACTTGAAAAAAATGTAAAATGGAAGAAAATGATGAAGAAGACAACCAATTAAAAGTTGAGAAAGGAAAAAGAAAATTATGCATGGGAAAATCATTCATTGATGGTTTAGGATGATGGTTTATCAATTAATTTAGCAATAATCCAATTAGAAAATGTGTATATGCCTTCTTTTTTGTGAGGATTTTGACAATTTTATGAGCCGATGTATTCATTTAATTAAGTTATGAAGCATAAACTGTATCCCAAGCAATACGATTATCTCTCAATAATATGGCAGAGAGATGAGCTGCAAGGAGAAGCAGAAAGAACAAACAAGAAAGGAGGGGGTCTGGGCAATTTTGGGTTTAAGTGTTCAAAAAATTAAACTCAATTAAAAAAACCAAGGTATGGGTAAAATCGTCCAAAATTTAGTCTTCACCGGTTAAGGATGTGGACTTAACGGTTCCATACAAAATGAGTGTTAGATTCAATTAGTTTTCAAAACAAAGGCTAAACTCTAATAGTTATAAACTAACGAGTGTCAAACTCAGAAAAAAAAAAAAAAACAAAAAACCTAATTACAATCTACTCTTTTGGCTTAAGTTGACATGAAATTAGAAGTTTTTTGGTTAATTACTTGATAAACATAATAGGATATGATTTTTTTCAATGTTGGAGATCTCGTTTATTCCTCTCATTATTTGTGACTTGATGGATCTTATGTCTTCAGTCAAGAAAATTATAGTATCATTCTCTACACTTTTATCTCGACATAGATCTCCCATCCATTAAAAAAAATGTGCATATGTGGAATATTGTAAATGTCTTTTGGGAAAAGTCAGTTGTCTAAGAAATAAACGATTCAAGATGCCTTAAACCACACAAAGTTCCTAGTGGCGAAATCTTGATCGTGCAAAAATAATGAAAATCCAATATAAGCCCTCTATATTTTGGACTTTGTCGGCAATAATCTTTTGAGCAAGTTATTAGAACCATAAAAAAGTTTAAAATATACGAGAATGATGAGAGGAAAGACTTGGAAACGCTCCAAGTAATTTTCACTTGCTTAAAACAAACAATTTTTTGAAGAGGCAATGCCTAGCCTTGATAAAAAAAGATCAAAAAAACTTATTGTCGATTTAGTATATGTTCACGTGCAATCCATAGACATATTTATAAAGCTAGGATATGAAGACTGAAGATGGTGATTGCTCACTCACACAGGCCTAACTTCGAAAAGGTTAGGGTTGGTGGTGGCTGTATCAAGAAAAATGTAAAATCTAGGGTTTGGAGTAGTGATGGCTATATCGGAAAGAAGAAAGGTTGTTGTTGACGACTAGATGAGGCGAAATTCTAAATGTCGAGGGAAAGAGCGAGGAAACCAGCGAGGTTTTTGAGGTGGTGGGGGGTGAACCGTTCACCCCCCTCGAGATGTGTTCCACGCGCGCATCTCGAGGGGGGGTGAACGGTTCACCCCCCGCCACCTCAAAAACCTCGCTGGTTTCCTCGCCCTTTCCCTCGACACATAGAAAAGCTCCTAGATGAGAAAAGGAAAGAAGTCACCTACAAGGGTTTTAAAAAAAGGCACTAAATAATAAATTATTTTTTTTGGATTAAACAAGAAAGAGAAATTTTTAAGGGTACTATTCCCTCATTTTCTATCTATTGAATACTGAAGAACAATTGCACCCTTAAATTTATAAAGCCACCTTCAGCTGTTATTGTCATCCACCTTGTTGAGAAGAAAATACAGCATGTAAAAATAATGAAGAGTTGAATCACTTCGAAAACTTTATGATATTAACCAACAACAAAAAATCAAAATAAAGAATAGAGATAATTTGTGAACTATTGGTTTATGATTTACATTGCGTAGAACCTGTAAACTATGAAAATTACACCACAAAGAAGAACATTTGGGTGATGAGTTTTCCTAACATAACCAGTACTAGAGATCATAGTCTCCTGCCTAGCGATATCAGCTATATTATTGGAAGGACATTCGAAACGAATATAATCATACATTGCTTCATCAAAAGCTTCATAATTGTTATCTTGTGTCAAAAAAATCACGTTTTCTCCTTTGACTAGCCAAGCATTCTGCACATTAATATTCAGCAAAGTGTATTTCCCATGAATTCCATGCCTGGCAATTGCATTATCTCTCCCTATTGATGTTCCAGTTGTGAAGTGAGGAGGTTGTGCTTGCAAGTCATTGAATCGAACCTACATAAAAAAATTAAAATCATTTGATTGAGAGCTTCGACACCACAGAAGTTGATTACAGAAGAATATTCTTACTTAAAATTTAGGATAGTTGGGCTAAAGAGTTTTTAATATTATTGTCGAGCACCATCACACCTGTAGTTTTGCATATGTAGTAGATGCAAGCGCAACTCTCAGTGTATATAATCCATTTTGTTGCACATTGTCAAGATTGAATCTAATTCGCCATGTGGTTGGTGCATGTCTTTCATTTATCTTTCTGCATGGTAAAAATAATTAATGATGGAATTTGCATGAAAACAAGATCTATAGCTTAGAATAAATAAATAAAATTTAATGAGTTTTAAGTCCTCACCGTGTCACTTGAGCAAAGAACCAATCCTTTCTATAGTCACTTTTATCGACAGTAAAATCAAGATCATTATCTGGATAGAAAACGCTATATTGCTCCCACAATCCATATTGCCTAAACCTATTCAAAGTTTCACAACAATTTATGCATTTTATTGTCAAAACTCCAAGGGAAGAAGAAAACTAGATTGATTATTAAGGGGAGAAAGTAACCTTTGGTTGGCTAAACGTGGATTAAAATAGTTGCGATTAGGGTCTGGGATGAAGAATTCTGCAGCCGTACGGTCCGGATAGCCAATCTCCCAAAACGTAGGACCACTTCTTGGTGGATTGTATTGCAAATCACCCAATTCAATATTTTGTCCTGTTTAAAAAATGCATTGTAAATGTAGGGTTCCTAAATACCTTCAGTTATATAGAAAGGTTTATTATATATAACGTAAATACCTGGCATGATTAATATTGATGTATTTGACATGTAATCTCCGATAAAACCAGGGACTGTTGCATAAAGATTATATTTTCCAGCTCGAACGTTGTTGATAGAAAAAATGCCATCAGGACCAGTTCTCGTCCAAAATTGGTAACCCTAAGAACAAACAACAATAAGATAAATGCTGCAATATGTGATATTTTATGGAATATACATGATAAAAAAAAAAGGTACAAATTCTAGGATAATTATAATATGCAACCTTTCCTTCTGTTTGCCAAGATCCAATCTCTCCGGGTAAAGCTAAACCAACATAGGCAGATGCGGCTGGTATAAGTTTTTTGTTGACATACCTGAAATGAAACAAATATTAGTCAAGTAATTGATAAATTAAACTTTGGTTCGAGTTCTTTGTGGGGATCCTGAAGGGTCAGGATTTAAGATCATGGTAGTTAGCCATATGATTAAGGGATGTGTAAACAATCTTGAAATCCTCAATGCAATGCAATTACAAAAGATAATGCATATAAATAGAGGTAGAGATATACCAATCTTGAATGAGTAATCTACCATGAGCAGAACCCCTTTGATTAGATTTAGGAAAATCTTCTGAAACTGGAAAGCTATAAGGCCAAATACGAGTTTGCTCATTCATCTAAATAAATGAAAATTGTTAGTATTGTCTTCAAGACTTGAAAATTTCCAATTTATACAATATTATTGAAATAACAAATAAATTGGAATATAGTAAAACCTTATCATATGCGTCTTCCCAAATTGTGCGTTTGTTTGTTCCAGAAGGTCCTGAATTGAGGTATATAAAAACTGGTCCCAAAACTTTCTTCCAGTATTCTCCATTTGTGAATGTAGGTATCAAATCGTTACCCATGTAATGAGCAGTGAGAAAATTCTGAATGTAGCAAAACATATTTGATTAGTATTTTGATTTCGCCAGACTGACAAGAGTGTTTTTATGTGAGAAAATTTTAGGATTGGAAAATCATCATGTACTAAACTTTACAATCAATCAAGCGTAAATCACATTCATCCCATTAGATTTTCACAACAAACAAAAATATTTTGCGCGAAGAATATAAAATGACAGAGTTCTTACTGTAAGAGAAGTTGGACCAACATGAGACGTAAGTTCCTGCTTGAATGGACCACCCAATCTAAACTCAAAGCTTGGTGTGATTTGCCAAAAGCCAACTAGAGACCCATCGCGGTTACTACCCACCCATCCATGCACCTTATTTTCATCATTTCTCGCAGACCACTGATACTTATCATCAACCTGCATGTAATAATAATAAATTTTATTATAATTTACACTCTCATATCCAATCAACACTCTAATTAGAATGTCAATCACATCCTAACATGTAGAATACCTTCTCATAGTCAATTGGATTAACGAGTTCAACGGCCTCTTTAAATGCTAACACTTTGCCTCGACTACGATCATCTGCTGATGGCATTTTCCCCTGACGATCATTATCCACTGCCATGTAATCAAACCTTGCATTGCAAATATCACGATAAGCTTGTCATATAGCATACCAATCTTGTGCAAAAAATCTTAACATTTTAAATGGGCTCAATTGGTATTTATTTCTTACTGTAATCCAAGCTTGAAGGCAACCCTAACTTCGACAAGGCTGAAGGATGGCCATCCTTTCAAGTGTTCAACAATGGAGTATGTGTAGAAGCCAGTTGAATCTTTCAACATTATAAACCTGAAAAACCAATTTATTATTTTATTAACTAATAAAAAAGAAAAAAATTAATAAAAAATCAAATCAAATAAAAAATAATAATACCTTTTATCTATACTTAGGGGAACTAAAGCACCTTTAAGAAAATGATTCCATGGTCTTGTAAAGGAAACCTCCACCTGATCCTCATTTTGTAGTATAACCTTAAACTCTTTGCAATGTATCCTGCACATTCCAACATTAATATGTCAAAAGAGCATCCATCAGTTGGTCCTTTTTTTTTTTTTGATTGAAAATCAGTATATGTGATTTGGTGGAATTAATAGTGAGGAATGAAGATTACACTTCTAGCTTGCCCTCAACTCCATCTGGATCACTCCAAACAAGATCCCAATACCTATAATCAAACAATTCTAAGTTAAAACCAAACTCTCATCACTTAGTAGATGATTGAGCTATAGTCCATGCAGTAATAACTTTGGAGCCAACAAATTTGCTTTCAGAAATTATTCAAGGACATGCAACAATATGATAATACAATCAAGGAAACGGGTTATAGCAAACAGTGATACAACACTATAATGGAACTGTAGTAGTTTAATCCTTCTACCAATTTATATGGAGCAGCGGAGTATAATATTGTCTTCATTTGTTTAAATTGTTGTTCTGATTATCAGGCATCGACTTTAGAGTAAAGAGGAACATATATAGCTGACCTCTAAAATCTCAGGGATCTCCAAATTTTATTTAATCTCAAAAAACTTGATAGAAATATTATCACTTACCCTCTATTGGGTTCACCCAGTGTTGTTGCAAGCAAGTTATCCATCCCATTGTATTTGATGCCAGTGACCATTCCCTGGGGATTTGACAATGTGACTTGTACTATGCCATTATCCATCGTGACCTTCAAATATATATCAACAAGAGTTCAATTATATATAAGCAATGGTCAAGGAAATAAATTTAAAAAAATTGCATAAGACGATTAGAAAGATATAATGTTATTTGTTTACATATTTTAAATTATCTCCTAATATATATTGTAATGCATAATATAATATATATTGTAATGCATAATATATGCAAGATTGAGAGAGGAAGAATAATAATACATAGTCGTGTTGTATGTCTAACGTCACTCCAATTCCCACAGAGAATTCTGCAACCAGCAACAATGGCAAGAACCATACATGCAATCGCACCCCACCAGTGCCCATGTTATTGCTGCTTAGTACTGTACCTGAATGTACATATTCGTATATGTATATACGAAGAAGGAGGAGGAGGAGGAGAAAGAGAGAAGAAGTTTGCCTTGACAAAGCTGTATAAACAAAGAAGAAAACCTTCTCATATATAAGCAGAACAACGTTGGCAGTGTTTCCATTAGTACTCATCAACCCCCTTTCTATTTTGGAATAATTATTTAATTTTAGTTGTGCTTGTCTTATGGAAAATATCAATTTTGTGTCTAGGCAAGTTCTATCAAGCTTCACCAAGTTCTCTCTCTTTAGAGAATTTTTATTCATTCAATTCCATGCAGATCTTTCCATTAGTACTCATCAACCTCCCTTCTATTCTGGAATAATTATTTATAATTTTGGTTGTGCATGTTTCATGGAAAATATCAATTTTTGTGTCTAGGCAACGTAGAAGCGTAACATCTAACATGTTTGGTGAGTTCCAAGTTCTTCAAGCTTCTCTTTAGAGAATATTTCTATTCATTCAATTCCATGCAGATCTTTCCATTAGTACTCATGATCAACCCCCTTCTATTTTGGAATAATTATATAATTATATAATGTAGCCATGTATTTGCACAAATTGCATCTAGATTGAAAGTTCCAGCTATATGAATAAGAGAGAAGTTATGCATGGTTTGTGCCAATAACTTATATAGAATGCACTTTAGACCTTCTGTTTGAGTCAACATGCCCTCAAAGCTCAAATTTAACTTTTGAAGTTGCATATTGTAGATGCTCATTTACTTCGCAAACTTGTACAGTTAGTTTGGAATCGTTTTGGATCCCAGAGACCATAAATCGTCTTGGTTTGTCAGTTTGATATTAAGTTGTTTGCATGTGAGTAATTTGGGGTTATGAGATAAGATAAGTTCAACCAACCACACAATCTGTTTCAGCTTCTCACCAGGGCGGACGACCTAGGATTTAGCCAAATTATTTTTCTATCTGAACTAGTAACTAATAAAAAAATACAATTATAAAAAATACATTGCATATACCAAATTGGATCCAGTGTTGTCTAATTTTAAGCCAAAATAAGATCACTATCGATAACCTTAGCAAGAAACAAACGAGCATAATAACTAGAATATATAACTAATATCACAAAATAATTAGGATATTAATTTCATAGAAAAGTTAGTTTATATGAGGCTCAAATTTTGTACGAGTTGACTAATGATATATATTTTCATTGAATTCTATAGTTATTATTTTAGATATTAATTTTAAATGTTTTTTGTTGGAGGTTTTATACCTGTGAAAAACAATTCATTTCTTTAATGTTAATAAATTTTTATTAAACTAAATATTTTTTAATGTTTGCAATTACTAATAAAATTGTATTGAAAATAAAATAAAAATGATAAACCCCCAACCACTACACCAACAAAAACATGTTCAAACATTTGTATAAACAATTATTATATTGTATTCTACATTACATAATCAATTTTTTAAGACTAAAGTATATATACAAAAAATATTTTAAAAGTTGAGGAGCACCTACCCCTCGCCTCTTAATAGGTCCGCCCATGCTTCTCACCCACTTGTACAGCCAACCAAAAGCAAACACTGTTATCTGTCACTAGTTCCTTGCATAACTCTTCTATAAAACCATGCAATACCAAATAGATTGTACAGTCTGGCAAGAACAATTGCACCCTTAAGTCGCTAAGGCATCCTCAGCTCTTGGTTGTCATCCAACATGGCTTATCTCCATTTTATCTTACCTTTGTTGCTCGTCTCCTCCTTGATGAACGGTGACAATGTGATTGTTCATGCAGGCCGCATTCTCTTAGAGATGACATTGCCAGAGGTTCCAGGGCTTCCTATGCCTGAATTGCCTCCACTACCAAGTCTCCCTGTACCTTTGCCCAAACTGAAGTTGCTACCTCTACCTGCATTGCCAAAGCCAGAGTTGCCACCTTTGGCATCTTTGCCACTGGTACCAGCTTTGCCAAAACCAGAGCTACCACCTTTGTCGCCTTTGCCCAAACCCGACTTGCCACCAGTACCCGGTCTACCAAAGATTGAAGCAACATCTAAGCCAAAGATTGACCTATCATCTCTTCCCAAGCCCCAATTGCCTCCTCTACCCACGCTCCCAACTCTGCCAAAACCTTCACTACCATCTCTACCTACATTGCCAAAGGCAGAGCTACCCCCTTTGTCATCTTTACCTAAACCCGAATTACCACCACTTCCCACTCTACCAAAGGTTGAATTATTAGTTACTCCAAAGCTCAACCCAACTTTACCGAAGCCTGGATTGCCTACTCTACCAACAGTACTGCCAACTCTACCACAACTACCATCATTGCCAAAGCCAGAACTGCCACCTTTGTCATCTCTGCCCAAACCTGAATTGCCACCACTACCTGCTCTGCCAAAGCTTGAAGTTGAATCTAAGCCAAAGCTCGACCTATCATCTCTACCGAAACCTGAATTGCCTCCTCTACCAATGATCCCAACCCTGCCAAAGCCTGAACTACCTCTGCCTAAACCTGAATTGCCACCACTACCAGCAGTCCCTGGTCTTCCTACCATCCCTACCCTTACTAAGGACTTACCCATCCCATCTCTCCCCATAATACCCCATTCAACCACTACCCCATAAGTTGCATAAGCTGTTGATTTTAGTTTGAGAAGAGCATTGGATATCTGTAATTTGCGTACTTTTCATTTGGTACTTGTCATTCTATTGATTTTACTGTATTTGTAATTAAGGAGGTGGTAGATTTGTTGTGTATTGGTTTCATTGTAGAGGGTGTGTTCATCTATGGTTATTTTACTTTGTAATTTATCAATAAATTCAAATTTAAGATTGTTCATGTCGACATATTTTAATTAGTTCATCTTACACAACTCTCTAATTGGCAGAATGACATTGTGACTCAGTTTTAAGCTCAGTGTTTGTGTATTACCAAGAACATATAACGAATCCTCCCAAACACATGACTTGACCATTACCCTTTCAGCATTCATCCTTTATGTATTATCTGTGCTAAAACAACTAATTACCGCATCTAAGTCACATCTTAACATCAACCATAGTATAAACAGAGATACCATAATACTTGAAAGAATTGATTAATAGTGATGAGGTTGGCAACACTAACTCTAATTGATATAGCTCACATTCACTTCCCTTGATCAAAAGCTGACAACCGTGACAACTTGCAGTTGCTTCATCACAGTTTTCTTGATTGCATTACTATGACAACTTGCAATTGTTTCATCACAGTTTTCTTGATTGCATTTCCGCGGCACCTACTCTATTCATTCTACCTACTTTTATAAACCACATTATCATCCCCTATTGCACTCACTCTGCACTTATTTATGTCAAACTATCAATTGTACATGCAACAACATACCATCTTAGGTTGAAAACTCCAAATTTGGAGAAAGTTATAAGCGTTAACAACTGCAAAACTCACTATTCCGAAATAATGAATTACATGTCAGAGATGCGGCTCAATTTGAGCTTGAGACCATATTAATAAGGATTGAACAATAAAGCCTAATTAGTAAAAATCCTACCTTCAAAATAGCAGTTATTATTGCTTCAAATATTATTGTTTCAACAAATCATATTACAAACATCGGCAAACTCCCCTACTCCATCAGACAAATAACAATTATTTCTTGTCTCAATGGATCTTATATGTAATGATTGAATATAAACTAACTCTATGTAGGCCAAGGCCGATTTCTCAAGCACTCTTGTCAACCGAAAAGCCCAATTTCTTTCCTCCATTGTACATCTCGGCAGCTCTAATCTATCAAATTCGATCCGCTAAGGCTAGCTTCCTCTTTCCACTGATTTGTTTTCAACTTGATTGCAACAACTTGTTTGAATATGTTCTCTATTTCGAATCACTTCTTTGATTTCTTAGGAGCTTAACCCAATGGGTGATCAGCCCTCTCATAATGAACTCTAATCCTAGCTAACTGTTCTTGAAAAGCTCCAAATTTAGCAACCAAAAATAGAATCATTTTTCTCACTAAAAGCAACCAAACAGCAAACAAGTGCATCAAAATGATGGGATTTGAAACATTGTAAGTATTGTGGAGTGGGTATTTTCACAATCATAAATCATACAATATAGCTCAGGAGACCACAAAAAGATTTACATGGTTTCCTCCATAACGGGTGGTAGTCCATAACGCTCAATCTAATTGAGCCCCGTATTTATCATTTCTCATGTGTTTACATTTTTCATCCTCTTCTACATTCAATCTCTCATTTTCTTATATAAGCTAGATATTTACGACGGTAAGCTAGATGTTACATATCTCCTCTTTGGGCTTCTCCAATGAGCTTCAATCTTCTCTACGGTCAAATGTCGTAGGCCCAGCTACAAATTGACGTCTCTCCTTGGAGCTGCCATGCTTGTACGGCCTTTTGATACTGAGAGGATACCATATTTGGTACCCACAGTCTCAAATTTGAACTGAAAAATTCTAGGGGTCGAGGGAGGGGTCGAGGGAAAGGGAGCGAGGGATGGGTGGAAGCCACCCATCTGCCTCGAGATAAATTTTATTGTGCATCTCAAATTCGATGCACTTATCTCGAGGCGGATGAGTGGTTACCACCCATCCCTCGCCCCTTTACCTCGCTCCCTCCCTCGCTCTGTAGCAAAGCTCATTTGAACTTGAGTTCTTCCGAAATATCTTCACCATATGCTTGGCTTCCCGAAAATAAAAATACCTATTAATTATAGAAATTTGACAACTATAAAATATAAATTTGGAGGGTTTTTGAAACATGTAAACAAACATTAATTTTTTTTAGAGTTGCAACAAAGTTATGGTATTACGTGAAAATACGTAAAATTACTTGAAATCTGAATTTTGCAACTGCACGAAGAAAATGAAATATTTTTTCAAAGAATAATGATCTAAGGGTGTGTTTGGTTGCATAGAATTCTATGTCATGGGAATTCATGAGGGGACCCCTACATTTTAGGCTAAATTGATATATCACTCTACATCTACCATTTGACCACCATTTGATTTTGTGATCAATGGAAGTCCCATGAACATGAGAATTTCACTCATTGGTCCCCCAAGGCATGTGATTCTCATGTTCATGGGACTTCCATTCTCACCATTGATCACAAAACCAAATGGTGGATATGGAGTGATACATCAATTTAGCCTAAAATGTAGGGGTCCCATCATGGATTCTCATGGCATAGGATTCCATGCAACCAAACACACCCTAAATGTCATTAAAGGAATACTAATTATGATGTTATTCTTGTATTGGTTTCTATATGCATGTTCATAGTTTTCCCTTATAGACATCTTTCTGGTTCGTCACTTCCTACCAACTCGCGCCACCCAGATCTCGTCCCATGGTTCCCAATCCCGCATCAAGCCACCTGTTTGATTATACTATCGTAATGCTTCCCATTCAAATCAATGAAACAAATAAGAATAAATATTATCAAAAGAAAATGAAAAGTGAATTTCATAGTTAAGGTTCAAAGGTGAATAATAGATCTAAACAAGAGAATCTCATCGAACAGCATCACTTGTATCAAGTCTTCAAGTTGTAAAAGTGTTTTTAGAAGAATCAGTTTATAGTCAGTCCAACACATATTGCTTGTGCATTATGTTACCATATCCAGTATGCATAGGTTCAACATGAAAATCTTATTTGGCATGTTTTTGTGCTTTAAACTTCACAAGAAAAATAAATAGCATTATTCAACAATTTTACAACTTTTGCGACTTTGATCTGAATTCCAAACCAAATACCTAAAAATCAAACCGTAGGACGATATGTAGACTCTAGAAGGGAAGACTGTAGAGGGGAAGGAAAACGGGATGTAAATAAACTCCCAAAACGCCTATGGACATGATACCCATAGGCATTGAGGATACTCCATGCCAAAAGAATGAAGAGGCTAATACAAAATATATCAAAATATTTCTCAGGAATACCATAAACACTGTCTTCATCACTTGAAACATCCACATTGTTGTAGATGTTGGTGTTGTCCACAACCACATAGTCATACAATGGAGCATCATCAAATGGAGAGACAACAGGAGAGTGGTCATGAAGAAGGGTGTCAAGATTGAATGCTGTCTTCAATTCTTGTGTTTTCCGCTTAATGAGCGCGATGTAACCAGCATTGGATATTGACTTGGGGATTTTCTCAGCTGGAGCTTCTCTTGCAGAACAAAGAGTTAAAAGGCCGAGCAAACAGACGAAGGAGACTAGTTGGAGTTTAGAAGCCATTGAATGAGTTTTGTAAGAACTGTGAGGGGGTGGGAAACTTGAACTTGAGCTATATAGTAAGCTTAGCTTAAGTAGTAATAGTGAAAGGAGTTGGAAAATTTGAAAGGGTTATCATTATGATCAAGCAAGGAGTAGGTTCTGTTTGATTATGACTTTTGAAAGTTCAAGTTTTAGAAACCGTTTCTATTCCTGAACGTGTCCATTTTTTTTTTCTGAAAATTTTGGCACAATGGACTCCAATTACAGGATGCTCAGAGCGAACTGTGGGGTTCGATCAAACCCGGCCTGCACTGGTCAGGATTCAACTTGTATCTTGCCCAACCTGATAAGAGTATATTTCTTTAGTTTGATTAATTTTCCAAATACTTTTTCTTTTAATTAATTTTATCACCTGGCACTCGCATCTTGCTCTCTAGGCACTTTTTCTAGGCTGTGTTTTTGCATTCACTTTGGGTGAATTAGCTACAGATTTCAAATGGCACAACTCGCAGGCATTTGAATGAGAAACGATATAGTATCCCAATTTTAACAATGGAAACCACTATTGAATTGATCACTACATAATGATACTTCTGCTGTGCAATATATGTTTAACTTCTGATGAAGGTCTTGGTAGTTCAATGTACACCAAAGTACACTTGTATGCAGATCAATGAGTACAAAATTCTGCGAAATAACGATTTGCTAGTATTCGATGTATACGCCTTGTTCCCTAATGGTTATAGCTCAAGACATAATTCTGAACATAACAAGATTGGCATTTTAACAAGATACAAGAAGCTTGTTTGAAAAGTTAGTACTAAGGTTTTTGCTGCCTTCACTTGATCAGATAAACCGATAAATCCAACTTTCGCAACAAGGCTTGGGTTAAACCAAGAATTGTCAATTACTTTCTTGTCTTCACAAATTTGGTCCTTGAAGCCTTCTTTTCCATCTTTTCCCTTTTTTTCCTACTCTTTTCATCCTCCTCACCACCCTAAACAACATAAAACAATAAAGCACACATTCTTTCAGTGCTTGCAGCAATAAGCATTAGAAAAGGAATATCCACTATAATTACCTCTGAACCTTGGGATAAAAATCCTTTTGTGAGACCAAAAATTTGATATGCACCAAACGCGGGTATCTGAAAACACATGATAAATTTGTTACGGGAACAGTTGGAAATTAGATTCGGGTAATCTTAGATTATCCAGCTTGTTTTACACACTAGGCCATACACACTGTTAAGATAGGCATTCCTTTCAGTGAAACTACATTGCGATGCCTAAATACAACAAATAAAGCTTCAATCATCTCATCTTTTTCTTAAATCTGTTTCTTGTCTTAAGACTTTTGTGTTCACATTCTATGTATGCTCTGATAAACATAAGCTCATAGGATCCCCCGCGCAAGCTTAATACTGAGTAGTACATGATATTGAGCAAGCATTACCAAATTGTTTCCAAAATGTCAGGCATGTTTAGCAGAAAATTGGGACGAAAGACTTACAGCTAGATACGTATACCAAAACTTCCCAGAGAGGATTGACATCACTTGTACAAAGCTGGTAATGTAGATTACATCATGTAAATAACTGCAACAAACAGCAACTGTAAAAAAATCTGAGAATGGTGCTATGGCATAGTCCAGGGAACCAGGGAAAGCTGGTCCCAGAAGCATTTTCAGAAAGCGAGACTGTTTCCATGATGTCTATGTTAAAGCTTATCAAGATTAATGATCCTACTGAAACACTAACTCTGGCATATAACGGGGTTTGAATTTTGGACATGCATCTTGCATGTTTCAAAAACTATTTACCTGTGAAGACAACAAATAGAATGTGTTGGCAGTGGGAAAACCTTTATCCATGAATTAATAGTGGTGGTAAAATTCATAAGAAAAAATCTTTTTTTTTGGCGGCAAGGTTATTTGTATATTCACATAATCTTAAATGGGTCAAACGAAGAGATAGGCTATTACTATGATTACTATGGCTAGTTGGTGGTGATTCTTTAATTGTTACGATGACTCATCATAATCATCCTGTTTCGCATGCTTCATTGAAATTATCCTGATTAAAATTAAAAGGGGTAGGAGAAATGTGAGAAGAAAATGGTCACCTGTATAAACAAGGAAAATGAAACACATGAACAGGAGAATAGATTTACCCACAAACTCCAGTAGTGCTCATATCGAACCCTCCATCTAGAAGCTCTCCGTCATCAGCATAGCTTGGCTTTGCCATATTGGCCAGTTGTAGATATGGTAATCCATAAGCCAACGATGTCACAATCAGGCCAACCCAGTGCTTCCAGGTGATGGTAGAATGGAAGATGAGCATCCTTACCACAACATATATAACCTACACAATACCAAGATAGGCAGTTAAGATCAGTCAAGTGTTGATTATCTGCAAAAATCTCAATGTAAGGAATAAAAGGATTCCAACAGTATTCAAAGTTTCAAACCAAGCACTAGGTCAAGATTATTTCATGAAGATCAAGTTGAGTTTCACTTCTCGGCTGAATTCCTTTTTTATGTTGGTCTTCATCTGAACTGCATAGGCTAAAATATAGCAAACCTCACTCCCATTCAATTCACACGGCACTGATGGCTTGAAAATTACCATCAACCATTAGAAATTGCATTTCACGGTTCTAATCTAGGTTTTCTAGGGCAACACGGCATTGAAAGTCACCATGGGAGCCCCAAGAGTGGTGACCGATGTGTCACGGCGAAGCCATAAGAAATATTAGTTTCATATTTTTAGTGTACTTAGTATAAACAATTAGTACCCCAGAAGAGGTACTATGGTGGTCCAAGGTCAAGCAAAACATTTTCGTAGATAACCCCTTGGCAAGGTGAAGTGTCATTGAGGTGGAGCTTCAGTCAATATAGGTTACAATTGCATAATGAAAGGTTACATAATCAGATCATTCACACAATGGTTGTAAAATATTGGTTATTGCCTTGTTATATTTCGATGAAAACATAATAGTAGTTCATATGATCAATGAGTTACAATTGCGTAGTGAAAGGTTACGTAATCAGATTGTTCACATAATGGTTGTTGGCACAATGTTGGCTATTGCTCTGTATTTGTTTGATGGAAACATAAGAATAGTTCACATGGCCAATCAGTTGAGGAAAACCTTCTATTAATTATCAATAAAACACAAGGAGAGAGACGGGATTAACAAGGGCAGGGCCAACATCTAGCCAAGCACCAGAAACACCGAGGAAAAACAAGAAAAAACCAGCTAGAAACACTCAAACAGAACAAAAATAAAAAAACTAAGCTTGCATCAGGTGATCCTAATGGAAGTGTCAACTAGACCATTACTCTGCTTGCAAATCCAAACACAAGATTTAATTTCTCCTACAATTTGCACATTGTTCTTTTTTTTTCCCTTCGAAAAAGCGCCTGTTGTACTCTTTGCACACAACAGCATGATAGCTGCAAAAAGATGCTCCAACAGTCATTTTCCTTCGACAGAGAGATCCAAAATTGAGGTTATAGTTAGGCAAAAGAACTCTTCTAGCTAGGTGGTAAATTCTGACCAAATTAGAAAGTTGAGGCGCATTGGAGCCTGCTTCAGCCAAAGGGCTTTTTACATTGGCTGAAATTTGGATTTAGAGGAAGGGACTCCAAAAAAAAAAAAAAAAAAAGATAAAAAAAAATTGCAAATTTAGTCATACAGACCGTGAAGCAGCTCAACTACCCTAGAGACTTCCCAATCATTTAGTGCCCTTTTCGGAGATAAATCCCATCTGACATCACCTCCATTCTCTAAAAGTAATCTGAACTTGTTAACTGAACTTCCAAATGGGATGACAAAGAAAAATATCCTCATAATATTCCTTTAGAACCCTCCCATTGAGCTACTATCTATCCAACCAAAATAACTCATGGTTGCCTTTACCCAGCCTGAAGGTAATTTTCTGTTGGAACTTTAAATTGAGATTTATTGGGTGCCAAAGCGCACAACTGTAAGGGGAGGAGGGGAGCTTGGAGAACCAAGCAGTGAGCTCTAGACCATATTTCTCTCCAATGATTCTCCAAAGCGCTTGCTCTTTGATCCAAACTGAGAAAGCAATTTTTTTTAGAACGCTTGGTTAAAAGTTTGATCCCTACACCCCCATCATTTTTCATACTACAAACAAATTTCCAATTGATTCTGGAAGCGTCCCCAAAAAAAAAAAAATCTACAAACTTCCTCCAATGTTTTTGGCTACCAAGACCAACATAGGGGTGGTGGATATCATGGACACGGGGATACTTCCTAAGGAGCTGCTAACGTATCCGCTTTCAAAATGCATTTTTGTTCCACGTTGCAGAGCAGTTGTTCATTCTTTCAATGATGTTGTCCCAACTAATACCAATTCCAATGATATTTAGAATATATTATTTTATTAGGTGTGTCTAGTATTAAGGAGGGTGTAATTTAGCCTTTTAGTAAGCAATATTTAGGAGAAGAGTAGTTTTACTTTGAAGCCAATTGTAATAAGAAAACTAAGGTTCTTGTGAATGAAGAAACTAGGGTTTCATTTTTTTTCGTATTGATGATTAATCAGTTTATATGTTTTCTGCTACGCCTGATCCACAAATCAAGAACACTTCGGGAGGGTTTCGACAATTATAGTGAACCGCAAATGGATAAAGACAATAGAACAAAGGGGATGAAGATGAAAACTAAGTTTCTTGTACCAGAACGAGTGAGATCAGAGGGCCCGACGAAGGAAAGAAAATGCTATGGGAGGCGTCCGATCGCGTAGACAATGGGCAACGATGATCGACACCGTCGCATGCATCGGCGATCGGTCGATCATTCCGTATGGGTGATTCGAATTTTTTTTAGGGTTCCCACCCTTCGACGCATTAGTTTCGTTTACCCCTTGAGGGATTCTTTGCATTGTCGTGTTGTGTATAACAACTTTTCCACTTCGCTTATCTTTCAAGTTCTATTCTTCCCTTCAAAGTGAAGCATCGATAGATGACATGCTGGAGAGAGCATAATATTTTTCACATCCGTTGTAGTTGTAAAGGAAAGATATGCAATATGATTATTGATGGTTGATCCAATGAGAACTTGGTTTCGAATTAATGGTTGATTCATTGGGGTTGATTTAAAGCCACTCGCAGTTCCTTTCGATGTAGGTTGGTTAGATCCAAGCAAGACGGTGTGGGCTACCTTGAGGTGTTTAATGCCCTTTTCTATTGGTAAGTATCAATTCTTATGGCAATTTCAATGGCTATCGATCCATGAGGGTATATGAATACATACAATTTTTGTGATGATGAGGGCCAAGAATTTTTACTATAGGCACTACGCTCACCATCAACGAGAGATGAGATTGGGGTGCCACATCTTGAGGCATCACTAGTCATATTACATGAACTTATTGACACAGTGGTGGAAGTGGAACCAAGGAATGTTACTTCACCTTTTTAGTTACCAAATGGGACAACCACTCGCTAAGTTTGGGGATGTGTGTAGTGAGGGAAGTGGTACGTAGAGCCCCCATATCCAATAAGTTGCATTATCGCATGACATCCAACGAACACGAAGAGTTACAACGCTATGTGAATGAGTTATTAGCCAATGTGTACATACGAGATAGTACTTACCCCATTGTTGTCTCTGCTTTACTAGTGCCCAAGAAGGATGGTTCTTATATGTGGGCTCTCAAGTAATAAATAAGATCACCATCAAGTATCGATTTCCTATTCCTAATTTCGAAGTCATGTTTGACAACCTAGAAGGAGCTATGGTGTATGAAGTTGGATCCCAAAAGGGGTTACCACCATATTCGTATGCGAGTTGGAGATGAATGTAAAACAACTTTAAAGACGAACAAGGGTTTGTATGAATGCGCCTTTGACATTCATGCGGGTAATGACACATTCTTCGACTTTTTATCAATAAATTTGTTGTTGTCTATTTCGATAATATTCTCATTTTTCTTCAGACCAAGGAGGAGCATGTCAACATATTCAGGTTGTTTTGAATCTCTTACGGAGAGCATAGGCTTTATATTGAATTTGAAGAAGTGTGCATTTATGGTGCCCTCAGTGATCTTTCTGGGTTATATTGTCTCGGGTGGTGGAGTGTCAATTGATCAGTTTAAAGTGGCCACTATTCGTTATTGTCCCATGCCCACCTCTTATTTTCAGGTACGCGGTTATCATGGTTTGGTCGGTTTTTACAACGTTTAATTAGTCAATTTTTACAACATTTAATTAAGGATTTTAGTTTTATTGTAGCACCTCTGAACTTATAAAAGATGTCCCATTACATTGGAATGAAGTGTCAAGCCGTCTTTGATGTCGTTAAGTTTTAAATGACCACTGCTCCGGTGTTACCATTACTTGATTTTGAGAATTTTTTGAATTATCTTGTGATGCATGTAAGACAGATGTAGGATTTTCGTATCACAGGAAGGCTGCCTGTGGCGTTTTACAGTGGGAAGTTACAGAAATCACAGTTGAATTACTCGACCTATAATGTTGAATTATTTCCTGTGGTACAAGCCCTTCATCCCTGGAAACATTATCTCCTTTATCAAGAGTTTGTGATTCAAGCACATCATGAAGCTTTCCGTTTTCTCAATTCATAGAAGCATGAGTAACAGGATAAATAAGTGGGTTAATGAAATCCAGAACTTCACCATTTCTTTGGAGCATGTTGCCAATTCATAGTACTTCAAGCTTCTATTGAAGGGCTTGATGAGTTATCAACATTGTATGGGTAGATCCTTTTTTTGGTGTTTATCATGCCAGTTAGGTGGCTCCACATCAATAAGGTGACTTTGTTACCACATCAATACGGTGACTTTATATTACAGGACAATTTCTTGTTTCGGAAAACTTACTTTGCATCCCTTCATCTCCAACTAGGGAAAAATTAATTGCTAAATTTCATAATAGTAGGTTAGGTGTCAATCATGTGCTCATTTTGTTGTGAGAGCGTCATTTTGGCATATCATGCGTACTGCTGTTAACAATTTTGTGCGGAGGTGTTATGTCTGCCAGACGGCCAAAGAACATTTGTCAAATGTTAAGTTGTAGTCTCCATTGCCTATTCTAAGAGACAATGGTTGGATATTCCTATAGATTTTGTGCTAGGCTTTCCTATGTCTCAGAGTTACAATTCAGTTTTTGTCGTGGTTGATTATTTCTATAGGACGACTCACTTAGTCCCTTGCAGGAAGGTTGATGATGCACCACACATGGCTATTTATATTACACCTTCATGGGATGCCTAAGAGTTTACTTCTGATCGTGATACTTTACAAGCCACTTTGGGAAACTTTATGGCAAAGTTTACATCGTTCATTAAAACTTTCCACGGCGATCCACCCACAGACTGAGGTTGTTAATCCTAGTCTAGGTGATCTTACGATGTTTGATAGCAGACCATGGTTACTCCTAGCCTACCGTTTTACCTCATGCGGAGTTCATTTACAATAACACTGTCAACCATAGGCCGTAGCATTGGTCATTTGCCTTTCCAGGTTATGCAGGGTTTTTCTCCTATGGATTAAGCGTCAGTGGCGGGACTAGCCCAGTAAGCAGTGTTGCAAATGTTAAAGCAGGTTTGTCACCGCTTGGCCAACATGTATGATAGCAGAGAATTGTATAGGACCGTCATAAGACATAAGCTTTATGTTTCTTTTGCAATGAGCGATTTGGTTATGGATTTTCAGAAATGGGAACGGTGGACAAGGAAAAGTTCCCTATGCGATGTATTGTCCATTTTCCTATTGTTAGAAAGATCAGTGATAATGCATATGAGGCTAATTTTCCGAATAGTTCGTTGATTTGTCTCCATTTTGAGGTGTTGTTGCCCATCCCATTCTGTTACCAGTTGCCAGCTCTCTGCCACCCCCTCATGTGACTGATCACAAGGAATGTATGTTCATCCTTTTGATAGCATTCCTAGCCACTTTTTGGTCCATTGGAATAGGCATTCCACTATTGAAAATTCATGGATATCGTACCAGCTATTGTCTTCTAATGACATGTGCGTGCGAACCCAAAGTCTAAGTTTTTCGCAATCGGGGGAAGGTGACAATATTTATAACATGTTACTTTATTTGGTGCGTCCAGTAATAAGGAGGGTACCATTTAGCATGTTAGTAAGAAGTATTTAGGATAATATTGTTTTTATTTTGAAGTTAGTTCTGATTGTAATCTCAGGAAAATCAGGACTACTGTGAATGAACAAACTAGGGTTTCGTTTTCTTTCGTTTTGATCTTGATTAATTTGTTTACATGTTTTCTGCTGCATCTGATCCATCAAATTCGTACCAAAATGGTCATATGTGATGTAGGTCAATCCATATCACATTGTTCATATGTGATGTAGGCCTCTAACAACCCTGGATATAAAAACTTCACAGTTTATGGGTTCAAAAAAGGGTGCTAAGAACATGAAAAATAGAAAAAGAACATAGAATTAAATGACTTATTCTAGCATACATTGTTCGATGTGCGTTTAAGAACTGGAACACTCTTAGCTAGGACTGTACTGGCTGGTTGATTTAGAAATCTGGGACAATGTTTAATTATCATTCGTAAATCATGCATACAGGCTTTCATTTTATGTCAATCAAAGAATTAAAATAATGAGGCAGATGATGCAATCATGCGAACGGGTGGTATAATAAAGATACTTCCAGCACTTATGCGAATGGGTAGTATAATAAAGATACTTCCAGCCCTTATGGTTGTACCTTTTGTAGACCAATTATGAATCTCAAGACGAGGTTCCATTTTCAGACGTGGCGGAGGGAACAAAGTTCGATTTTCGACAAAAATTGGCTAAATGCCAGCCTTTAAAATCTGAATATGTAGATGTGTCCACCTCATCTTGCAAACAACGAATTGTGCAAAGATTGCTTTTGGAGAATGGATTGTGTGGGGCTTGGCTCATGCAGAGACTTTAACGTGAGAGTGCAGAAAGTTGCAACTTTTTAATGAAGCGGTTATATGATCAAGTGATGTGTGAAGAAGAGGAAGACACTTGGGTGTGGAGGACAAGTTCTCCTTCTCGAGGAAAAGGAGCTAATACAACCTATCTCTCCATTTTGTTGCCCAGGGAGTGATGGAGAACTTCAATTGTAATGTCAAAGCTCTCTGGACTAATGCTCATGTGAACTTCAATTGTAATGTCAAAGCTCTCTGGACTAATTTTGTTACCCTCCTCTAAATTTCCTCATGTGGACTAATGCTCATGGGCGCAATCTAAGTTTCTGACCATTGACAACCTGGCTACAAGGGGCTCACCGTTCAAGATATTGTTGTTGTCCTTGTGGACATAGTAAAAAATCTGTTTTACCATATTTTCTTCAGCTGCCCCTTCGACCTTTGTCTATGGAGTCTAATAATTTTGGATTGTGGAGGCTCTCTCAGTCTTCCCCCTTGGAACTTCTCTAGGAGCCTGGGTACAACAATGCTTTCATTTTTCTTAAGGCAAAAATTTTATTGATGATTCGAGAATCACTATCACATAATGTTGACCTTAAGATCATTAAGGTCTCATCACTAAAATGTCTCAGTTGGCACACAAGTTATCGAAAAACAATCCCTTGAAGCCTGAAGGAAGGATGATGGGACCCCCAACCCCAAAAAGTACTAAGCACCTACCTCCATGATCACCACAAAATCTCTGATGCTTTGTCACAGAAAACCTAATTATTACATTCCTTTTGACGAAAGATAAGCCGGCATCCTCCAACTTCTAAGTAGCATATCTATCGAAGCAGGCACTACCAACCTCAACCCAAACATTCAAAAGAAATGCCGATTGACCAATCCGCAACGAAGAAGACTGTGAACAATACTCTCTGGTTCTAATCCACACAAAGGTGCACCCCACCTCAATCTCCATTCCCATATATGCCAGCTCTAAAGTGGATGGTAGCTTGCTCTACATTGTCGTCCACATGAAGAAAGACACCCTAGAAGAAACCCCTCTAGTCCATACTAGTTTGGTTAGAAAATTAGAATATGTGCCTTTAGGCACATGCTTCATTGCCATCTCGAAAAAACACACTAAAAAAATAATCCATGTTATCTTTCCACACACACCTATCGCTTTCCACCCAAAAGAAATGCTACCTACAGCCTCAGAAAGACTTGCAAACTCATCCAATTCACCACACCAACTACACCAACTGAAACGACTGTCCTACGAAGATGAAAATCTCACTGCATGGAACCATTAGCCATATTCCCAAAATCCTTTTATAGAGCAAAATGGCTAGGAAATCTGACTTTAAACTAACATTTCCCACCCAAACATCCTCCCGAAAATTAAGCGTGTATCTCTACCTAGCACCACGTCATTCTTCAATACCTCGCATGAAGTCATTCTTATAATCTGAAATGATTCTCAAAGTACTACTCCCATATGAGGTTGTCCGATGCCTTGGGAGCCATTGCCTTCCAAAGTGATTTTTTTTAATCATAAAAATAAAACAAGAGATTATATTAAGGACGAGGGCAGACAACAATGGAAATAAAAACAAGGGCTTCCTCAAAAAGCATACATCAAGTATTCTTAAGCAAAACTATATGTTCCCAGTTAAACATAAAGAAAATTGAATATCCTTGAATCTATCATAATTTCATCCTCATATCTCTACCATAACTATAGTACGTATCCACAAGAGTTCTACTAATTTAAACATTCTTGAAGATTATATTGTTTCTCTCCCTCCAAATGGTTTACACCAATGCATGAATCATCATACATGCAAGGAGGCTATATTATTAAATTGGTGATTAATCGCCAATTAATCTCTTCTTGCTAGTAGAGCGTCGCGATTTTGAATTAATCATTCCAACAATCTCTAGACCAAGTAGTCGGAGATTTCTTGCCGATTAATCGCTTTCAAAATTCACCAATTAATCAGTCTACTGTAAATATTATAAATAAACAAGAGAAAATTAATGATTTTGCCTTAACCTCATGAAAAACCCTAACCCATAGGAGCAATAACAAGTGTGCGAAAAGGTTTAAGAGAAAGAAAATCACACACACACACTAAATGAAAATAACAAGCTAATCTAAAGAATATGGAAAGACACCTTTATCTAACCTTGAATTTTTTTTATTTTCTTATAATTTGCCTTAAATTGTGGTACCTGATGTCTACCACTTCAATATACGTTAATTTAAAAAAAAATTGTAGTAAACATATTATAGAAGAATAGAGAACATATGTGTATAAAATGTAAGCTGATTAATTCCGATTAATTTTTATTAATTCCGATTATTTCTTATTAATTCCGATTATTTCTTATTAATCCCGATAAATCTCATATCGCTCATGAATAGATTAGGGTTCGATTAATGATTTAACTACATAGCAAGGACGAGAACTACTAGAAACTTGCAAACTTTCAACCAAAACCAAGAATAGGGGGCCAAAGGGTCTAAAGGTGGAATTCAGAGACTTTGGATAACAAATCACCACATGGTATGAGAATAGCAAGTGATCAATGGATTCCTCAGCCTAGTCAGGATGAGAGACCTCTTTTAATGATATTGTCAATTGTTAGTACCCAGCAATGCAACACAATCCAAATAAATATTAATGGATTCGAGCTTGATTATACTTTGTGTTTATGATATTATTCTATAAACATTCTCCTTCCAGTCAATATTTCAACTTCAACGCCTTATTCATCAATGGGTGAATACCCAATCCACCTACATCCTTCGGTATGCAAACCAACTCCCATTTCAAAGCATGAAACCCTTTATCCTCCACCCGAGTCCCCACCACACTATAAGAAGCCACTTATCATCTTCTTCATCCTTCTAGCAGTTGAGTCACACATATGAAAGGACATGTGGTAAATAGGCATGTTAGCCAACACACTCCTAATGAAAACCAACCTGCCACATAGCAAGTCGTTCTCCAATCATCTCCACAAGTGGATCCCGAAGCCCAAGGGGAGCACCAAGTAGATAACTGACACACCAACACAACAATGCCTAGCCCACTAAGCTTCTTCACCAATACCATAGACCACACTTTTCAAAAAAACTGATTTTTAGTCCCACACAAGCTTGAAAATCAGTAAGATATATTTCAAATTCTCCACCAACTTTTTAAATTCATTACAGGAAATTGGTTATGGGATCATTTGCTCGTTGCAAAGATATGGAAAGAGCATAACCACATAATTTTGGAAGAGAATAAAAATTTGTTAGGGTAGTCTGATGCAATAAAAAAAACCCATTGTAAGCATGCTTCCCTTTTTATGTCAGTCACTCCCACGGGCAGCTCTCTTTATAAAAATTGTTGTTGTGTTTTGATGAGAAAAAATAAAATAAAAATCATAGAGCTTATGATATCTAGAAACCAAACATTTTCAGAATGCTTAACGATTCTCTAATTATTGCAATGTAGCCTAACCAAAATAAGGAGATGGGGAATCAGCACTCAAACAATTTGGAATTAAACTCCAAATTTTTTGGTCCTGTACAAGGATAAATCTAGGAACACGGATGGTTCTACTGGCTAGGAGACTGTTAAATGTTCACCAATCTCTAAGGATATAAAATGATGCAGATCAATGAATAAATGAAAATAGACTGAACAGATGGATAATTGTATGACAAATAATAAAGTAAAGTAAAAAAGGGCCTAAATATTGGTGCAAATATGGTAAATACGCGGAGATTACATTGCAGGCTATGATGAGGCGAAGTAGCTTAGCCATGTGACGGCTGTTCTCTTCTTTCCGTTTCTTCGCACCCTGGTTTGCCATCTCCTTTCTTTCTCAAAAATTCCTAACTGCAAAGTAAGAAAAAAATCAATCAAAGGTAAAACCATGAATAAAGACATGAAAGTGAGAAAGAGAGATTTTTTACAAGACTAAATTGGAAAGTCTCTAATTTGAACTCATTCATAAACACATGCTTTCAGAAAATAACTTGAATCAAACGACTCTCACATATTGTTATAATGATAAATCTTTGTTGTCAATATAGTCAGTAGAAGCCAAAGAGAATGTAAATCTTTTGCCCCTTTTTATGAGGTCTTGTCAGGTAAAAACCCTTTTAAATATGAAGAGATTGGGTAATTGAGTTCTGAAAAGTTAAGACCTTTACATCAGATTTGAAATGTAATAACGAAGGGGAAACCGAAGATGAAAGTGAATTGGTGAATCTAATTGATAAATTAAAAAAGAAGAAGAGAGATGAGGAAGAAGACTTACCACAGGAAGTTTGAGATTGGAGATTCGAAGAAGACGAGATCGAGAAGGGAGGAGGAATCGGAAAGGAAACCGAACCTCGAGTCAGGAAGCAAGCAGTAAAAACCTCAAAGAAGACGGAGAGAGACAAAAGGCCTGGGCGAGGCTAGGGGTGGGCATCTCATCCCGCGATCCTGAATCCATTCCGATTTTTTGGGTTTTTTTGGGATTGATCAAATTCATCTCGATCCCGTCTTGTTCCGATCTAGACTGGATGAGATTGGGATGGAGATTTTCAATCTCTCACTTATTCCGTTCTGTCCCGTCCCGTCCCGAATTTATTTATTTAATATTTATTGTTATTAATTTTAATTAAAATATTATTCTAAATTAGAGCTTAGAATGTGTTGAAATTAAGTCAATGTAAGATGAAATTTTATATGAAATCTAAATGAATTGAATCATTAATTTTAAATGAAATTTAATTATTATTTGCCTTCCAAAAAAATTTAATATTTATTTATTTAATATTTATTATTATTCTTGATGTAAGTATAAATTTGATATTATTGGTGTGAGTAATGTAAGATAAAACTCTTTTAGTTATTTTTATTGAAGGACTATTTAGTACGTACTCATCCCGATCCCATTTGAGATGGGATGAGGTCTATCCCATCCCATCTCATTCCGATCCCGAATGAACATAAAATTTGGATGGAGAAAAAGGAAATGCATTTATAGTCTTTGATGATACATAAAAAACGGTCACATCCTGAGCCATACACGTGTCAAGATGATCTCGAAAAACTACGAGCCCCAGTATCACTCCAACACTGATCCGCCCAAGCGGTTCTAAGTCTATTCAATTCAGTCCGCCAGACGAACCCGAACTCTTATAATGTGCTAGGCCCACACATCTCACAAATGCAACCACTCACTCCTATTTTTGTTATTGTTGTGAGTTGTAAAAGAATGTAATGCTTCAATTTCTTAATTTTTATTTCTAAAACTAACTCAAATATTTAACTTGAAGCCATATCGACTAAAAATTTTGAATGACTAAGCATGGGCTTGATTTTTTTCACATAGGTACTCAAGTGTGAGGCACATTATGTTTACGAACAAAGTTTCAATTGACTTCATTTACATCAAAACCACAACCTATAGTGTTTGATGGTAGTAAAAAAAAACTTTTTGTTGCTTGGAAAAAAAACTTGAGATAAACAGTGGAAATGCTTGTGGTGAAGATTTTTTTTTTATGACAATATTATTGTGAGCCTAGAAATATCATTTCTGCCCTTTTGAGTTACAAAATAAAGTTGAATGTCATTTTATTTCAGAGCAATCCAACCTCACAGTAGACAGAGAAATATCAGAAGGCATTAAAGTCTGCTAAAGCATTCAAGCATTAAGGCATTCAGCTTCGAATGCCTTTTGTCATTTGCTCGTCTATAGATAATGAGCGATGACTGGTGAGCATGTTAGAGCCCTCACAATCACAAATTTAAATATTTATTAAGATTTATTTTTGTAAATTTTTTTGGTCAAGAAATAAATTACTTCTAGGCTATCAAATAGATCATTGAATTCTCTTCGATTCACCTTCTTTTATGTTATTATTTATTCATGATCAAATGAAAACATACATAGAACAAATAACGTAAAAGTTTACCATGGTCATCAAGCCCGTCTAGCTCAGTTGGTAGAGCGCAAGGCTCTTAACCTTGTGGTCGTGGGTTCGAGCCCCACGGTGGGCGTTTGGTTTTTTTTTTTTTTTTAATTTTTTTAGCCTTTCCTCGTTTGAACCTCCAATCAATTTCGTTGTGCAATTAACAGTTGGAAGTAAGTTCCCCTTTTGCAAAGCAAACTCCACCACAAGAGGACCAAAGGAATTGATAGGCCACCACCCTTAAAAACAAGATAACTGAACCAGAGAAAGGGTACTCACTTCCTCCTCCTATCATCCCATTTACATCATTCAAAAAGCCATAGGCACCTAGAAAGTGAAGGACCCCAAACCCATGTTACCTTCATATAACTTTCACATCCCCTATGGCCATATTAAAAATATTTGTACACCATCCTTATAACTAAAACCATCCTTATTGCAAGTGCTTTAGGAAGCCATAATATCTAGAATCAATATTTAAAAAGAATCCATAAGTTGAGTTAGGGGCGGGCATCACATCTCGCAATCTCGATTCGATCTTGTCCTGATCTAGAGTGGAAGAGATCGGGATTGCGATTTTTAATCCTGCCCATCCCGTGTCATTCCGAATTATTTATTATTATTAATTTTAATCAAACAACTCTTCTAAATTTTTTTTACGATGTATTGAAATTAAATCAAAATATCTACTATTTGAAAATTACTTGATTGATTTGGTACCCTTAATTTGTTCAAGTAGAAACTTCAATTTAGATATTTTAGGTCAAATAGAACCGTGAAAATTTTATGTTTTCTTCACATTTTAGATTGGTTACAAGACAATTATTCTTGTAGAAAATAAATGCAAATAATGGTTACATTAGTTTTGCACTATAAGTTATGTAGTTGGAGAACATTGTTCCTAATTGCATCTTGTATGAATGATATTTCAACTCTTGATGAAACATGCAAGACATATCTACGGAGGGACTCCTTCCATCTCTCATCATTCACTTGACAAACTTAATTTCATTGTAAGCCTTCACAAAATTTATATGACATTTAATATTGTTACGATGAAAGTTATATGTACATAGACATTATTGGTGTGAGTAATGTGAGATGAAATTCTTTTGTTATTTTTCATTGGAGGACTATTCAATACATGCTCACCCCGTCCCGTCCCGAACCTGTTTGGGATGGGATGAAGTCGGAATGATGTCTATCACATCTCGATCCTGAACGAACATGATCGGTTAAGAATGGGGCCCAATCCATCCCGTGCCTACCCCTAATGTCAGTAGAGAGGGTTGCTTCCCTCCTCAGCATTTGCATTAGTGAATGGATATGCCATATCAAAATTTGCATCATAACCATCAAAATTCAAAAAACTTGGAATTGCTTTGACAATATGAATAACATGGTCATACAAAAATCAAAGAGAAAAAAGAAACATACCAAAAGCACTAGGAAGCTGGGTATCGAGTTCAGACATGAACTTTTGTGATGAAATGGAAAAGAACTAGAACCTTGCTTTGCATTTGAGTTTATGAGTCCTAGTACGCAAAAGGTAGATTCATTAGTCTTTGCATGCAATAATTCCAAGCATACTACATATGTTTCGGAAGAAAAAAAAATACAAGCAAAAGCTGCCACGGAAGCTGAGTGCCACACTTACCCCAAATAAATGTCAATAATTGCCGACAGAGGCTAACCTATTGTAGAATACACTAGAAAATATTGGAAGATAATGGATGTTCACCTAGCCACCTTATGCTTTGAGGTGTCAACTTCTTAAACCTTGAGATATTGAGGTGTCAAGTTATGAGTTATTTTTCCTTGCCTATAAATACAAACTCCAGCTACCAAAAATTAGATTTTTTTCAAAAAATTTCATAGTTTTTTTCGTAAAATTTGGGTTTTTTCGTATTATCAATTCTTTTAATTATTTATTGATTTTTAAAACCACACCCTGATTTTCTAATTATCATATCTTCTACTTATATATTGATTTTTGAAACTCCGATTTTATAATTATATATTGATTTCATGTTTGTTTCATTTCTTGGTATTTAGGCTTCATTTAATATGTTTAATAAATTTATTTACTTGCATCTATTTTTTCACATTTTGATATACTCTCGAAATTTATTATATATATATATATATATATATATTTTTTTTTTTTTTTATGTATCCTCGAAATTTTAACGTTTTTGCTTTACACACCGAAATATTTCTTAAAATCAGAATACCAAAATGAACTTGAAAAACAAAATCACAATCCTTGGATATGACTACATTCCGATATTTAATAAGTCTTGTACTTTCTCAAAAACTTGATATGAGACTAATGGATGTCGTAACCGTTTATTTATATGGAAATTTAGATACAAATATTTATATGAAAATCCCTGAAGGATTTACTTTGCCTAAGACAAAGCCAAGAAATACTTATTCGATACAACTAAGATGTGCCTTATATGGCTTTGAACAATTCGGAAGGATGTGGTATAATTGTCTTAGTGAATATCTGTGTAAAAAAGGATATACAAATAATCTCATTTGCCCATGTGTTTTTATTAAGAAATCTATTACTGGTTTCGTCATAGCAACAGTTTATGTAGATGATATAAATTTGATTAGATCTATTGAAGATGTTCAAAAAAACTGCTAACTATTTAAAGAAAGAATTTGAAATGAAAGACCTTGGAAAAACAAAATTTTGTCTTGGCCTGTAGATCGAGCAAAGTACTAGTGGAATATTGGTCCATCATTCACAATACACTGAAAAAAATATTAAAACGCTTTAATATAGATAAATCACATCCACTTAATACGCCGATGGTTGTCCAACTTTTAGATTTAAATAAAGATCTATATTGACCAAAAGCAAAAAATGAGGAAATTCTTAGTCCTGAAGTACCATATTTAAGTGTCATAGGTGCATTGTTACACGACCTGATATAACATCTTTTGTGAATCTATTGGCAAGGTATAGTTCTATTGGAATGGAGTTAAACACATATTTTGATATATTCGTGGGACGATTAATATGGGTTTATTTTGTTCCCGTGATCTATTTAACCATTCTCATCTAGTTGGCTATGCATATTCAGGCTATCTATCTTATTTTCATGAGGGATTCACAAATGGGTTATGCAATGCAACTATTTCTTGGCGATCTATTAGGCAAACATTAGTGGCTACTTCCTCAAATCATTATGAAATTATAGCTTTAAATGAAGCTAGCCAAGAATGTGTTTGGCTCAGATCATTAATTCAACATATAAGCAATAACTATCAATTGCCATCAGTTACTAATCAATCGACTACAATATATGAAGATAATGTTGCATGTATTATTCAAATGCAAGAAGGCTTCATCAAATGAGATCAAACGAAACACATTCCAGTAAAGTTTTTTTTTATCCACATGAGCTCCAGAAAGATAATGTGATTGAAGTCAAATAGGTTCGGTCAAGTGGCAACCTAGCAGATCTCTTCGCCAAAACACTCCTTAAATCAACTTTTCAAAAATTGGTTTACAAAATTGGTATGAGTCGGCTAAATCTTCAAAATAAGTAAAATTTTGCTATCATTAGGGGGAGTCAATATCAGGGGAATGTCCATAAGTATATCCCTCGATGTGCATCCAGAAGTATGCTTTGAGATCATATAGAAGTGTGTTATCTTTGATTTGTGCGCGTTGTACTCTTTTTCCTTCGACATGGTTTTATCCCATTAGGTTTTTCTGTCAAGGTTTTAACGAGGCAACATGATGCACATGGAGCATCCCAAAGTATGCAAATTGGTGGTTGTACTCTTTTTCCTTCGACATGGTTTTATCCCATTGGGTTTTCTTGTCAAGGTTTTAACGAGGCAGCATTATGTGCACTCTCCATATTCCTGAAGAATGTTGTACTATTTTTCTTTTCGTCTAGTTTTTTCCTCACTAGATTTTACTGGCAAGGTTTTTATGAGGCAACAATGATGACATTTTAGAGCATTTCATCATGGGGATACAACGTGCGGTGAACGTCCAAGGGGGAGTATTGTAGAATACACTAGAAGATATTGGAAGATTGTGGATGTTCACCTAACCACCTCATACTTTGAGGTGGCAACATCTTAAACCTTAAGATATTGAGGTGTCAAGCTATGGGTTCTTTTCCCTTGCCTATAAACAGGCAAGTTTGTGTATTATAAATATGAATGAAATAAAAACTGTAAGAGATGAATATCAAATGCATGAGTATATTATACAGTATGTGAAGTTTTTTTGAGAAAAATTCATCATAACCAATTAAAATCAGGCCTAGAACAGATATTCAAATCTCAATTAATTCTAGAACATCAGTATTCCCTGTTCATTCTAGAACACGTGTAATTAAATCTCAATTAATTCTAGAACACGTGTAATTCCAGTCGAATTAAAATGGCAGTGAAACTAGCCACAAATTACAACATGGAGGAAGGCATCGACTTTTTGACACAATCATTTCCGTCTTTGACACCACCAATATAAACTCTAAATCTCAAAACTCTCTCTCCCCCATTCTCAACAAATTTCCCCCCATTCATAAAATCTTGATTCATCTTCTCTCCCATTTCCCTCCATTAACGCCACATATATTAGGAACTAAACTCCTCTCTCTCCGACTACTCTATACTTTTTCTTCCACTCTTTTATTTAAACAAATAAAACCTAAGTTACCAAAACAAAACAAAACGGTTTGGAGAGTTTGGTGCAATTGAATGTGTATGTGCGAGGGACTATGTGTTATGTGCAAGGGAGTGTGTGTGCAGTTCATTGCGAGTCGCTCTCATTCAACAAATGAAACACATAACAACCAAGGTAAATCGATTGCCCCAACTTTAGATTGCATGTTTACATTGAAATCAAAAGACATGCAAACTTGAAATGGAACTCAAACTCAAATCGAAATAAATTCAGTGTGAATACCACATATATGCTCGTGTTAGGGCATGCAGAGTGCGAATACTATACTGTTGCTCGGAATAGGGTGGGCGAGAATGTGTACCTGGCTCACATGCACTCATGCAAGAATGATATTTGTTGTTGCCATGATTCCTGTGAGATGCCCATTTTGCATGACAAAATTTTACTTTTGTGTTTTTTTTGGAATTTTCAATTATTTATAAGTATTAGTTTTATAAAAAAAATTTCAATGTTCAGTTTGGCAAAGACGAACAAGGATGTAGTCTCTTATTCTATTGATGGTGGTGGTGGTTATGATCCGATTGAGTGACAACCAATGACGGTGTCTAGTCGAAAGCCGATTGTTGAAAAGGGTCAACAAGAGAAGAAAAAGAAAACAACAAGGAAAAATGGATAAAGAAGCAACGAAGAAGATGAGAGAGGATGAAATGATGAGTCAACTTATTGGAAAAGAAGATGCAATGAGATTCATGATTTAATCGCAAAGTAAAGTTCAGTCGCAAAGTCCTACATTGCCACCAATGCCCCCACCAATTATGTGAGACCCTTGTGTGGGCGGACCTGAGGGGGAGGGTTGGAGCCCAATAGGCCCAACAGGCCCGTGGATCCCAAGAGGGGTTGGGCTAGCTACCAAGGGGGATCATAGTCCCACATCGCCTGGGTGCGGAATGGTTATGTGCTATATATGTGCGAGGTTGGATCCCCATAGTAAGAGGCCTTTTAAAGCCGTGCGGGCCAGTTGGGCCCAAAGCGGACAATATCTTACTGTGCGGATCGGGTCGTTACAGAATGGTATCAGAGCCTGACCCAGCCGGAAGTGTGCCACGTGGAGGTGGGCCCTCGGGCAACGTGGACGTTGTGCCTGTGTGGCCAACGAGGACATTGGGCCTTAAGGGGGGTGGACTGTGAGACCCTTGTGTGGGCGGACCTGAGGGGGAGGGTGAGGGTTGGAGCCCAATAGGCCCAATAGGCCCGTGGATCCCAAGAGGGGTTGGGCTAGCTACCAAGGGGGATCATAGTCCCACATCGCCTGGGTGCGGAATGGTTATGTGCTATATATGTGCGAGGTTGGATCCCCATAGTAAGAGGCCTTTTAAAGCCGTGTGGGCCAGTTGGGCCCAAAGCGGACAATATCTTACTGTGCGGATCAGGTCGTTACAAATTACCTCCCATGCCTATAGTGGGCATGGTGGGAAATGAAGGGATGGTGGCAGTGTAAGTGTCGACAGGGTGGGAAAGGTGGCAGAGAAGGTAGTGTAGGAATATATGGAATTGAAGGTGATGAAACATCAACATAGACTGTTATCAAAGCCATACATGTTGCAGAAAGTGCCTATCACGAGGATTCGATGTCCCATTTATTGGGCCAGCTCATAAAACCCAAGAAGGTTAAAGCTAACCATAGAGGCCCAAAACAAGGCCCATTATAAGAAGACATAATCAAGCCCAAATCTAGGCCCGAACGAATCAAAGCCCAAGTCCAAGCCTGACATGAGTTTTCTCATAAAGAGGAGGAACGTTGTACAAAAGAGAGTCGTGAAGGGAGTTACGCCTCCATGGACGCATCTCCATCAAGGAGGAAACTGTTACAAGAAACATTTCCTTCCATTGTGCCTCACATGCTTAATCACGCTGAGAATTAACCATGACCATTATAAAAGGTAAAGGGAACATTCGACAAAGGGACGCAACTTTAAATGAGTTTTGTCTAGATTTACTTCCTTCTTCAAACAGAGTTGTTGACTTAAGCATCAGAGTGCCTTCGGCCACCAAAAAGGTGGTCCTTGGCAATCTAACATATGTTTTGCAGGTCAAACTCATAGGAGGATGAGATTTGGACACATCAGTTTGGCGTTGTCCGTGGGAAACGACAAGTTTCCTTTCTAAAAAGAAGATCAACAGTGACAAAGTTCACCAAAATCTGATAAACGATCGACAAGCTGTCAAGACAAATGACATGCGTGCCCTACATATCCTCAACCTGACGACGATGACAATAACTCTCCTATTGGAGACAATGTATCACAAGCAGCTCAAGACGCAACCCACATCATTAGGCCAATGACGCCCGACAATCAAGATCCACAACATACAATAGCCCAAACAACCCAGACATCCGGTGGCGCTACCACGAATCCTCGGGTAGGCCTGCTAATGGTCCAGATGGACTATATGACGAAGATGCTAGAAAAATTCACCTAGGAGTGCATCCGGCCAGTTGATCTTGTCCAGGCACCACCCCAGCAAAACTCCACCAATCGGACTCAAGGGAGTGACAAAGTTCCAGTAGAACCCTAACAGGGAAACCGCGAGAGCAATTAACTTCTCCAGGGTAAGACTTCATAGTGCGACGGAATGATTGCTGAAATCCAATTCAGAATCAGAGTCATTGATACCAACGTATTATACGAGTTAGCCAAGCCACCATTCTCCAACGCCCTCATGATGACTTTCATGTCGAAAAAGTTTTCTTCGCCAAAGTTCGAAGTGTACAATGCCACTACCGACCCAACATATCACCCGAGACACCTCCACCACATGATGGCATTAAAGGAAACCACGTACTCAATCCTGTGCAAAACATTTCCAACTAGCCTTACCTCCACGACAATGAATTGGTTCAACAACCTACCACCGTGGTCATTAGACTCCTTCCAGGCATTAGCCACCGCCTTTATCACAAAATTCATCGAAAGAGGAAAGGACCGCACTATCTCCTCCTTGTCAAGCGGAATCCCGAAAAGACGATATGGAAATATGTCACTCGTTTCACCAACGAATTGACAATGACCGATGGGTGCAGCGATAATACAACTACTGTAACTTTCACTATCGGGTTGAAGATAGGCCATTTTTACGCTCTCAACCTGGAACCTCCAAAAAGCATGGCGGTCTTGTTGAAAATAGCCCAAAAACACATTTCTCTTGAAGAGATGAAAGCTGCCAGGAGAAAAAATGAACAGGAAAGGGAAAATCATTCAAGGAAACAGAAAAGGAAATAAGAGAGAAGACGAGATGATGGACCACAGGAAGATAGTAGTCAACCAAAAAAACATCGAAATGGCGGAAGGACCGAATCCAACCAGCGGGAATCCAGAAAGTTGCAATCAGCACGACCCAGTCACGAGCAGATAACCAGCATAATGAAAAAGGCATACAAACCATTCCTCCTCTTTGACACTGCCACAAATTACAACATGGAAAAATACATTGACTTGTTGACACAATCATTCCCCCTCTTTGACATCATCAATATAAACTCTAAAGTGTCAAAATTATCTTTATCTTCATTTTCAAGCAATTAAACCCTTTCTCACCCACTACTCTCTAGTCTTTCTCCTACTCTATTTTATTGAACCAAATAAAACCTAAGTTACCAAAACAAAACAAAATGGTTTGGAGAGTTTGGTGCAATTGATTGTGTATGTGCGAGGGAGTGTGTGTGCAATTCATTGCGGGTTTCTCTCATTCAACGAATGAAACACACAACGACAAAGGTAAATAAATTGCCCCAACTTTAGATTGCATGTTTACAATTGAAATCGAAAAACCTACAAACCTGAAATGGAACTCGAACACAAATCAAAATCAAAATAAATTCAGCGCGAATACCACATTTATGTTCGCATTAGGGTATGTAGAGTGCGAATAACGGATTGTTGCTCGCAATAGGGTGTCAAGAATATGTATCTGGCTCGCATACATTCATGCAAGAATGATATTGGATCATCTAGAAAGCGAGTTGTTTTTTCATACAGAAAAACAAACATAGATGTTATGAGTCAAAAAAATTTCTTTCGTTTTTTGCTTAGCTTTGGGAATCCATCCATCTTTCCATATCATCTTCTGCAAAGGAGCCGAATGAAATAAAAGTTTCATTTTCGGTTTTGAATTAGAGACATTAAAAATGATGAATTGACATCGACTATAACCCCTAGCCTTCCAAGTTAACGATGTGGGTTCGATTCCCGTTATCCGCTCCATATTAATTATAATAATGATGTGTGTATCATTAATGTTAAATTAAATGTGAATAAATCTAAATGCATATCTTTATTCCCTAAATTCTCTTACATACAATCCTATTATTATGATTCCCGTGAAATGCCCATTTCGCATGACAAATTTACTTTTGTGTTTTTTTGGGAATTTCCAATTATTTATAAGTACTAGTTTTATATATATTTTTTTCAATGTTCAGTATGGAAAAGACAAACAAATGTTGTCTCTTATTCTATATGTAGTGGTAATGGCAATGATTCAATTGATAGACGACCAATAATAATGTCTAGTTGAAAGCTGATTGCTAAAAATGGTCAACAAGAGAAGAAAAGGAAAGCAACAAGGAAAACTTGAGAATGAAGCGGTGAAGAAGATGAGGGGATGAAATTATAAGTGAACTTATTGGAGAAGACGAAAGTAACGAGATTCATGATTTAATCGCAAAGTAAAGTCAATTCCAGTTGCAAAGTCTAGGTGTTGTGGGTTGCAAGGGTGATGTAAAAGAGGCTGAGGAAGATGGTGAGAAGGCTGTCAGGGATGACGGGGAAGGAGATGATGAGGATGATAACGGGGGTCGAAAAGGAACCAATTGTTCATGTTGAACATGGTCTCGATGATGACGATGGGACTAGTTCATATCTTGAGGGTCCCAAGGATGATTTGGTATTAGAGGAATCTCGTGACATTTGGATGGTGAGGAGGTAATTAATAACATATTTCAGTTCTATAAATAGATGAATGTCTAGTTTTTATATTATTTGAACACTGAATAAAATTTGTTGTTGCTTATTGTATTTAGGAACGAGGTGAATTTAGATGGCTTCAATTTAAAAACTTTTTAAATTGGAAGTTGAGAGTGGAAAAGAGAGAAGTAAGGACAATTGTCAATAAGAGTGGTCTACGTCCCTTGATCGACCATTGCAATAATTATGTCGATAAGGTTACCAGTGTGCATTCGCGGAGTGCTAGAAACCTAAGACCAATAATTTCCACCTTCTTTTTGGAGAGATAGCTATCACCTTGGACGATGGCTAAGTGAGAATGTTCCCAACTTGTAGGGGTCGTGAATGAAGAAATCATCACTCTTAGGAATCATCTCGATGAATATATCTTGAAGAGGTAAATTTGTTATGAATGCATAATGTAGTAATTAACTAGGAATGTCCCCAACTTGTCTTTTCCCATTTATTGTTTTGATTTTTCTTTCATAATTTAATAACTATCATGCTTGTACGGTAAGGTCATTTGGGACCTTATGTGAAATCAAAGTCAAGAACTCCACTGCAAAGCGTCACATGGTTCCAAGATTGTTTGCTATGCCCCAACGTCGAAGAACCTTATCACCCAGATAAAGTGATGAGACATATAGGGAGAGCAGAGGTGATTTCAAATCCCTTATTAGAACCTAAATGAAGAACATATGTCCATTCGATAAGAACTACTCGACCAAACATGAGATATTTGTGTTGTTTGCTGAAATTTGGGAGAATCATCTGGTGTCAAGTGAAAACCAAGGTGTATCGGCGAGGCATCCATGGGAGTGCAATAAGGAATAGTTGGAGTGGTTTCATGACATTAGTTGTCCAACCATTGAAGAAAAGTAAAACTCGTCCCTTAAGAAAGTAATTGTGGTAAAATTGATGTTGGTCCCTTGTACTAATAGGATAAATGGCCTTAATTCCTATTATAAATTTAATTTGAGCTTGGTCTCTCACCGTCAGTTGACCATCTAGTCAACCATTATCTTGTCCATGTGTTTCTTACTTGACGTGAAAAAACCTAGATTACCCTCGTTTAACAGAGGGTTGTGCATGTTGGAATACCCTTTCTACCCCTCCCTCAAATGAGTTTAGTTTCAGTTTTTTTTTTACATCATGTGAGAAACACATGCATAAGCCGACAAGGGACCAAGCTCAAATTAAATTCATAAAAAAGACTAAAGCCATTTACTCTATTAGTACAACATACCAAGATTAATACACGGTACGCCATGAAACATACCCGTGTGACTTTCAGCTATGATGACTGCTCAACATATAGAAAACATGTACTGTTTTGATTCCCATAACAAACAAATACACACAGGTAACCGTTAGGAATAGGTGTTTTGTCAAGTTGCATCTAATTTCTTTTGTCAATATGTACCTTGTCTTTCTGGAACTGTGAATGCATCCTTGACCACCTTCATCCCACACTCATGCTACATTTCAACCCACCTCTTCATTTGTTTAGTAGCTCATTCCTTACCGCTTCCAACAATTTTCCTTTTCCCAATTTAGGAAATTGGTTATGCATCGTACACCACAATTCTCATTTATGAGTACATATTCAATGCTATCAACATAATTTTGAATCCATGACGGAATTTGCTTCTTGAGTACAATTTTCCACTTTTCCGGCTTCAACTTTGGCTTAGAAATACTTTGTTGATATTTAGCTCATCTTGGGTCTTGGCGTACTCATGATCCGATGGACTCTTTTTCGTTGACTTCTCATGCTTGGACAATTTCTTCTTTTAAGGTCTTTCCTTGCCCGCTACAGGTTCAGATGGTTCCATCTTTAGAGGTGAACTCAGACAACTCAACTCTAGAAGCTTCATCTTCAACATCATTTGTTGATCACGAGGATTCACTGAATCTTTGCTTAATGGCGTCGACTACCAACTCTATAATCACATATGTACCTTTAGGAATAGGTGTTTTGTCAAGTTGCATCCAATGCTTTTCAAAGGTAACCGATGGAAGTTGTCAATTGAGGGCCCGATACCCCGTTATTTCATGAGCACAAGGCAACTCATTAGTGGTTCGAATCACACATCCACAATTGACATGGTCATACCCACCCATTCACACCTCTGAATTTCCAATAACATCTCATCAAAAGCCTTGTTCGCCACAAAGCCATAAAGGTTTTTTTTAAAAAAATGACTTATGCTTATTATTCACATTCGTCAAACTTTGTTGAAATGACACTTCAAATTCTATCAATTGGATTTAGATCATGTCATGCATCTTTCTACATACATTCAAAAATGTAATTTTTTAGAATTTCCCAACATCTTCTTCAACTTCGAGTGTCCACCTTCGACGCGAGTGGTTGTTCGTTGGTCATAATGCATGAAACTATCAGCTAGTAAAAAATGTCATTCAATGGACTAGTGGTATCCCCGACATTAACACTAGAATACTTATGGGCTAGTGGTAGGAGGAGGAGGAGGGGAGAGAAAAGGAATGAATGGGATGGTTGGAATTGATGGTAATGTTGTTGGAAGGGTGGGCGCCAACATTGCAAGCAATGGAGGTAGCACAACTTTTGGTAAAGTGGCATGGAGGAAAATGAAGGGAGTGGTGGCAATGTAACCTTGGGCATGGTTGGCATGACAGAAAGAGGAGGTAATGTAGGCATAATTAGTATAGTAGGGATTTGCAAGAAATGGCGAGGTGATGCCTAAGGCTGACAAAATCATAAATACAACCTGACGCGTTCAAATATGGCTTCGCCAATCCTAATGATATCTAACCTACAAAAAAAGTAGTGGTTAAGACCAAGACCACCATTGTCGTGGTCGAAGGCAGTTCGATGCTTAAGTTAGATACCAGTTCGAGAAAGAATGAAAATTGAATGTAAAATTGCAGCGTGTATACTTGCGTACCCTTCTTAATCATTTCACCGACTCTTATAGCGAGTCTCCCCTCACCAACTGTCCCTGCGATCGAGGGCATGATGGAGGGAGGAGATCTTGCATAAGATCTTACTTGTGCATGACTGAGTACTTCGACACTTGGCTATGTTTGGGACCAAATGCTTGATTGGGCTAGAACTGATTTTGTATGAGTGGATCTTGAGCCTGTGATAATTCTGAGATTCATTGTTAGGGATTTATTATCCTTGGCCAAGCTTTAAGACCCATGCCTCTAGGGCTAGTGTGCCTTGGGTTTGGGTGCTGACTTACGGGCTGAACAGTAGTCTTGCGCATGGGTCCGCTTGGGACTGCGTTGAAGAATTTTATGTGCTAGGGTTATTCCATGCCACGTGTGTGGTTGTGATTGAGTTACTATTTGATGTTTCATCAACTACTCCCTAGTTAGTGGGTCTGCGCGTTGAGCCACTAATAGATAACGTGTGGGGGTTCATGGTATGCAATGATGGCATATTTTTGGCTGTTGCACCGCATTAAATGTTTATGCAGCAGTTAGGTAAACGTTTCCCCTTCATGCTAAACCTATATAAGTTTGCTTTGGGGGGACTTTTCACATTTACCTTCTCAGAGCTTATCTTCGTTCCGTACTATGTTTTTCTGGTCCGGTTGAGCTTGAGTTCTGGTTTAATCATGTTTGCACCACTAACTTCTCATGAGGGAGGCATCATGGAAGCTTAGACTTTTTCAGAAAGTCATTGTTGTCCGAAGAGGATCTGACTACCCTCTGTAAGCAATACGAACTCCCAAGTGATCTAGGGGCGACGCTTCTCATAGAAAGGGACTCTCACTTTGTTCTTTCTGGGGAGGCGCATCTACATGTACAAGGCCATGTTTGAGGCTGGCCTGCGATTCATTGTGCCTAGCGTCATCTGGCGCTACTTGTTTTCTTTAGGCATTGCTCATTGTTGTCCGAAGAGGACCTGACTACCCTCTGTAAGCAATACGAACTCCCAAGTGATCTAGGGGCGACGCTTCTCACAGAAAGGGACTCTCACTTTGTTCTTTCTGGGGAGGCGCATCTACATGTACAAGGCCATGTTTGAGGCTGACCTGCGATTCATTGTGCCTAGCGTCATCTGGCGCTACTTGTTTTCTTTAGGCATTGCTCTAGCTCAGATAAAGCGAGATTGCTTCATTATCTAGCTTCCATCAGAATGAATAACTAGGGTGTTTGTTGGGTGTGGAAGCCTTGTTGCCTGACTGGCCAATTTGAGGATCCGGAGGATTGGCAAATGTACTATTTTTTGCCTATGCGAAGGTTGAGTATTTCTCTTTTGATGGCTTGAAAGTCATCCGCCGCTGGGGATCCCCGCAATTTTTTTTTTTTTTTTTTTTTTACTTTTTCATTAATGTTTGTCAGTGTGTTGTCTTTGACTAGGGGTACCCGACTCTACAATCATTTCTTCTAAAGAGAAGAAGATGAAGGTTGGTTTCCTTGATCTGCCACCGTTGTGTATTCTTGAAGTTATCCATCTAGAAAATATTAATAGAAGTGGATTGTTTTCTAGTGAGGTCGGTGACGTGGGCGTGCCCTATCCATGCCTACCGGTTCTTCTTCAAGGGCGGAGGCATCAACACTTGGGTCTTAGAAGAAGAAGATGCCAAATATGCCTAGACCTTTGGATAAGAAAACTTTGAAGGGGTTGCTTACTCCCCCGGTCGCTCTAAAAGGCTCAAGTTAGGGTCCACTCCTCCTGCTACTCCTCAGAGTGGGGAGAGGGACATTGTGGACTTGACCATTGACGACGAGTCTCCGAGAGCCCTGGCTTGTTCGGAGATGGAAATAGAACGACTATCGTCAGAGGTTGCTACTCTTGGCCCCATTTGCTGCGGAAGGACAGTTCGCACCTAAGAGCATTGCCCGTGACCCTTGCATGGGCTCAGGAGTTAAAAATTTGTCTGAACCTCCTTCCACTGCTGCTGCTAATGGGAAGCAGGTTGTTGAGTCATGTTCCTTAGGAGGTGATAATCACATAATTATAACATTATTACCTCTTATTATATTTTTGTTAATCCTCATTTTTATCTTATTTTAGATTAATTATTAAATTTTTGTGTTTTTGTAGAATGTAGAGTTTAATGAAGAAATAAGATAAAAATGCAATGTACAATCCCAGATGGTGACTTTAGAGAAAGTGGAGGAAATAGCCTAAGCCCATAACCTAAACTCAAAACCAAACCCAAAATCAATCCCTCAAACCCAAAACCTAACCCATAAACCCAAACCCAATGCCAAGCCCAATCCAACCCAAAGAATATTCTCTCAATTATCCCATATCCAGATTTAATTCACTCCATGAATCATCCCTTTATCTCATCTCTATTCATTTTGTTCATTCTCTATAAATACAAGAGAAATAGATGAGAAATGGGAGGAAGAGAAGGGAAGAAAAAATAAGCAGAAAATCAAACCCTTTTCCTCACACAGTGATCTCATCACCATCACCACCTCTCACCGCCACTACCCACCACGAAACAGGGGCGTGACAACCCTGTTTCACTTCACCTCGCCACCGTCCAACAACCACAACCGCCGCCACCATCAAACACCACCTCCATACCCTGTTTCGCACACCCACAGCAGCCACCATCTCCATGTTCCATCATCCACCATCTATTCATCCGACACCGTCCCTGTCAATGCCATAACCACCGAGCACCGCCACTAAACAGAGCTGCCATCACCGCCACTAAATAGAGCTGCCATCACCGCCACTACGAAACAGAGGAAGCATCATCCAACACCGAGCTATCACTCGGCCTCCTTCCTGTCTCCCTCTCTTACGACCACTGTCGCAAGCGGCGCATCAGCTAGCACACCACCGTTGCGACAGGAGCAGAAACAGGGAGCACTGCCCCTGTTTCAGTCACCCGTTCTCGTTCTCTCTTCCATATCTCTCTCTGCTTGTTCTTCTTCTTCAGCAACGCAACCACCATAGAGCAACGTGAGCTCGCACACCACCACTGCCACAGGAGCAGAAACAAAGCAGTGCCTCCATCTCTCTCTCTCTCTCTATTTTTTTTTTGTTCTTATCGCATCTCTCTTTGTTCTTCCATCCCTCTATCTCTTTTGCAGGTACCAGAGCCGGTTGGAGGACGAAGGAACTCGCGAGGAGCGAAGACGAGGCAACGCGAGCGGCGCTGCTTGCTGGAGATGAAGGTGCAGTGCAGTGCAAATTTTTTGGCGGGAACCAAATGATTTTCGAATCAGTTGGTTATTGGCACCCCGAGTTTCTCTCTGAGCAGCCACAAAGCATTTTGCAACAATTTCTCGAGATTTGTGTTCGTACCACCTGCTGATCCGCTGAGTACCACCACATCGAGTTTGTGACAAACCAAAAGGGTTGTATAATTTATTTTACTGACTTAAATGCTTAATTGATAAACAATTTATTTCTGAAAATTGATAAATTTCTTTTACCTTTCATGTTCGATTAAAAATTGATATGTTTGGTAGTTAGATTCATATTTTATCAATATTCAAAGCATGTGCTAAAATTATTGAGCTTAGACTTTGATTAAGTGTGCCTTAAAAAGACACTTAATGCTTGGTAAGAGTGTATTTGCTTGAGATAAATTGTTAATGTTTGACAGAAACTTAATATGATTGGAATTGGATTTTAATGATCACATCTTCGGTGTAAGCAAGGGATCCTCATCCGTAAAGCTTCTCGTTCATAATTTCAGTAATTTAGATTTAAATATTTTTGCTAACTCATTGGTGAGTCCAAACCCCATAAAATTCATCTCATCAATTTTTTTCCTTTTATTTTATTTTTTTATTTTTAATTTACTTTTAGTTTAGTTTTAAAAATATTGTAACCCCATTTTCTCCAAACTAGTTTAATTAAATTATTAAATTCAATTTAATCCACCTTCCTCATGGGATCGACCCATTCTTGTCGTTGTCTACCAGTTAGATACCGTGCAGTTGCAATTATTACAAGTTGGTCAAATTGGCCTATTTATTTAGGCCAGTTAAGCCCGCATCAGGAGGTGCAGGGGAAGAGATGGTGTTGACCCCTAGTTCCGAGGCTCCTCATACTGAGGCTGGAGTTAGTTCCCACGCTCTAGTGCATACCGAGGTAGATCACAGGCTACCACCGTTGATCATATGAAGATGAACTTCTCTTGGGTGGCTAACTGGCTACCATTAGAGAAGGCGGCTGCGAAAGCACGCATCACTCGCGGTCAGTAGCTTCTGATGCTAGTAAATTGACAACATGGTTATTATGCCACTTAATTTTCAATGTACTTTGTTGTTCATTCCTGCGCGTTGTTTTGTAATCAGGGGATGACCCACCTGACCCATGTTGGCATAGCATGTACTGAGGTGTTGTTCGCACGGTATAAGCATTTTGCCTAGGAGACGAAGGTGGCTGACTAGGAGGTTTAACTTGTTGAGGCTCATAAGGAGGTGGACTCGTTGACCGAGCAATTGTCTGCTCGGGCCAATTTGGAGGCTCAGCTGGCTGAAGCCTGGAAGGGTATGACCAATGCTTTGGCTATTCAGTCATCTTTAGAATCCCAACTGAAAGGGATCCAAGGGAGTATGGACGAAGCCCATACTGTTCGAGCTGAGCTGTTATCTGAATTGAAGGATGCTCGGGAACAACAGGATAAGGCGATAGATGAGCATGCTGCATTTGCTAAGCGCATGTCGAATGTTGACAAGTCTACCATTAATTTTCGGAGTGCACTAGTCAGTGAGTGTGCTGAGGTAGTTCGCATAAGGAGGGCAACTTTCTAAACTCACTTAAGAGCGTGACTCCGAGTGTGCTCATCGTGACGAGGTAGCTTGCAAGCTGGGGTCTCTGAAGAGGGCCTAGCCAAAGCAGTTAGGGAGCTGAATAACTCTAAGGCAGTCCAGGAAGCCTATGAGAAGAAGCTTCACGAGGCTGCTGATAAAGCTCAAGCCCGTGAAGTTGTTGATCAAACGTTGGAGCTAATAGATTATATCCAGGAGAGCCACAACGATTGGGATCTCTCCGTTTACCGGTTTGTTGCTTATGCACAGTTTAAGGAAGCGGATGACTCTTCCTCTAACCAGAAAGGTGGCCCTGGAGCTAGTTCAGGTGTCGCGAAGACGATTGCCCATCCTGTTGTCCCAAAGCTTGTTTCAGACTGTGCTGCCTGTGAAGCTGTTTTTGACTCTGTTCTCGCTGAATGAGTAGTTTTTGCAATGAAAGGAAAAATTATCAATGAGAAAATTTCCCCTTCTATGTTTTTGTTTGTATTTATGCTTGTAGCTGTTGTACTTGTCATTTCCAACTCTTGCTTAGATTAGGCTGAGTAGGTGGGTAAATCTACCCACTTGAAGTACATTTTCAGTCTAGATTGAAACCCTTTCTTTGCTTGTCTAAGCATACTCTGTCATCAATAATAATTTAATTTGTGTGAGAGTTAAGTTGTAGGATAGTTACCTTTGTTTGTGTGGGTTGTGCTCCCTTGGTGATGTGAGTACTATATCCTTTAGTAGTTGATTCTGTGTAGGAGTATTTGTCCTCATTTTGAAGACTATATTTCCTTACTGGTCTATGACCTTCATAGAAATTAGGTTGTCTGACAAACCATATCTTTTTAGACTGAGTACCATATACCAACAACCTTGTTTATCTTGAGGAGGGCTTTAAACTTTAGTGGGGTGCCTCTGCCTTCTGGTCTGGGCTCCCATAATATGTTCCACTACAGGGTAGGAGTTAGGCTGTTGAGGAGTTACCTTTGCCTGAACGGGCTAGACTCCTTGTATCTATCTGGCTCAAACCTTGAGAGGTCTTGAGCTAAGAAGGAGTAGTCTTTGCCCATCAGAGCTAGTCCTTCTATTTTGATCCGTTCGGGATTTGGGTTGTGGAAAGACCTATCTTGCATGAATAGGCTCGGCTCCTGTGCATATCTTGTTTGATCCTTAAGAAGGCTAAATCTCATAAGACCTCTCAATCTTGAATAGGATATGAGCTGCTGAATAACCATCTTTGCCTGAACGGACTAGGCTATTATATTCCTCCATCTCAGTCCTCGAGGGGACCTAAGTTGTGAAAAGTCCTTCACATCTGTATAGGCTTTATACTATACTTCAATCGTGAACAAGAATTGAGTTGTTGAGAAACCATTTTTGCCCGAACGGGCGAAACTCTTGTATTCCTCAAGTTCAGTGTGAACGTGTACTAGGAGGGAGTCTGTTACTTCTATAAAGGCTAGACTTTGTAATAACCACAATACTGAATAAGAGTTGAGTTGCTAGCTATGCTCTCGTACTTCTCTGGCTTAGTCTTGAACAAAACCTGAGCTGGGAATGAGTATGCTACGCTTGTAAATGTTAGACTTCATAATGACCTCAATCTTGAGAAGGAGTTGAGTTGCTGATGAACCATCTTTGCCCAAATAGGTTAGGTCCTCGTATTCATCCGCCTCGGTCCTGAACAGTACTTGCATTGGGAAGGAGTCTATTATGCCTATAAAGACTAGACTTCATAATAACCTCAATCCTGAATAGGAGTTGAGTTGTTGAAAAACCATCCTTCCCCGAATGGGCTAGGTCCTCGTATTCCTCTTGCTCAGCCCTGAACAAGACTTGCACTGGGAAGGAGTCTATTACACCTATAAAGGCTAGACTTTATAATAACTTCAACCCTAAACATGAGTTGAGTTATTGAGGAACCATCTTTGCCCGAATGGGCTAGGTCATCATATTCCTTTAGCTCAGTCATGAACAGGCATGCGCTGGGAATGAGTCTGTTACGCCTGTAAAGGCTAAACTATAATCGAGTGGTGAGTTGTCCATGGACTAGGCTCAAACCCATGTGTTGTACCTTGGCTCCTTGAGTCCTTGGCGAACTAGGTCACTTGTACGGTGAGCGGTCATGGCGTTCAGTGAGGGCAGGCTCTGCCCTTTGTGCACCATTACGGTCCCCGTAGTCAAACCATGCTATCGTAGGAGTGGTGAGTCGTCTAGGGACTGGACTCGCCTACTAGCAGGAAATTATCCGTGGACTGGGTTCACCTGCCTGCAGTGGATTGTCTATGGACTGGGTCCGGTCCGCATGTGTGTCATCGTAGTTCTGAGGTTGGACTAGGCTTTCTTAGGCGGTGAGTTGTCCGTGGACTGGACATGCTCGCTAGCGGTGAACTGTCCATGGACTGAGTTCACCCGCTTGCGGTGGACTATCCGTGGAATGGTTTTAAGACCAAAAACATTACTTGATTTCATCAAAGGCTTGACTTCATTATCCTCTTTAAAGAACACACCAAAAGAAATCTATCATTTACCAACAAAAACTTTTCTACGAATTTCAATTTCCTTGTTAATAGGGTATCACTGTCAACGAAAAAAAAATTCATTGAAAAAGCCATAAACTTGTTACTTTTTTCCAACAAAATATATTTTTTGGAAAATTTTCCTGGTTAAATAGGTGGCGGGAACCACTCCCTCCAAACCTAATTTCCCGCCGAATTGATTTAACAATGAAATATTTTTATGACCACAAAATACTAGTTCCTTAATAATTATGACATCATCTGGAATGAAATATTTTATTGCTTCTAATTTTAGAAACAAATTACTTTTCTTGTTAACGAAATATTAACATTTATTCATCTATCTTTAGTAAGGAAATATGTTTTCCTAGACAATCTCACATTATTGGTAATAATTTTGTTTGTTAATAATGATTGTTAATTTTTTTCCATTAGTTTTTTTTCTTCTTATTAAAGCTCGTTTATTTATTTATAGCAACAAAGTGATATTTCGTTGAAAATTGTTACACTATTGGCAATTTTTTTAATGAAATCTCTTTAGCAAAGAAATAAAATTTTGTTGGTAATTATATTACTAACAAATTTTTTTCTAGGTAAAAACTGATAATTACTTTCATGAAAATTTGTTTCTCGTTAAAGCTCGCTAACTATTTTATAGAGAAAAATCATTATTTTGTTGGAAATTGGAATACTCAATACAAAAAATATTTTATTTACTAACAAATTTTATTTTCCTAGTATATGTTACTATTTCTGATAAAAATAAATTTCATTGGAAAAATCATAAAGTTGTCACTTTTTGTAACAAAATCTATTTTGTTGGCAACTTTTATTTGTTAAATAGGCAGCGAAAAATATTCCTTCAAAAACTAAAAATTTAGTTTGTTAGTAATTAAACGACATTTACAATAGGCAACGACTACTCACACCACTAAAAGCGTTTTCTCACACCACCATTGAGGTTTTTTTTTTCCTTTACTTACTCACACCACCCAAAAAACTGCTTTTGAAGAAAAAAGTAACTTAAAAATAGGGTAACTTTCGACCAATTTAAACCCTCAATTGAGACACATTTTCAAGCTCATCAAAACAAAAAATTATAATACTCTTTATCTAATAAATAAAACTTGAATCACTTGAAAATATTTTGAAATGAGCAAGTTATGGTCATTTTACTAAAATTGCACAAATTTGTCTCACAATAAAAACGAGATAGTGCCCTTGACCTTTTGCCAACTTATATGCTCGATTGAAACTGATTCTCAACCTCATCAAAACACAAACATTGTAGTACTCTAAGTTACCTAACAAACATCATTTTAATAACTTGAAAATGTTTTGAAATGAGAAAGTTATAGTCATTTTACTAAAGTTGCGCAAATCTGTCTCGCAATGAAAACGAGATAGTGTCCATGACTTTCGGTCACATTATGCGCTCGATCGAGACCGATTCTCAAGTTTCACAAAACATAAAAATTGTAGTAATCCGAGTTATATAATAAATACAACTTGAATCACTTGAAAGTGTTTTGAAATGAGCAAGTTATAGTCATTTTACTAAAGTCGCTCAAATCTGTCTCGTAATATAAACATGATAGTGTCCCTGACTTTCGGCCAACTTATGTGCTATATCAATACCTATTCTCAAGTTGATCAAAACACAAAAGTTTTAGTACTCTTAGTTTTCTGATAAACACAATTTGAATCACTTGAAAATGTTTTGAAATAAGCAAGTTATGGTCATTTTACTAAAGTCGCGCAAATTTGTCTGAAAAAATTTGTTGTTCGCCCAGAACAATGCGAGGTTTTTGCAAAAACTCGCATTGTTCTACGCGAACATGAAATTTCAGCAAAAAAAATTTATTGTTCGCTTAGATCAGTGCGAGGTTAAAACATCGAATTGTCTCAGGCGAACAATAGTTTTTTTTTGTGATTTCTGAACTTTTTTCTAAAGTTTACTTATTTTTGTGATTGAAAATATTTCTGAATATTTTCTAATGTTTCCATGAGATTACTTTGTTTTTGTGAAAATTTTGGGGGAGGTTGCGATTTGAGGTTCGATTTTTAAGGGTTTCGATTTTGAAGGAGATAGAAGAGATTTTGAGGGAGATGGAAGATATTGGTTTTGATTTTGCAAGAGATTCGAGCTATAGAGAAGATTTGAATAGGAGAGGGGAGGGGAGACTTGAGTTTTGATTTGAATTGGGGGGGGGGGGAATGTTGGTTTTTTGTTTATATAGGTGGTGTGGAAAAGAAAGTAGGTTGTGGGTGAGTAAAATGGTGTGAAAAAACACTTATGGTGGTGTGGAGCAGTCGTTGCCTTTGCAATAAATTGTTTCATTGCTAATAAAGATTAATTTTATTGACAACATTTTCTTGGTAAATGCACTATAACACTTGTTCGTGTCTATTCAATAATGAAACCAAATATTCTCTAGTTAATTATCACATTATTGCAACGATTTATTTGATTACTTATAATGAATTTTTTTTTCATGAAATTTATTTATATTTAAAGCTCCAACCTTCATTACAGTAGAAAAATATTAGTTCGTTGAAATTTTTTATTAGTAGTAATGATATTATGTCATCTGAAAAATTGAATAAAATTTCTTTAACAATAAAATATTGTTTTATTGTTAATTATGATACTATGGATACCAATTTATTTTGTTGCTAAAGATTGATTAAAATTTCCATGAAATGTTTTTCTTATTAAGGCTTGTGTTCTTATTTATAACAATTTTATTTTATTTCATTGGGGATAAAAATAGTAATAGCAAAATAGTCGTAAATATTTTTTGTTGTAAATTCCTATCTCGATGCAGATCTACGGTGCCTAGTTTGCACCAGGCACAACACCAGGCATAGGGCTGGTGCACTTAGAAAAAGCCCATCTCTCATATATCTTGTTGAATTCATTTCCTTCCCCATAGATTAAATGAAGTTTTGTTTAGCAATTGATATTTTGTATAAATATTTATGTATTGTTTGAATGAATTTTTTTTAAAAGTAATTAATTATTATATCATCATTAATTAACTATGACTTATCACTCTACCCCATTCAACATAAATCCTGACTCTGTTACTGCTTATCGATTGATAGAAAATCCTTTTAGGTAGGCTTGCTCTTTAAGATCGGTTTCAAAATAGTTGGATGTACATTAGTTATTTACTCTAATCATCTCAGCTGCAGTACACCACATTATGTATGCCCTTCAGCTACATATTGCACGGGTAATGCACATGCCTTTTCACATGTAAATACAGGGAGATAACTGACTTGCAAAACATACAATAAGTTATTTCGGGGTGGTCAAGCTGGTCGTAATGTATGCAAGAAGGTATTTTGTGGTGGACTCAGCTTGAGAAAGATAGCGAGCTCTGTTGGCTACACCAGTGATGCTTGCCAAAGCAAGAAGCACTGCATTAACTACAAATTATGTAGTTACTATTAGAATGAAATGTCACATTTAATCAAGCCTAAAAAAGAATCTCATTCAATTGAACAACATTCAACCTTTTTTTTTTTTTTTTGAAAACGAGCGAGGGTTATTTGGGATCCCCAAACCATTAAAAAAGACAAAAAATACTGAAATGATTACATTCATATATGTCTTTCCTATTCTATCTTCATATACAATTTTTTTCAAATCCTCCAAACAACATTCAGCTTAGGTAGACTAAGGTCACAGTTAAAGCCTAAAAAATAATCTCGTACAATTGAACAACATTCAAACGTAGGTAGACTATCTGATGGTACACAGAAATAAACAACACAAGCAAATAAGAATCAAACTAAATGACAACTAAAGTATAAAAGAAGAGATTGGGATAAAAATAAATTGCGAGATTGAAAATGAGAGTTAAATCAGAATCCCCATAGATAACAAAATGAAATAAAACTGCTAGCCAAATGTGAGTTGTTGTGGACTGATGCCCTATGCATTGAAACTAGCAGAACAGTTGATGGCTTGTGGTAGGAAAGATGGACAAACTTGTTGAAATTGATGTAATTGCTAAATATGCTGTCGAGCATGGGTAGGTGCTTGAGAGTGACGGTATATAAATAAATGAAAATCCTGTGACTGATCTAGTCTTTTTGTACATGTATGATTAAGCGGAGAATAATCTTGAAAAAGGTAAGGAATTAACCATTTAACACATGGGGGTATATCATCATAACAAGCAACGTTCAAACTCGAGTTTCAAATGATGGTTACATAAACAACATAAAGGAACAAGCTCATCATATGACTGCTAAAAGAAATTGTAAAACACCGGAATTTCAAATGCAATCCACCACACATAACCAAATGAAAATGAACAGGAATTAAAACCGAAACATGTATGAAAATGTGGTTCAATAAAGACTAGTGATCGAAGTCATCGCTGCTGACCGTAGAACACTTATGGGCTAGTGGTAGAAGGGGGAGGAGCGAGGAAAGGGACAGTGGGGATTGTAGTTGGGATAGTTGGAAGCGATGGTATTGTTGTTGGGGTGTTTGGAAGTGATGGTGTTGTCGTTGGAATGCTGGGCATCGGCATTGCAGGCAGTGGAGGTAGTGCAACTTTTGGTACTGTTGGCATGGTGGGAAATGAAGGGAATGGAGGCAATGTAAACGTTGGCAAAGTTGGAATGGTGGGCAGAAAAGGTAGTGTAGGGATAGATGGAATAGAAGGCATGGTTGGTATTGAGGGGATTTGCAAGAGATGGCGAGCTGCATTGCTTACATTCACACTTGAGAGTGACAACGTTATCAATAGTGACAATATGAAGAACCCGTTAGATGACGCCATGGCTAAATGTTCTAAAGGTGTTTTTGTTTGGCTTTATTTCTCTGAAGTTTTCTCGAGTGATTTGTGCTGTTATCATGAACTTTACTTGGTTTTTATAGTTAAAGAGCAATGAGAAGGATATAAGACTTGGGTAGGTAGGTTGGTGATTGAATTAGATCTGATGGGTTGTTGGGGCAAGCCAGAAATTGGGTTTCTAGCTCATCTCCCAAGCATATTTAACCCATAATGTCAATTTTTTTTTGTAGTATCGGTGTTTGATTTAAAACAAGAGTGAGAAGTTGAACCAACAACTACTTACCCTGCCTATATTTCATCAACCTTATGTTTAGTCTTATGGTCTCCAATTCTTTAAATCTATTAAAACCCCATAACTAAAAGTGTGTTATTATCACAAATCAGCTCGCAACTGTTTCTAATTGAATTGGTAAAGCTTCTTGATACCTTGTTTTTATAACCATGTGTCACGCTCCGATTTTCGAAGGAAACGAAAATCCCAAAAGTCACGTAAGATTATCCGTTTCCCCCAAAACTCGGGACGTGAGAATTCAATAGCAACAGAAACAAATAGCAGCAACAACTAAACATGATTTAAATTACTGAAACAAATAAAATTCTAACCCGAGAAGACTGGCATGACTAGCTCACTAGCGGAACTCCAGTAATGCAGCTCAAAATCTCTAAACCTGAAAAACTACTCGGCTACATTCCAAAAATGAATGTACCCAAGAAGCAAAAGCTCACTCGGGTCAGCCATAAAGCTGGTGTGAGAAATCTTCATCCCAAAATCAATAAATTCGCACATGACAACATTAAAATAAACCAAACAATAAATAACCACACCATCAGGTAGTTCCTCAATGAGGCAATGGTGTTATCATCCTAATAAATAAATATGCATTATTTATTACTAATAAATAAAATTTATGAGTTATCAACCCTCATAAATGCAACAACAATACAATTCATAATCATATTAGACTATTATTGAAATATTAACAAAACACATTTTTCTACCTTTAGGAAGACATGTAGTTTTCATTCCATAATTGAATGAGCATTTAGTTTCTTCCTTTAAAGTAATCATGCACATACACAAAAAAAAAATTCGCTTCTTTTCCACAATCGCACCATTCTCCTTGTGCCCTACTTTTGTCATGCATCAATATGAGCTTAGCGGCTAGCCATCTCTTACAGACTGCTCCACCACTGTAACACTGCCCAGCATTCCACCTCTTCCAAAGGCATCACTGCCTCCATTACCTTCGATTCCAACCTTGCCAAAGCCTACATTACCACCTATGCCCACAACCCAATTACCTCCTCTTCCTACACTTCCAACTCTGCCAGCACTCACAATGCCACCATTGCCAAGTACCAGCCAGTAACCCTCTTTGCCTAGTATGCCAACCCTGCCCACCATGCCCAGGCTTCCGAAGGTCACAATGCCTCCTCTGCCATCAATCCCAACAACCATGCCTTCAATCCCTTCCATCCCAACTTCATTCCCTTTCCTCTCTCCACCGCCTTCCACTCCCTAAATTGTGATTATCTCAACCATCTTTTCTACCCACTTCAGTGTCAGAGTTTAACTACATACTAGTGTAATCTTGCTTGGTACAGTATTTGAAGTATAAAAGCAGGCTCGTTTCATGATTAATGAGAGGGTTCCTCATTCATTGCGCATCAGAGAATTTTTTGCACAACAGACTGCTTGAATTTTTTGTATTTTTGTAAACGTTGGCAAAGTTGGAATGGTGGGCAGAGAAGGTAGTGTAGGGATAGATGGAATAGAAGGCATGGTTGGTATTGAGGGGATTTGCAAGAGATGGCGAGTTGCGTTGCTTACATTCACACTTGAGAGTGACAACGTTATCAATAGTGACAATACAAAGAACCCGTTAGATGACGCCATGGCTAAATGTTCTAAAGGTGTTTTTGTTTGGCTTTATTTCTCAATTTCGGCTTGTTCAATAAATTTTCAACCATTCTCCGCATTGCATCTTAGCAACTCTGTTGTCAATGCAAGGGTGTGATAGCTTTGTGTGGGTAGACTATTAGGTTGATGGACTACCTTATATAGGTAGTCTCCGAGGTTGACACCTACAACTTGAGTAAAGCCTTGGGCAACAAGACCGGTTTTATGTCTCTCGTGCTTCTCACCGGCCATTGAAAGCTATTCTACACTGATCCACCGCACCCCTCGCAATATCCAATAGGGTAAATTTGGATGGTGTTGCTCCCAGAGATTGGGGTGTTTATGCCCCACAACTGGTCTGGGTATGAGTATTTTATTTGATTTGCCTTACTCGTCCTGCCCCACCCTTTTCTCTCTATCTATTTTCCCTCTCTGCTCCGCTGATTTCCTCTATTCTGCTCTCTCTATCTGTTTACTGCAACACCGACAATCGCCCCACCTCAAACTCTCTTCCTCTCCCTCACTTTTTGCTTGACTTAGTTGCTTTTTCCACCATTGTCATTAGCAACCAGCAACCACAACCTCACTTTCTTACTTTGAGGAAAAAAAATTTAATGCATTTTCTCGATGAATTCGTATCTCGAGATCTGGTTTTGTATTTTATTCATAGGATTTTTCTGGATATACATGAAAATTTTGATCCATTAAAATTTTCCTCAAAATACATGTTTGTATCTCGAGGTTCGTATGTGGGTTATTGTTTGAAGGACATTTTGATAATCAACATGAGCCTTTTGACAGTCAATGCACGTTGACTGCTAGTCCTGGGGGAGGAAACTGCAACAGTGATCAATGATAGAGTAACCTCTAATTAGCTATGATAGGTGACAAATAAAAAACAACCCAATTTTTTTTTATCCAATCACAAACAACCCAATTTTTTTATCCAATCTAAAGGTGTTTTTCTTTGGCTTTATTTCTCTGAAGTCTTCTCGAGTGAGTTTGTGTTGTAATCATGAATTTTACTGGGTTTTTATAGTTAAAGAGCAATGAGCAGGATATAAGACTTGGGTACGTAGGTTGGTGATTGAATTAGATCTGATGGGTTGTTGGGGAAAGCTAGAAATTGGGTTTCTAGCTCATCTCCCAACCATATTTAACCTATAATTTCAATTTTTTTTTTGTAGTATCGGTGTTTGATTTAAAACAATCACTGGGGTTGAGTGAGAAGTTGAACCAACAACTACTTACCCCGTCTGTATTTCATCAACCTTATGTTTAGTCTTATGGTATCCAATTCTTTAAATCTATAAAACCCCATGTCAAACAGGAACAAGAACAGAAACAGTGATGTAAAACCGAAATAGTGAACAGTGATATCAAACAAGAACAGTGATGTAAAACCGGAACAGTGAATAGTAAACAATGATATCAAAAAAGAACAGTGATGTCAAATCAGAACAGTGATGTCAAACAGGAACAAACAGAAACAGTGATGTAAAACCGAAACAGTGATATCAAACAGGAACAGTGATGCTAAACCAAAACAGTGAACAGTGATGTCAAACAGGAACAAGAACAGTGATGTAAAATCGGAACAGTGAACAATGATATCAAACATGAACAATAACAGTAATATCAACATGAACAGTGAACACTGATGTCAATTCGTTTTTTTTTTTTTTCATTTAAGGTTTAAATCAAACAAAGATTTCAAATCGAATTTTCATTAAAGATATAAATCAAATCAACAATGTCAAATCGATTATTTTTTCCTCCATTAAAGATGTAAATAAAATCAAAATGTCTAGGAATAGAGTTTTACTAACATCTTTTTGCAAGAATCCCAAGATTTGAGCAAATTTCTTCCTTCAGCACCTCCCACCTTTTTCAACGTAAGTTTTTATTTTCTTCTATGTGTATCCAGAGAGAGAAAAAAAGTGGCTAGAGCTTAAACGAGTTTTAATTAGGGTTTATTTGGCTAAACACAACCATCACTCATCTCTTATTCTTTTAACATTTATTTTCCTCTAACCAATACCCTAACCAGTACTTTCATGAAAGTCCAAACTCAAGCCCAAGAAAATTGAATAAAACCCATCAAGATTAGGATTTAACTAAAGTATATGTGCACCCTTTTTTTAACGTGACTAATTAGTTTACTTAAGGCAAATGTCTTATTGTTTTGGGTTTTCAAATTTTGGCTAAACACACACACACACACACCTTATTCTATTTAGCAATGATAAACAAAAGAAATATTTTTTCCAATAATTGAGATTACAACATATGCCACAATTAATAAATAAGAATTTTTTTATATTTATTTAATTAGGCGGGTATTACAATATATACAACTCAAAAGAATCTCGTCCTGAGATTCGGTATAAAAGAAAGTTAAGCGAATTTCGAAAAATATAATTTGTCAAACGAAAGAAGATTTTAAAACAAAATTTTCAATTAAATTTTTTCTTTAGTTGCATAAATTTTAATTGTCATTTAAAAAGTAGGAGTGTTACAATATATACAACTCAAAAGATTCTCGTCCCGAGATTCGCGAAAAGGGTTAACTAAATATTCAGGATAACAAACCGCTACAAGGAAACTACACGGAATAATGTCATCCACTATTGACATTAAAATAAGTTATGATTAGCCTTGAATACTTAGGTCATAGAAATCTCATCTCGAGATTCACGATGAAAAAAAAACAATAATAAAAGTTCAAGGTTCACCCTTGCCACTTTGTCTCTAGACATTCACACTACTACTCTCCCTAATCCACATTCCGATGATCACCTAGACTTTACCCCAGCCTAGGCTAACCAAATGCTAGGATACCAAACTGTCACACCCCGATTTTCGAAGAAAACAAAAATCCCAAAATCCACGTAGGATTATCCGTTTCTCCAAAACTCGGGACGTGAAAATTCAATAACAACATAAACAAATAGCAGCAACAACTAAAACATGATTAAATTACTGAAACAAATAAAACTCTAACCCGGAGAGACTCTGACGTTGCTAGCCCCACTAATGAAACTCCAGTAACGCTGTCCAAAAATCTCTAAACCTAAAAGGCTAATCGACTATATTCCCAAAGGAATGTACCTAAGAAGCAAAAGCTCACTTGGGTCAGCAATAAAGCTGGTGTGAGAAATCTTCATCCCAAAATCAATAAATTCGCACATGACAACATCAAAATAAACAAAACAATAAACAACCACACCATCAAGTAGTTCCTCAATGAGGCAAATGTGTTATCATCGTAACTATAGAAATTGACTATGGCAAGTCTGATCTGCAGAAATATGAGTAGACTTGCCATCCTGCATGAAAATGTTAGAAGCAACCGGATAATATTTCTAACTTATCAATCCTCACAAATTGATTTATTTTCAAACAATGATACAATTCATAGTCATATTAGACTATTATTGAAATACTAACAAAACACATTTTCTACCTTTAGGAAGACATATAGTTCTCATTCAATAGTTGAATGAGCATTTAGTTTCTTCCTTTAAGGTAATCATGTACATACACAAAAAGAAATCTCGCTTCTTTTTCACAATCGTACTATCCTCCTTGTGTCGAACACACCTCGCCTAAGTGTGCCTCCCTTGCATTTGAAACCACTTGGAACGTACATGTTCCGAGTGGGGTGCCACATCGAGGAACATGTCATCTCACCTGAAGTTCGATCCATGGCAAGCATTTCCTAAATCTACACGTACAACCGAACTCACATGGAACGGTGCACCGATATACAAGCAAGTCTGCATACCCAAAATCATATCACACGTATACAAGCAAGTCTGTACACAAAAATAATTCTCTTTTTTTCCATTTTTTTTTGGAGTTGTAGAAAAGAGCAAATTAAATAAATAAATCCGCAAAACTCTTTTTCGGTGACGTTTTGTCAACCATAACAAATTAACCACAATGGTCACCCATTCTATTAGGGAAACAAATAAGAGTTTCATGATTACTAAACCTCAAGTTATACACTTAACAACATCACGCACAAGTCACTTGTATCACACGTCGAATGAAACTCACACTTAGAATGCATTTAAAATAACCGTATACATATTATCATTATACGATTAAACTTTATTAATAAACAATAGACAATAAAATTATGTACATTACAATAAGACTAATCATCAAGCGAATTGGCAATCCCATTACTCAGAAAGACACTCACAAATTTCATATCTAATAGCAAATTCAACCTATTCTGAGCCCACGTACCAAGTCTCACTCACTACACCAATCCCTATAGAGTCAGTATTCACACTATAGTGGAGGCACATAGAAAGTTGCCTCCACTAACAAAAGTCATAGCTTTAGAAAATTTTAATAAAGCCCTAAAATTTATAATGAGCTATAATTAGGATCGTTACACCACATCAACATACCCAGAAATCAAGGAATTTACACCATACATCAAACAAACTTGATTATTATATTAATAAAGAAAATAATATTATTATTTAAACCATTGTTGTGCACAAATATCTAATACTCCATAAAAAAAAAACTAATATTAAAATGTACACTGAGTAGTAGGAATAGCCTACTCATATAATGTCATGCAAACTATCCCTATAAGGACAATAACTTTTTTTTGAACAGTAACGTCAAATAGGAACAGGGAACAGTGATGTCAAACAGGAACAAAAACAGTGATGTAAAACCGAAACATGAACAGTGAACATTGATGTCAAACAGGAACATGAACAAAAATAGTGATGTAAAATCGGAACAGTGATATCAAACAGGAACAGTGATGTCAAACAGGAACAGGAACAGTGATGTAAAACCGGAACAGTGATGTCAAACAGGAACAGGAACAGAAACAAGAATAGTAATATCAACATGAATAGTAAACAGTGATGTCAATTCGTTTTTTTTTTCATTTAAGGTTGAAATCAAACCAAGATTTCAAATCGATTTTTCATTAAAGATATAAATCAAACCAACAATGTTAAATCGATTTTTTCCTCCATTAAAGATGTAAATAAAATCAAAATGTCTAAAGATAAAGTTTTACTCGCCTTTTTTTGCAAGAATCCCAATATTTGAGCAAATTTCTTCCTTCAACACCTCCCACCTTTTTCAACGTAAGTTTTTCTTTTCTTCAGTGTGTATCCAGAGAGAAAAAAAGAGGCTAGGGCTTAAATGAGTTTTAATTAAAAATTATTTGGCTAAACACAACCATCACTCATCTCTTATTATTTTAACATTTATTTCCCTCTAACCAATACCCTAACCATTACTTTCATGAAAGCTCAAACTCAAGCCCAAGAAAATTGAATAAAACCCATCAAGATTAGGGTTTAACTAAAGTATATGTGCACCTTTTTTTTAGAGTGTGATTAATTAGTTTACTTAAGGCAAATGTCTTATTGTTTTGGGTTTTCAAATTTTGGCTAAACACACACACACCTTATTCTATTTAGCAATGACAAACAAAACAAATTTTTTTTCTTAATAATTGAGATTACAACATATGCCACAATTAATAAATAAGATTTTTTTTATATTTATTTAATTAGGCGGGTAGAAAAGAAAGTTAAGCGAATTTCGAAAAATATAACTTGTTAAACGAAAGAAGATTTTAAAACAAAATTTTCAATTGAATTTTTTTTTAGTTGCATAAATTTTAATTGTCATTGAAAAAGTAGGAGTGTTACAATTCCTAACATGTATCTGTTAGCATTGGACTTCTCACACATTTTCTTATAGAACAAAGATATTAAAATGGGTTGTGGCAAGCAACATGATCGAGATATGTCAAACCACAATTGATAAGGGGAGTGAACTAGCACAAGTAGTAAGTTTTATCTTGATTGATATAACACTAGTATTCTCAGTTACAATAACAGGACTAAAATAGGCTAAAAACTAGGTTGGACCAAGACCAACACAAAATATCTGTTAATCGGGGTTACTCGGGCAAGGCTCGATCCGTAAAATTTCGGGTTTTATAAATTCAGTTTGGTCCTTGATTTGGGCTACATGAGCCGGGTAACTAAACCATTTGATGATCATCATTGGGGGTTGTCATTTGCAATAAGAAGTTATGCACTACTCACCCTCAACGATTAGTTAAGTCACGGCCAACATGTCGTTATTCATCATTTACGTCTTGCAGAATGACATTCAAGGCACGTCATTGCTTCACCTTTTTAATGGCTTGCTAAGGACGCCATTAAAGACACTTATGATTTGCAACTTAAGTCATTGTAAACCTATAATGATATGATTTGACGATGCAAAATGCACTTTGTAGAATGCACCTCACCTATAATGATCATTGATTCCTCGATGAGCCGATGGACGTCGTCATAAGCATTAGACGACATGCTTTACACGTCGTCATATCCTATATAAGTTGTGATTCTCTATTAATAATTGATATGTTCAAAAATCGTTTTCCTATGAGTTTGACCTGCAAAACAGATGTTAGACTGCAAATAACCACCTTTTTGGTGGCCGAAGGCACTCTGATGCTTAAGTCAACAACTCTGTTTGAAGAATGAAGTAAATATGGACAAAACTCAATTAAGGTTGCATACCTTTGTCAAATGTTCTATTCACCTTTCATAATGGTCGCGGTTAATTCTATGTGTGACTTAAGCATGTGAGGTGCAACAGAATAAGATGTTTCTCGTAACAGTCTCCTTCTTAATGGATATGCGTCCGTGGAGATGTAACTCCCGCAACGACTTTTTTTGGTGCAATGTTCCTCTTCTTTATGAGAGAACTTGTATCGAGCTCTGGTTCGTTCGGGCCTGAATTCAGGCTTTCCTTATGTCTTCTCATTGGTGGGCCTTGTCCATGCCTCTATGATTGACTTTATTTTTCTTGAGTTTTATGAGTTGTCCCAATAGATTGAACGTTATATCCTTGTGATAGATGTTTTATGCCACGTGTACGGTCGTGATGATCGCTCTATTTTGCTGTATCATCAATAATAATAATAAAATGTTTTCTCTTTTGAAAATTTATTTTTGAAATCCTTTTTTGATTCGCCCAGTGGTATTTCAAAATTCATTTATTTCTTACTTTCTGAATAGGGACGAGAGTCCATTAAATGAGTGTATAATAACGACCTCATTTTTTTCGAAAAAATAATCTAAATTGTATTTATCTCCGCATTTTGACTTTGACAAAATTAATATTTTATTAGTGTTTGAATAATCTCACATAATTTATGTTATGCATTGGTTGAAAAAATTATTACAGTACTAAGTAGCTAGAAAGTTATTAGCTAAATACCGCATTTAAAAAAATTAATTTTTTATACATGGAATTGGGCTCTAGCACAATTCAAGAAAACATTTGGAAAAAAAACTTGTTTCAAGTTAATTTTTTATTTTAACTTGATGTAAAACAAATTAAAAAACTCTTGTTTAAATTTTTTTTTACATTTTACTCCATTGACTTTATCTTGTAAATATTTCATAATTTTGTTTTTGCCCTTGGAGAAGTTTTGATTCCGGCCACCGACACCACATCCGGCTGATCTCCAACGCAAAAAGTTTCCAACATCACACACAAATTAAAACCGGCATACTTCCAATTTGGACCTGAAATATCACTTTGGACTTTCAACTATCTGATGTTACACGGGCTTGCATCCAGGTGCTTTAACATACATTCAGAATTGAGTGATATGCCTTTAACAGAATGGTATGTCAATAGACTTAAAATAAATAAATGTAAATCCTGTGACTGATCAAGTCTTTTTGTAAGGAATTAACCATTTTTTAACACATGAGGTTATATCATCGTAACAAGCAACGTTCAAACTCGAGTTTCAAATGATGGTTACATAAACAACATAAAGGAACAAGCTCATCATACGACTGCTAAAAGAAATTGTAAAACACCGGAATTTCAAATGCAATGCACCACACATAACCAAATGAAAATGAACAGGAATTAAAACTGAAACATCTATGAAAATGTGGTTTAATAAAGACTAGTGAAGTCATCGCTGCTGACCGTAGAACACTTATGGGCTAGTGGTAGAAGGGGGAGGAGCGAGGAAAGGGACAGTTGGAAGCGATGGTATTGTTGTTGGGGTGTTTGGAAGTGATGGTGTTGTCGTTGGAATGCTGGGCATCGGCATCGGCATTGCAGGCAGTGGAGGTAGTGCAACTTTTGGTACTGTTGGCATGGTGGGAAATGAAGGGAATGGAGGCAATGTAAACGTTGGCAAAGTTGGAATGGTGGGCAGAGAAGGTAGTGTAGGGATAGATGGAATAGAAGGCATGGTTGGTACTGAGGGGATTTGCAAGAGATGGCGAACTGCCTTGCTTACATTCACACTTGAGAGTGACAACGTTATCAATAGTGACAATATGAAGAACCCGTTAGATGACGTCATGGCTAAATGTTCTAAAGGTGTTTTTGTTTGGCTTTATTTCTCTGAAGTCTTCTCGAGTGAGTTTGTGTTGTACATCATGAACTTTACTTGGTTTTTATAGTTAAAGAGCAATGAGAAGGATATAAGACTTGGGTACGTAGGTTGGTGATTGAATTAGATCTGATGGGTTGTTGGGCAAAGCCAGAAATTAGGTTTCTAGCTCATCTCCCAACCATATTTAACCCATAATTTCAATTTTTTTTGTAGTATCGGTGTTTGATTTAAAACAATCACTGGGGTTGAGTGAGAAGTTGAACCGACAACTACTTACCCCGCCTATATTTCATCAACCTTATGTTTAGTACTATGGTCTCCAATTCTGTAAATCTATAAAACCCCATAACTAGAAGTTTGTTATTATCACAAATCAGCTCGCAATTGTTTCTAATTGAATTGGTAAAGCTTCTTGATACCTTGTTTTTATAACCATGGCTGTTTCTAAGCACTCTTTTGCCCTACTTTTGAGCATTGCATTGGTATTGTCATGCATCAATGTGAGCTTAGCGGCTCGCCGTCTCTTACAGACTGCTCCACCACCTGTAACACTGCCCAGCATTCCACCTCTTCCAAAGGCATCACTGCCTCCATTACCTTCCATTCCAACCTTGCCAAAGCCTACATTACCACCTATGCCCACAACCCAATTACCTCCTCTTCCTACACTTCCAACTCTGCCAGCACTCACAATGCCACCATTGCCAAGTACCGGCCAGTTACCCTCTTTGCCTAGTATGCCAACCCTGCCCACCATGCCCAGTCTTCCGAAGGTCACAATGCCTCCTCTGCCATCAATCCCAACAACCATGCCTTCAATCCCTTCCATCCCAACTTCATTCCCTTTCCTCTCTCCACCGCCTTCCACTCCCTAAATTGTGATTATCTCAACCATCTTTTCTACCCACTTCAGTGTCAGAGTTTAACTACGTGCTAGTGTAATCTTGCTTGGTACAGTATTTGAAGTATAAAAGCAGGCTCGTTTCATGATTAATGAGAGGGTTCCTCATTCATTGCGCATCAGAGAATTTTTTGCACAACAGACTGCTTGAATGTACTTGTATTTTTTGTTGGACAAATCCAATAATGTGGGCACACATATGTAATATAACGTGTATTGCTATCTTAAAGTATAGTCCATTTAAATATGTGATCTAATAGGGGTATTGGACTATAAGGTATTAATAAATAACATGGTGTAAATAAGGATGTAATTTCTAATTCAATGAGGGGCAGAATTGGAAATTCACAGCCCGTAATTTGAAGGGTTGTGACTTATGGACATTATAAATAGGATGGGTCCCCGATTGAGCGTATGCGTAGAAAGAACAAAACTTTGGAATTATTTTCTGTATCCTCTCAACAGAGATCTAAGGGAAAACGCTTGAATCAATCGGAAGATCCAAACAATCCAAACTCATCACAATCAACGGGGAAATCGCTATGGATCGATCCGGTATGTTTCTGTTCTTCTTATTTCCATTGAATCAACTAGAGTCTTAAGCGTATAATTTAATACAACAATTGGTATCAGAGCAACTCTTGTTGATTTCATGTGAAATTATAAAGGAAAACATACAGTGATTATTTGTTTCATACAGTGATATATAGATTCATACAGTGATATATATACATTCATATAATATCAAGGCAATTGAATACTATATGTTATTTATGATTATAGATTCATATAGTTTATGTATTTGGACATGATTATAGATTCATATGAATAGCATGAATACAGTGATTATGGATTATGTATTAATACAGTGATTGATATAGCATGATCTGGACCTACAGTGATATGTATTCATGACAATTGTCTTCACTGTTTCATTGTGAGTGTAATTGTATTTCCTATTGAAATAGATTACAATTTGGATCAAGGTAAAATAGATGTATTAAAAAAAAAAAAAAAAAAAAAAAATCCGGTTTTACTGTTACAGTGAACAGTGTTTACGATTTCGTGAACAGTGTTTGCTATTTCGTGAACAGTGCCACCGTTACGGTGAACAGTGATACGTGTTACAGTGAATAGTAAACGGCGAACAGTGAATAGTGAAAACGATTTCACTGTTACAGTGAACAGTATCTACGATTATGCAATTTTTTAAAAATTACTGTTCACATTGACCGTTACTGTTCACATTGACCGCGACTGTTCACCATTGACCTGTTGGGCCTGGCAAATGTTGGGCTTGTATAGTGACTGTTCACGGGCCTTGTGACTGTTCACCTATTGGGCCTGTTGCTGTTATTAATAATTGAGCCTGTTAGTACATTTTACTTTGACTATTGGGCCTGTTGCTGTTGGTAATATTGTTTTAAAGTGTTGGGGCCTATGTAATGTGGCTATATTTTATTTAGACCCATGTTTTAATTGTATTAATGGCTATATTTTATTTATACATAGAATATAATTTTGGTTTCATGTATCACTATTGTGTTCCTTATTTAAAATTTACACCATTTAACTAATATGTTGCCAAAGCAACCACTATTAGAAAATATTTGTTGATTTTAAATAAGTGAGCATGCTACTTCCATGTGAAACAATCGGCCCAAAGGAAGATTGTTTTGACCGGATAGTCCCTAGTCTTAAATATGTGATAAAGTTTACTTTACCATGCTTTTATTATGTCAGTCCAAAGAAAGGCATAATATTAGGCCGGTTTCATTTTGTACGAAGAGTACCACTTACAGATTGATATTTCTGTCCAAAGACTAAATAACAATCCTGTGTTAGGTATCTTAATGTGGGTTTTTTATTTACCTATTGTATGAATTTAAAAGTTTATGCAATTGAATAATGACGTGAATATGTTATTTATGTAATTTATTCTCTGTACAGCTAATATGTCTGCTACTAGTATATCTGCTGGTGTAAATAATATTCCCATGCTTAATGGGACAAACTTCAAGGACTGGAAAGAGAACGTGTTAATCGTTCTTGGATGTATGGATCTGGATCTTGCCTTAAGGATTGAGCAACCCGCTCCTCTTACAGATGTAAGTACTCCTGATGCCAGGAAATACTTCGAGAAGTGGGAACGCTCCAATCGCATGAGTCTCATGCTCATAAAGCGAGGTATTCCAGAAGCCTTTAGGGGTGCAATATCCGCAGGGGTGACCAATGCCAGTGAGTTCCTTACTGAACTTGAAAAGCGTTTTGCTAAAAACGATAAGGCTGAAACAAGCACACTTTTAGCTAGCTTGATTTCATTAAAGTATAAAGGCAAAGGAAACATTAGAGAGTACATCATGGAGATGTCTCATCTTGCTTCAAAACTTAAAGCACTGAAGCTTGAGTTGTCTGAGGACTTACTCGTGCATTTAGTTTTAATATCACTTCCTCCACAGTACAGTCAGTTTAAGGTCAGTTACAACTGTCAGAAGGAGAAATGGACTCTTAATGAGCTCATTTCTTACTGTGTACAAGAGGAAGACAGGTTGAAGCAAGACAGAACAGAAAGTGTTCATTTTGCAAGCACCTCTAAAGATAAGGGCACAAAACGAAAGAAGGACTATGAAGCTGCTAAGGGTCCAGCACAAAAGAAACAGAAAGGAAATGAGGGTTGTTTCTTTTGTAAGAAACCTGGACATGTAAAGAAGGAATGTACCAAGTATCACGCTTGGCGTGCTAAAAAGGGTATGTTTCTTGCTTTGGTCTGTTCTGAGGTTAACTTAGCTTCAGTACCTCGAAACACTTGGTGGTTAGATTCTGGTGCTACTACTCACATAAGTGTTTCTATGCAGGGTTGTCTGAGCTACCGAAAGCCAAGTGATGCTGAAAGACGCATCTTCGTGGGCGATGGAAAATCGGTAGAAGTGGAAGCAATAGGAAACTTTAGGTTACTCTTAGGGACTGGTTGTTATTTGGAACTGAAAGACACTTTTGTAGTACCGTCATTTAGACGGAATTTGGTTTCTATTTCCTTGTTGGACAAATTTGGATATTGTTGTTCATTTGGAAATAATCAATTTAGTCTTTCATTAAATTCCAATATTATTGGTACTGGTTCATTAAGCACATTTGATAACCTATATCTTCTTGATACTATTGCCTCATATAATGTAACCTTGCATGTGGAATCACGTGGTACTAAGCGTAAGCTAAATGAAGGAAATTCATCAAAACTATGGCACAAACGTTTAGGACATATCTCGAAAACGAGAATGGAGAGACTTGTGTCAGATGGCATAATAGATTCTCTTGATTTTTCAGACTTTGATGTCTGTATTGAGTGCATCAAGGGAAAACAGACCAAACAAAAGAGATTAGGTGCAAACAGAACTTCAGACGTCTTAGAATTGATCCACACAGATATTTGTGGACCATTCCCTTCGGCTTCTTGGAATGGTCAACAATATTTTATATCATTCATAGACGATTACTCACGCTATGGGTACCTATATCTCATTTATGAGAAATCTGAGTCACTGGATATGTTCAAAGCTTTCAAAGCTGAGGTTGAGAACCAACTCAACAAACGAATTAAAAGTGTCAGGTCTGACCATGGTGGTGAGTATTACGGCAGATATGACGGTTCCGGTGAACAACGTCCAGGACCATTTGCTAAATTCCTAGAGGAATGTGGAATCGTCCCACAGTACACCATGCCGGGATCACCTAGCATGAATGGTGTAGCTGAAAGACGAAACCGAACTCTTAAGGACATGGTAAGGAGTATGATCAGTCATTCTACATTACCTGAATCACTCTGGGGAGAAGCACTAAAGACTGCAGCTTACATCCTTAATAGAGTACCAACTAAAGCGGCTGCCAAAACACCTTATGAACTTTGGACAGGTAGAAAACCTAGTCTAAAGCATTTTCACATTTGGGGATGTCCAGCTGAAGCAAGGCCTTATCGGCCGAATGAAAAGAAATTGGACTCCAAAACAGTGAGCAGCTACTTCATTGGCTACTCTGAGCGATCTAGGGGCTACAAGTTCTATAATCCCACTATTAAGTCCATTTTTGAAACGGGGACAGCAACATTTTTGAGGATGTCGAGTTTGGGGGGAGAAATCAGGTACGAGACATTGTCTTTGAGGAGGAATCAATTTCGACTCCTACTACTGTTGTTGACAATGTACATGTTCCACTACCTGTCATTGATCAAGAAGCAGATCTGGAACCTCAACAGGACAATGTTGAACTACTCCCTGCTCCAATTGAATTAAATATTCCAGAAGAACAAACTCAACAACCTCAAGATCAAATGCCATTAAGGAGATCCACGAGAGAAAAGAGAAGAGCAATTCCGGATGATTATATGGTATTTCTCGAAGAACATGAGGAAAATGATGGATTGGTGGAAAATGATCCAATCAACTTCCATCAAGCCATGCAGGATTCTAACTCTCAAAAGTGGATAGATGCTATGAATGAGGAGTACAAGTCTATGCAAGACAATCAAGTTTGGGATCTTGTCCCATTACCTGAAAATACAAAGTCTATTGGTTGTAAATGGATATTCAAAACCAAGAAGGACTCAAAAGGTAATGTGGAAAGGTATAAAGCTCGTCTTGTAGCTAAAGGCTTCACTCAAAAGGAAGGCATCGACTATAAAGAGACTTTCTCTCCAGTGTCAAAGAAAGACTCATTTAGGACAATCATGGCTCTTGTTGCACATTTTGACTTTGAGTTGCATCAGATGGATGTTAAAACAGCATTTCTCAATGGCGACATTGATGAAACAATTTATATGGTGCAACCAGAAAACTTTGTGTCTGGAGACCCAAAGAATATGGTTTGCAGACTAAAGAAATCCATCTATGGGCTCAAGCAAGCTTCCCGTCAATGGTACTACAAATTTCATCAAGTAATTGTCTCGTTTGGTTTTAAGACAAATGTTGTTGATAACTGTGTGTATCATAAGTTCAGTGGGAGTAAGCATATCTTCTTGGTTTTGTATGTTGATGACATATTGCTTGCCACTAATAATATAGACATGTTGCACGAAACCAAGAGATTTCTATCAAAGAAATTTGAAATGAAAGATCTTGGTGAAGCTTCTTTTGTCTTAGGGATTCAGATATACCGGGATCGTTTTCGGGGTATTCTTGGATTATCACAAAAGGGCTATATAGAAAAAGTGCTTAAAAGGTTTGGCATGCAAGATTGTAAACCAGGAGATACCCCTATATCTAAAGGAGATAAATTCAGTCTTAAACAGTGTCCTAAGACTAAACTTGAAGTTGTAGAGATGCAAAAGATCCCCTATGCATCCGCTGTTGGGAGTCTTATGTATGCTCAAGTATGTACACGTCCAGACATAGCATTCATTGTTGGAATGCTTGGCAGATATTTGGATAACCCTGGGATGAGTCACTGGAAAGCAGCTAAACGGGTTATGAGATATTTACAGAGAACTAAGGATTACATGCTCACATACAAGAGATCAGATCAGTTGGAGATCATAGGGTATGCTGATTCTGATTTTGCTGGATGCCAAGATAGTAGAAAATCTACATCAGGCTACATTTATCTGTTAGCTGGAGGAGCTATTTCTTGGAGAAGTGCTAAACAGACACTCATAGCTTCTTCCACCATGGAAGCAGAATATGTGGCGTGTTTTGAGGCCTCCAACCACGGATTATGGCTGCGTTATTTTGTCACTGGGCTGCGCATTTTGAATGACATAGAAAGACCACTAAAGTTATATTGTGACAATAAGTCAGCAGTTTTATATGCCAACAACAACAGGAGCTCGTCTAGGTCAAATCATATTGACATAAAGTTCCTGGTTGTGAAGGAGAGAGTAGAGAATAAACAGATTTTCATAGAGCATATTGGGACACACTCCATGATTGCCGATCCGCTTACTAAGGGATTACCACCCAAGGTCTTTCATGAGCACACCGCTCATATGGGTGTTATGTCACATGAGGATATCATGGTTTAGTGGGAGTTTTGTTGTTCTATGATGAATTTTTGGACACATTGGTGTAATTTAGTATTTTCTGCAGAAATAAAGTCTTCAGTCAATTGTCTGTTTATTATATGTTTGATCTCATTAAAGATTAAAGTTGGACCGGTTGGAAATAGACATGTTTGGATCACATCACATGTAATTTCCATGCTCTACATCCATGTTTGATCTATGTCATTTGATTATATTGGTATATGTGACTATTGATGGATTTCGTTATGCTACTTGTGACGCAAATCGCTTTAATCCTATATCAATATAGTCAATGGACGAGATTGTTTCGAAATACCTTTACTTGTGATAGCAAGTTTTGAGCTCAAAAGGTTATACACATTAACAGTAACATATGTGGCCCAAGTGGGAGATTGTTGGACAAATCCAATAATGTGGGCACACATATGTAATATAACGTGTATTGCTATCTTAAAGTATAGTCCATTTAAATATGTGATCTAATAGGGGTATTGGACTATAAGGTATTAATAAATAACATGGTGTAAATAAGGATGTAATTTCTAATTCAATGAGGGGCAGAATTGGAAATTCACAGCCCGTAATTTGAAGGGTTGTGACTTATGGACATTATAAATAGGATGGGTCCCCGATTGAGCGTATGCGTAGAAAGAACAAAACTTTGGAATTATTTTCTGTATCCTCTCAACAGAGATCTAAGGGAAAACGCTTGAATCAATCGGAAGATCCAAACAATCCAAACTCATCACAATCAACGGGGAAATCGCTATGGATCGATCCGGTATGTTTCTGTTCTTCTTATTTCCATTGAATCAACTAGAGTCTTAAGCGTATGATTTAATACAACATTTTTGTATTTGCAAGATTTCTTATTTTCTTTTTTATGTATTGTCCGAAGTATTTATTCTTTGTAGAGCGATTGTGTACTTGTTTTTATCTGGTATAATTCCCATTTATTTTTTTGTTATTCTCGCTATTATTACTCTTGCTATTGCTAAAAGATTGCTATTATTTTAACCATATTGATTGCGATGTAAAACACTAGTCTTAATTTTCTCACATAAGTGAAACTAGTGGAAAAAATGATTTTTTTCTTCTTCCATATATACATAAGAAAAAAATGTATAAAATACAAAATTACATGGGTGCTTCAATTCTGTATATTTGCATGTACAACGCAGGCACCATTCCACTAGTAAGTACAGTCACTTGCTAAGTGCCAATACCATACTGAACTCTGGCAGGAAGTTGTAATGTATGCAAGAAGTTATTTCGATTTAAACTAGTACATCGTAGTTTAGGCCATATTAGTAGATCACTTGTTGGCTAAAGGTTGGGGCAGGGAAAAGAAAGGGATGACGGGAAATGATGGCAAGGTGAATCCTGGAGTGGTGAGCACGTACAGACAATGTGGGAATGGTGGACAATGGAGTGGTGGTAATGCAATCTTAGGTAAACTTGGCATTTTAGGCTTGGGCACTGGGAGAGTTGGCGAGTTCCATTGGCTACACCGTTGCTTAACAAAGCAACAAATGTTGCCATAACGACAAACTTGTCATATGAAGCCATAGCTAACTACGTGTGAAGTATGTTTGACTCAGAGTTCATAAACTTCCCTTATGGTTTTATAACAAGGGATTTTGATGTTTAGTGATTTGAAAGCGGCTTTGAGCGGGATATTTATTATTTTAGTTACTTTTGTGGTGATATTTTAAATTCAAGTTTTACGCGCTGATGGAAGCAAGAAGATTTTTAATTTGATGATGTAATGAATGATGAAGGGAAAGTGAATGGTGTAAATTTGATCTACATTTATGCTCTTGATTTTAATGATAAAGTTCAGATATCCTCAAAACCCCAGCTTGCTTGTTCTTGTTATGTGTGGTTTGTTTCTTATGAAGTGTTAGAAGAAAATTTATGACATACTTTGGTAAGACGTTTTCAATAATAACAAAACTCATTTATATTTTGACAAATTTATTACAGGTTAGATACTTATTCAAATATCCTGTAATATGTCATTTAATATTGAATAAGTTTTCATTACTTCTCCAATATCTCTTTAATTAATGAAATGTCATTCTAACCCCAACAATCGAATGATTAAAAAAATTTCATTTAACTTATGCGAGTGAAGGAGCTACAGAAAATTTTCTGAACTCTTTAATGCTTAGGTTAAGACGGCTTATCAAGTAAGGGGAACTTTTGTAGTCTATATACAGAGGTAGCTCAGGGCTTTCTCTGCGATTTTCCTGTCTTCATGAATTTTTTCTATCAAGCTCTCTAGGAATGGGAAATTCGCCTGTACAGTTCCATGTGAAGTACGTAAGAAAATAAAGCAGTGGTAGGAGTAAGAAAGGACCAGTCACAGGCATATCTGCTAAGCTACCTCAGGTTGTATATAACCAACAACAGCAAGTTGTAGCTCCTCCCCATAAAAATCCTTGTCAAAATCGTGAAGCAACCATGGCTCCTGCAACAGATTAAAGATTTATATACAGAAATGTATAGAGTTTAATCATATTGCAGTGTGCAAAGAAAGGGAAATGTTGTAAGTGGGACTCACTATAGTTTTCTGTGACCATCTTATAGACTCCCCTCGTTGATAATCCAGTCCAGCCCATCAAAAATACACCCCAGAGGTATATTCTGAGAGGACAGCTTAACAGCTCTTGATCAATAACTTAGCTAAAAGAAATAAATGTACTACTTTTAGGTAACCATATAAGATGAAAACAAAAATGATCATATAACTTAACACTTAATTTCCACTTGAAGGCAGTTGAACAGTCTCAAAATAAAAATAAAAATGAAGAACCCAAAATAAACAGCAAGGTGCATAAGCAAAAATCAGGTTCAGCCTTGGCCCAATCCATTTAACTGATTTATTTTGTGAAAAGCAAAATCGCCTAACCTGTCTCAGGCAGTTAAGAATACAGAGATTAGGAGAAGTGAGTCTAGTAATTCCATTGGGAAAAAAAAAAATCTCTAAAATTTACAACCTGTAGGTGTTCCAAGTACCTTGGAGCCATGCCCATATCCTTTAATGATAGGACTGCCAATATACCATGGTTCAATTGGTAAAGTACACTCTATCCCTACAATCCAATTTGACAACCATGATTATCATGATAAATTTGACTGAACCTTTGGGCAAGTTTTTCAGGAACATACAATCTTGAAATGGTGGCAGTCTCCACTTTTCAGGCTGCAGATCAAGCAGAGGGTTGAGCACCTCATCAGCTGAGGTATAAGAGCACCTCATCAGCTGAGGTATAAAGCTCAGATTGTTTCGGAATGGATGGTATGGCTATAATTTCCATTCTAGCAGCCATACCGGCTTTAACTCCCAGTCTGATACAAGTAAGAACATGCTCAACTGGAATGCACCGACTCTCCGAAAACCCCTGTATCACGTGTTAAATACGTGTCGGACACGAACACGCACCCGACACATGATCAACGGTCAAAATTTTTTGACTGGCACCGACTCGTCTTGGACACGGTCTAGACACGTGGTTGCAAAATGGGTGCAAATAACATCCCCTTTTGTTATCCTCTTCAATCGATCATATTCAAACCCTAAACCATTTGAGAAAATCAGATAAAAAAGATAGCGAATCAGAGAAAAGAGCTTCCTCATCGAGCCAGAGACAGAGAGATCGAGGGTGGTCGAGAAGCTCAGGGTGTTTGTTGGACGTAGCTAAAGAGAGAGGGAGCTTACAGGAAGGAGACGATGTCGTCCTCAGCAGATACATTTCTTCTTTCGTTTGTTTTTTTTTCCTGCGATTTTCTTTTCTTTTATCAGTCTATGCTTCATTCTCTACTACTTCTGCTTTGAACCCATGTCTAATGGTGGGGGTTCTGGGAATAGCAAATGATTTGTCTTCATAGTCCCTGTTTTAATCCTTTTGGTGATTCACTTTGTCAATCCATTCTTCCTTTCATTCCACAGTTTTTTGCACAACCAAGTAGCTCAGTAAGCTCTGATGCAGATGGCTTTGGTTTTGGATCTTTACTACTACTTCTACTTTGATTTTCTTCTTTTGTTTTTCTATCAGTCTTTGATTTTTCTTTTTTCTAATTCATCTTAAGAGACGGTTTTTTTTCATTTTTTCGAAATTACATGTTTTTCTTCGACTCCATGTTTTCCCGTTTTCGATTTGGGTCAAAATCTTTGTGTGTTTGGTCTGATTGTTTACGTGTTGAGATGTTTTGATAGGAGTTAGTGGGTACATTTCAGGTAGATTTAGGGTAAAAAAAAGGAGGTATTTCGTTTGTGTGTTTGGTCTAAATGAATGAATGTTTTATTGATATGTTTGGATTGTTCAATATTATTATTTATGATTTTATGTTCATATGAGTTACAAAAAAATATATATTAAAAAAATAAGTTTGATCATGTCGCCGAGTCCTATATTTTTTGAAAATTGTCGAGTCGCTGTGTCGTATCCGAGTCTGTGCATCCTTGATGCTCAGAATAGGGATAAGAATAATAATCAAGAAATCCTAAACACCAACCCAGAAATATCACATCGTTAATACTACCATACAAGTTTTGCAAAAATATGCCCCATGTACAACGAGCACAATCTTTACTAAACTCTTTCAAGTGGCAGTACGCTAAGGGATTTTATGCTCTAATCATATCTCGTGTACTCAACGAAAAATTTCTAGGACAGGCCATTTAAAAATTAGACAGTATTATCTACAAATAATGATGGAAATCTAAGCATCCAATTCTCAAGACTCGAGATGTTTGTCAACTATTGCGCTGCCCTAATGATGGGAGAAATGAGTATTGAAAGAACAAATTAGTGAATAGTTAAAATAACACATTCTGAGACTTTCCTTACAAGAAATAAAATGATTAATAAAGAGAACATCTTACAGTGAGTCCTCGATTACAAGACAACTGGAGGCTTCAATGGTCAACCTTTTAGCTGCTTCCAGGAATCTAAAAAGCACCCACAAATTTTTATAAGAAACTGATTATACAGATAAAAGATCTAGATGATGATGTAAACCAAAACACTACTTGTTATAAGATCTCACATCTCTGGAGATGGTTTCCCCATTCTCACTTCATCACCACCAAGGATGATAGAAAAAGATTCCTTTCATCCTACTATGGGAATTAGCAAGCTAATATGATTATAGAAATTCAAAATGAAGTCCATATGCACGAAGACTCTATATAAAACACATTTGAGATTAGTAGAAGGAACGCACCGTGATGGTAAGATATCTTGCATTCTATGCCCTCCCTAGCTAGGAGAGTTTGAAGTTGTTGGAAATTGTGTATTTCCAATTTTATTGAATTAGTAAATCGTGTGTTATGTAAAGTCACTACATAAGGCCCTTTGTGTAAGTCTTTGACCAACAGTTGTGTTGGTTCAATTGTGTTTTCTGGAAACAGATATGTAATGTTTCATTTCCTATAAGTAGAATCTCAAATTGGCCATTTGAGATATCCAAAAGATTAGCAATTCATCATTACAACAACAACCTGACACTCAGAAGAAGAGTTTACATTCAAATAAAATAGGTTTTTTCTTCTTCATCTTAAAGTCAATTCTTATTTCTATTCGCCTAAGTTTCTGTCCTAAAGTGCATTAGGAACAGAGACGAATCTGTTGTATCTTGAGAGACTAACGACCATCAACGTTGCACCGAGATGGGTCAAATATTTTCTTAAGGACATTGCATTAAGTAAGCCTCAGATTATCCTATCCCCTCACTATGACTGTTACAGATTGTTGGAAAACAATCTTAAGACAATAATATAATCCGTATCAATATCATAAAATGCTATTTAGACAATAATATAAGCCTGAGGATGTTGGGTTAAAGAAATTTGTCGTCGACAAGTTTATAGACAAGAATCCAAATTCTCATTCATGAAATGCAGGCTGACATCAGCGAATCTTTTCAGGTTGATGCTATTATTGGGAAGCTCCCTCCGAATTGGAAAGATTTCAAGCATTATCTGAAACACAAGCGTAAGGAGATGATTCTTGAAGACTTGATCATCCGCATAAAAATTGAGAAAGACAACCAAGGAACAGACAAGTGCATACCGTTTGAAACAAAGACGCATGTTATCGAGAGTTCAAAGCAGTTGAAGAACTCTCACAAAAGGAAGCGTTCCTTGAATAATGGAAGTAACGTAAACCCCAAAAACCATGCAAACTTTAAAAGGTTCAATGGTTCTTGCTATGTTTGTCGCAAGAAGGGGCATCTTGCGAAGGATTGCAGAAACCGCAAGGATGAAGACAACGAAAGACGGTCTTCTCGACCAAACTTATCAGAAGCTCTTGCATGTCTTATCGAAAGGTTACACATTACCGCTAATGTATCTAAGGTTAACCTCGTTAATCATCCTCGCACATGGTGGCTTGACACCGGTGTCACTCGCCATATCTGCAGCGATAAGACCATTGAATAACGATGACAAGGTCTTCATGGAAAATTATTCAGTCTCGGCAATTGAAGGCAAGGGAACTGTGGTATTAAAATATACCTCAGACAAAAACGTCATGATGAAAGACGTTTTGCATGTTCCAGCAATTAGGAAAATTTTAACTCTGATTCTCTTAGGGTGGAGAATAAGTTTAAAATAGTTTTTTGAGTCAGGGAAATTTGTCCTGTCCAAAATGGAATATATGTGGGATGTGGTTACCTTACAGATGGTTTTTGAAGGTCAATCTAATGGTCATTAATAATGCAAAATGTAAATTTTAAGAAAATGAAGAAATTGGCTAATCTAGGGTTAAACCCTATATTTGATAATAAATCACAACACAAATGCAAGGTTTGTGTGAAAGTCAAATTTACTAAACAATCTTTTCATTCGGCACAAAGAAACATTGAAATTTTGGGTTTAATACACACTGATTTATGTGATTTCAAATCAATTCCAACTCGAGGTGGAAAGAAATATTTTATCACATTTATCAATGATTGCTCGCGATATTGTTATGTGTATTTATTAAATAACAAAGGAGAAGCAATCAATCCATTTGTAAGATACAAAACTGGAGTCGAAAATCAGTTAAATAAAAAAAAATCAAAATATTGAGATCTAATAGAGGCGGTGAGTATGAATCTCCATTTGCAGAGATTTGGGAACAATGGTATTATACACCAACTACAGCTCCTTACTCACCACAATCAAATGAAGTTGCTAAAATGAAAAACAGAACCTTGAAAGACATGATTAATACCATGCTTATCAACTCTGGTCTACATGAGAACTATTGGGGAGAAGCATTCCATATGGCAAATCGTATTTTAAATCGAGTGCCTCACAAGAAATTTGATGAATTACCATATGAGATATGAAAAGGTAGACGGCCATCCTATAAACACATTAAAGTGTGGGGATGCTTAGCAAAGGTTTCTGTTCCACCACCCAAAAGGAACAAATTAGGAGCAAAAACGGTTGATTGTTATTTTTTAGGAAATGCATAAAATAGTAGTGCATACAGGTTTTCGGTGTTTAAATCTGATATCAATGATATTCATGTTAATACTATCATTGAGTCTAGAGATGTGGTGTTTTTTTAGACAGTATTTCCTCATAGAAAGAATTACATAGAATCAACACCTCGTATGACTTCTGAATCGTCTAGTGCTCAAAAAAGAACACACAGGGTGTCAAATGAAGGGAGTGAGCAAAATATCAATTCTAATGAAAATAGAAATGATGATTTTCTTAAACGTAGCAAGAGAGCTCAAAAGTCCAAAACATTTGGTCCGAATTTTCTAACTTATATGTTAGAAACAAAACCTCAAACTTTTAAAGAAGCAATGTCTACTCCTGAAGCTTCTTTATGGAAAGAAGTTATAAACAGTGAGATAGAGTCAATTATGCACAATCATACTTGGAAATTGGTTGATCCTCCTCCTGGACATAAACCAATTGGGGTGCAAATGGATCTTCAACCGTAAAATGAAACTTGATGGTTCCATTGATAAATACAAAGCTTGATTAGTAGCTAAAGGGTATATTCAAAAAGAAGGCTTAGACTATTTTGACACTTATTCTCCGGTGATAAAGATAACATCAATTAGGATGTTAATTGTCATCGCAACACTTAAAATTTTGGAAATTTACCAAATGGATGTAAAACTCTGTTCTTGAATGAAAAATTAAATGAAGAAATATATATGGATCAACCAAAAAGGTTCCGAGATAGAACAAGATCACAAAGTATGTAATTTTGGGAATCAAAATACTGCGAACACCTAATGGGTTAGCTTTGTCTCAATCACATTACATTGAGAATGTAATAGACAAGTTCAAACAATATAGAATCAAGAAATTTAATAATCCATTCCATCCATCTCAGGTGCTACATAAGCATACAGGTCTAAGTGTTTACAATTGAGTACTCTTGCATTATTGGAAGTTAGTGTATTTAATGAATTATACGATACCTGATATAGCTTATGTTGTGAGTAGACTAAGTAGATATACTTGTAAACCGAGTAATACTCACTAACATGTTTTGCTTAAGGTTTTATGGTATTTCAAATATGCATCGCACTATAATAGATATCCTAGTGTCCTTGAGGGATACAGTGATGCAAATTGGATTTCTGATTCTGAATCAGTAAAATCCACTAGTGGTTATGTGTTTACTATGGCAAGTGATGCCGTATTCTGAAAATCTTCTACACAAATATGTAGAGCTAGATCTACAATGGAATCTAAGTTCATAGCCTTAGACAAGACTGGGGAAGAAGTAGAGTGGCTTCGTCAATTTTTTGAAGACATTCCATTATGGCCACAACCAATACTTGCCATATGCATACATTGTGACAATCAAACCTCTATATGTGGAGCTCACAATTTTATATATAACGGTCGATCATGACACATACGTCGAAGGCATTGTATCGTGCGGCAGTTGCTCTCTAATAGCATAATGTCCATTGAATTTGTGAAATCAAAAAATAACCTAGCGAATCCATTCACGAAAGGTTTATCTAGAGAGCGTATAGACTGCGCTTCGAGGGGAATGGGTTTAAAAGCCTAATACACACAAATTCTCATATACGAAAAACTTACTAAGCGATTAGAGATCCAATGGACTTAGTTCAAAAGGAAAACTAGTGATGGATAATTTTCAATTGTTACGCACTTAAGAGTATAATACTCTTTCCATTCCTATGAAGCACCAAGTGCAAACCTACTGTGATCAAGTATAAACAATGATACATTGTTTTTAACAATGTCTATATCTTGCAAAAGGCAAGTGGGGTATTATAGGATACTTCTTATAGAAGCAGACACCTATGTAAGTGTGAGTTGGTTCGGTTCTACGAGATTTTTATCAAGCTAAAATCTCTAGTAGCACTTACATAACCGAGAATTGTTCATGACCAAAACAAACACAACCGAGAATAGAATTTGGATGGAATAATGTCATGTAGAGTTTATTGACTAGTTTTACATCAACAACTGATGTTTCAAGACGAAATAGTTCATTGATTAGTTAAATAATTCCGATACTCTTTTACTAAGGACGGTTCAAACTAAAAGCTACCTATCCTGATGTGGCATTAATCCACATACTCTTGAGACGTCACGATTTTTTCATTCAAGTGGGGGATTGTTGAAAATTATGTATTTCCAATTTTATTGAATTAGTAAATCGTGTGTTACGTAAACTCACTACATAAGGTCTCTTATGTAAGTCTTTGACCAACAGTTGTGTTGGTTCAATTGTGTCTTCTGGAAACAGGTACGTAATGTTTCATTTTCTATAAGTAGAATCTCAAATTTGCCATTTGAGATATCCAAAAGATTAGTAATTCATCATTACAACAACCTAACACTTGGAAGAAGAGTTTGCATTCAAATCAAACATGATCTTTCTTGTTCATCTCAAAGTCAATTCTTATTTCTATTCGCTTGAGTTTTTATCCTCAAAATGCATTAGGAACAGAGACGAATATGTTGTATCTTGGGAGACTAATGACCATCAATGTTGCATCGGGACGGGTCGAATATTGTCTTAAGGACATTGCATTTAGCAAGGTTTAGATTATCCTATCCCCACTGTTACTGTTACAAATTGCTCTCCAACAAAAGATAACGCCATTGGCACTCCCTGAGCATTCAAATGTTTAATTAATCGATTAGCACCAGGGAGAGCCTTAATATTGCACCACCTGAAATGAAATAGCACATTGAATTTAACAAGATATTAAAAAGTTGTGGATCTGGACAGAACAGTCCTTAAAAACTAAAAACGATAGAAATGAAAATGGACGCTATATGTTATTAGAGTAAACTACTAGGATTAAAAGGTAAAAAAAATTTGAGAAATATAAGTTATAGAATAACTAAAGTAAACCCCATTGGAAGGCAAATTATGAGAAAAGTGGTCTTCTATTAACTTCTGATTTTATTTGGCTCTCACTGTGAACAAGGGGTGCCATAGTCTATCAAATTGCATATGATGGAAAAGGAAATCATCATTCTCCTTTGCGTCGACTTTAATTGTACCGGAGTTCATATAATTAGAATATTACATATCATAGATGATGAAAGCAATGTGAAGAAATTGTGTAATTTCTTATAACCAATTTATAAAAAATCATACTCTAGCATTCAAAATCTACATTCATGTTGACATTGGTGATGTGGCGTGCTCTCATTGGTTGACACTTTTTTTTTCCAAAATGTTATGCCATTAAAAGACCCTTCACCTAATGAAAACATGCCATGGCAACAAATGTCAAGTGAATATAGATTTTGAATGTTACAATAGAGTTTCCATTTATAAAAGAACATGGACGATGAAAGTAATATAAAATGTCGGGATTTCATAGCAAGGATCTGTTTGTGATGGATGCCACTAGGGGTGGTAATGGTTCGTGTCGTGTCATAATCGTGTCACGTCAATATTAAATCCCATGTCAACTTGTCAAACCTAAACCCGACCTGTTTAGTAATCATGTCCAACCCAAATCCAACCTGTCTCTGAGCCCTCTCGTATCGGTTGACCTGCATTGACATGTTTTGATCAACGTTGCTACCTTTATGACAACGTTTCTAACCGTACCAAAGTCATTTTCTAAAATTTGTGCGTTCTCCAAGTGCAAGTTTGGCACAATTCTATTTTATAATTACCAATATATGTATATGTGTGTGTGTGTGCTAATATGCTTGTTAATCATTTAATAATTATGAAATAACAAATGGACTAGTCCCGGGTCAACCGTGTCAAGACCTCAAACCCAAATCCAACCATAAATTTGATGGGTATGTTGTGTCAACCCAGTCATTAGTCGTGTCATACTTTTTTAAACTCAAACTCGCTACAGGTCGTGTCGGGTCACTAATTGCCACTCCTAGACACCACAAAAAAAGGAGGTTTGGCAGCCTTGGGGTATTGTGACACATCAACAATGATTGGACTCTTGACCCTAATCGAAGTTTATTTGGAGCCTTTAAAAAGTGTTGGAATTTAGCAGAAGGAGCTGACAAATGTTTAGATTGAATAGTTGATCATACCTCAATTAGTTTTGTCTCCAAAATGATAGGGGCTCACTCCTGTAAAGATTTTAGGCCATCAGTTTGGTCGAAGGTACAACTTTCTTGCTAAGAATCTCATAAACTATGTAGGTGGCTTTAAATCTCATTGGATTCTTTAAAAGGGATATTCCTTTTTACTGTTTACTATTTATTATTGCAGCAGAGGCCGTAATTGGCGTTATCCAAAAAAACTAATTATCTCGTTTAACCTTCCAGTATAAAGTTGCTAACAAACCACCAGAGGTAAATTCATCTGAAATGCGTGCACATGATTCCATTTTCATCATTCGCCCCAACCCAAGCCATGCATGTCAGGAACCTCAAAATTACTCAAAGATTTTGAGGTGGTGTTGGGGCCTAAGGTGAACTTGGCTAAACGTACACTTTTTTGTTTAGAAGTGAGGCATCAGTTATTTATGATTGTAGCCTGGGATCCTTACCATACCCACTAAATATTCAAGTCTCCCTCTTGCTGTTTCAAATAGAAACAAAGGGATACAAAGCCCTTGAGAAAAGATTGGCCCTCAGGAACAGAAACTTCCATCTTACATTGATCATATGTCCATAGCAAATATCAGTATATTACAGAAAGTTGTAAAGCTTGCTTAAATTTGACAAAGGTGCTTGAAGTCTCATTCTAGCAATGTTTTTAATCAAGAGATTTTGATTTATGAATAATGATAAAACCTCTTTAATGTTTTCCCTCCCCTTTTTTCTATTTCTTGTATCTCATCTTGAATAACTGATATGTTATCTAATTTCCAAAAAAAAACTGATATGTTATCTTACTGGAAAAAAAAAAAAACGAAAATCATTATGAGAGACAAGAAACTGAGAACAACAAAATTCACCTAACTCAAGATGGTAGTTTTCCACCTCTATATCATATTGAAGGAAATAAATACAATGCCTTAAAAGATGAGTGTTCATACAGATAATTCAAGCAATAAAATGGGTATGGTATTGTTGATTTGAATGACGTTAAGACAAAATCAAGTTGGTCAATTAATAAAAAATTGCCAAACATGTAAAGAACAGGTGAATTTTCAGAGCAAACAATATATTTGTAGTTAAAAATAAGTAGAAGTTCTAAAGAACATTATAAAATCGCAAGATAAGCGTGAAGAATGCTTACCGCTCAGCAAACATAGTGGTGATTTCTAAAATGAATTTGTTTCCTGTGCAGGGAACCTCATAATCCTCTACAATAGCCTCTACAGCCTCAGATTGATATGGGTTTTCACCTGAGATTGATTGATGGAGGGAAAGAAATCCGGGGATCAATAGAACTGATTTGTTGAAATTTAAGAAGAAGGGGTTGAAGATGAGATTTTTAATAAACCTCAAATAATTGTGGTTGAGAATTGGGAGTTGTTACAGCAGAGAAGAAGCCAATGACAACTGAGGACTGAGGAACCAATGCTCACTGAGAGTGAAGATTTGTCAGAAACGTGGGTTTTACTTTTTAGATTCCTTCACATCTCCACCCCCACTTTTCTGTGTGACACCATCTTCTGCTAGTGGCACCACCACTTTTCTTTTTCTTTTTTTGTGGGTGTTTTCTTCTCCAGAGAATGAAAGAAAGAAGGCAGGCTGCAAGGCGAACGGTCGAGGGGGTTCTTGTTTGGCCTAGTATTGTTGTTGTTGAAGTTGATTTCCATTGCAGAAGGAGAATGAAAGAAGATACGAGGGAGGGAAAACTTTTATAGTGGTGGTGTCACATATAGGGAGGGAAGAGAATGACTCGTCGAGCTCCACAAAATGCCTTTTGTTTCCTGTCATGTGTTTGCTGTAACCACTATCTAGTAGCCAAATATTTTGTGAGTTATATTCAGCACTAGTGCAAGAAAATAATTGTTCTGGTTCCTCCTCTTGTGTGAGATTAGCTTCAAATTTTCTTTCTTCTCCCGGAACCAACAGTCCCGATAAGAGTGATTCGGAATTTTACATCTATTTCATTTATATTTTGTTAGGAACCCAACTCCAGTAGGTTACCATGTTAGTAACAAGTCCTATTTTAGTAAGAAGTCATGTTTAGGTAAGTCAGTAGGCGAGAGTCCTAATTTAGTTGAACTTCGATATTAAGATGAGTCTGGTTAGGAATCTAGGACGTAGAATTCTCTATAAAGTCTATCAATTGTAATCGGAAGTTGCATCAATCAAATAACTTTTCTAAACTTTGGTGGCCGATCTCCAATCAAAAGATCAATAGGTGGTTCGATCTCCAATCAAAAGATCGATTATCTTAGCTTCCGGTATCGGATCCTATCATCTGGTATCAGAGCATCCTCGATTCTGACCAAATTTTTTTTCTTTTATTTCGTTCTTCACCCTCCGCAACAACCTCCGATCTCCCAGATCTTTATCCCAAAAAAAAAAAAAAAAAAAAAAAAATTCCTGAATTTCGGTGAAGCTACAGTAGCAAAACCGCGACCATGACTGTCCAAGAACTCGAAGAACAGTTTGCTGCCATTAACGCCCAATTGGGAACAATGGCTTCACATATCCACACCCTCCTCCAAGATCGCCAAATTCAATCACAGATCCTTGCCCAGATATTGCAAACTCTTCAATCTCTTCAATCCACTGGGTCCTCACAATCAGAACCTACTCACCGCAACAATCCGATAGGTGGCAATTTACAAGCCGAACATTTTTTTGAGCTTAACCAGGTTGCGGTAAATCAGAAATTCACCTTGGCTTTTGATTTAGCGTTATGCCAAGAGGACGCTATCATTGCGACTACGGCTTATTCCTCTGTTCCGCCTAATTTTAAGACTTCTGCCCCAACTCCCACCTTGCCTTCTGGCATGAAGCGACTAACTTGGGCCGAACAAAAGAACGTCGCGAGAAAGGCTTGTGTTTCAATTGCGACGAAACCTTTAAACCAGGACATCACTGGCAGAGACCGCAATTACTTTTCCTGGAAGCCGCCTTGGCTGGGGATTCTCCGAAAGACAACGTCGTTATTTTGGATGAGTTTGGTTAGGAAACTAGGTCGTTACTAGTTTTCAGGCTTGAGGACAAGCCATGTTTCAAGGGGTCCTGGATGTTAGGAACCCAACTCCAGTAGGTTACCATGTTAGTAACAAGTCCTATTTTAGTAAGAAGTCATGTTTAGGTAAGTCAGTAGGCGAGAGTCCTAATTTAGTTGAACTTCGATATTAAGATGAGTCTGGTTAGGAATCTAGGACGTAGAATTCTCTATAAAGTCTATCAATTGTAATCGGAAGTTGCATCAATCAAATAACTTTTCTAAACTTTGGTGGCCGATCTCCAATCAAAAGATCAATAGGTGGTTCGATCTCCAATCAAAAGATCGATTATCTTAGCTTCCGGTATCGGATCCTATCATATTTGCAATCTTTAGATTCATAGCTTGATCTTTTGCAATTAATACAATAAGAATCGGAGTTACCGGAATTTTGTTGTGAGCTCATACCTCTTCCTCTACCATGTCCACTTGGATGATGTCCTCTTCCGCGACATCTTCCTCAGTTGCTAGGTTGCTCCTAACTTGATTTTTTCTTTTCAAAAAAAAAAATCAATTGACTTGAGAAAGCTTGTTCCATTGGCTGACTTGTGAACCGGCTTATCCTTCTTTCATGAGCCTCGAGAGATCCAAAGAGTTGGTGCAAAGTGAAGTTGGACAGATCCTTCGATTGCTCAATTGCTGCAACAACATGCTCGAACTTTGACGACAAACTTTGGAGAATTTTTTCAACAACCTTTTGTTCTTGAATAGTATCTCCATAACTCTTGATTTGATTAATTATCTCAGTAGCTCTAGTGATGAACTCTCGAACATTTTCATTGTCCTTCATGGCCAAATTATCAAATTCCCTCCAAGTCGTTTGAAGCTTCATGGAGACGACCTTGTCAGTCCCTTGAAATTCCTTTTGCAGAATTTACCATGCCTCCCTTGCTTTGCTTACGCCATAGATTCTTGGATAGATTGTCTTGCTTACTCCTGGATGAATGAATCTCATGGATGTGGCGTCCTTTTTCTGATTTTCTTTATATTCCTTCTGATTTGCTGTTGTCCCGTGTTGTTCCACTTGTTCCCGATGGCGACGGTTCATCATACTCACTCTCAACGACATCCCACAAGTCTTGAGAGATGAAAATAGTCTTCATTTGAGAGCTCCGATGATCATAATGCTCTCCATAAAAAAAAAAAAAAGGGGACTTGAATAGAAGAATATGAGAACATAGGATTAAATGAGTTTGTTGCCATGTTGACAAATAGAATGCTCTGATACCAAAAACTGTTGGAGCAACAGAAGTGTAGTGGGCTTAATATTGTAGAGCAGCTGCACCTACAAAATGCTTGTATTGCTTTGAGCTTGTTACTTAAAACACTTTACATCGTCCCCTTTTTATACTAGATTGGGACACTTCCAGATTATAGACTTTTCATATTTCTTAGGACTCTAGGAAACTAAGTGACCCAATAATTACAAATTACTTCTTAACATATATTACATAAAGTTGTAAAGCTTGCTTAAATTTGACAAAGGTGCTTGAAGTCTCATTCTAGCAATTTTTTAATCAAGAGATTTTGATTTATGAATAATGATAAAACCTCTTTAATGTTTTTCCCTCCCCTTTTTTCTATTTCTTGTATCTCCTCATCTTGATTAACTGATATGTTATCTTACTGGAAGAAAAAAAAACGAAAATCATTATGAGAGACAAGAAACTAAGAGCAACAAAATTCACCTAACTCAAGATGGTAGTTTTCCGCCTCTATATCATATTGAAGGAAATAAATACATTGCCTTAAAAGATCAGTGTTCATACAGATAATTCAAGCAATAAAATGGGCATGGTATTGTTGATTTGAATGACATTAAGACAAAATCAAGTTGATCAATTAATAAAAAAATTGCCAATCAGGTGAATTTTAGAGCAAACAATACATTTCTAGTTAAAAATAAGTAGAAGTTCTAAAGAACATTATAAAATCGCAAGATAAGTGGGAAGAATGCTTACCGCTCAGCAAATATAGTGGTGATTTCTAAAATGAATTTGTTTCCTGTGCAGTGAACCTCATAATCCTCTACAATAGCCTTAACAGCCTCAGAAGGTGTTTTCTCCATTATCTTATTAGCTACTTTCGCATCCCATTTCTTGCCATACTTTACAGTAAATATTTGCAGGACTTCACTTACAATGCCATCTGCCAATAATTGTAACTACGAGATAAAATAGCTATATACAAGCAGCAATTACTATTACCACAATGAAACTATCAAATGGTAAGGTTTTCTATCACCCAATGGGCCATTTTGAATTATGCGGGAAGCTTGCATTGCAAATTTCAAATTATCTCCACGTAAAGCATATCTATGGGACATAAAAGAAAAATGAAATTTGCTCGCCATCCAACCTTGACGAAAGATTTGTAAGAAAATCAAATATAAGAAAGAATAGAATCATACCTGTGTTAATAAGTGTAACATCCAAATCAAGAATGACAACATGACACCAACTTCCTTACAGATTTGGTTGTTGCCATACTAATGGTTTTTGAAAGATTTAAGGTAATTGTTTTTCTGTATTCTTATTAACTCAATGGAAAAATATTTATACAAGAAGTTCAACAGTAGCTTCCCTAATTTCTCATAATACCTAGCAATAGTTTAGGAAATATTAAACTTCTTGAGAAAGTAGTTTCCTATAACAAAGTTTCCCAAATTTCTAGCCACCTCAATGCCAAAAAAATATTTAAGCACACCAAGATCCTTCATATAAAACATTGACTCAAATAGGCTTTGAAAGTCGTCACCGCAGCGAAATCATTACCAGAGATTATCAAATCATCAACATATACTACGACGTTGATCTGTACAGATCCTTTAGAGTAAGTAAAGAGGGAATAATCGGAGTAGAATTGAAGAAAACCGTACCCCTTTAAAGCTGTCACAAACTTTGCAAACCAACATTGAGGTGCATGTTTCAAACCATACAGCGATTTACGCAAACGACAAACCAGATCAGAATCAGTGGAGCTAAAACCTGGCGGAAGTTTCATATACACCTCCTCATCTAAATCGTCGTAAATGAAGGCATTATGAACATCCATCTGATGCAACTCTCAATGCTTGGATGCTGCAATGGCCAGAAAAGCACTAACTGTCATCATTTTTGCGACTTGGGCAAATGTCTCATTATAATCAATTCCTTCAACTTGATGATTACCGAAAACAACTAATCTGGCTTTTAACCTCTCAATGCTACCATCTGAGTTGTACTTAATTTTGTAAATTCATTTACTTCCGACAGCTTTATTTTCAGGAGGTAATTTTTTCATAGTCCAAGTGTCATTATCTTCCAAAGCACGAATCTCCTTTTGCATAGCAGTACACCATCTTATATCTTTTGCAGCCTCCTTAAAAGACGGTGGCTCAACAGCTGCAAGAAAATTTCGGTGTTTCACAGTAAATTGATCACAACTAACATAATGTGCTATAGAAAAAGCGTACCTGAGGGAGTGTGATATGGCGAAGCAGATGGAGCGAGAGATGGACTATCCTTGATAACTGTATGTGTCACGAAGTCTCAACTTTACTGATGGGAACTTCTCCCGGAATCCGTGGCCCAAATTGTCCCTCCACGTTCCGTCGGGAGCACCATCTACCCCCCCCCCCGACAACCGAGGATGAAGCGTCCACTTGTGGCACATCCAGACCATTTTCACTTGGCACGAACGCGGTAGACGATGGCTCGGCATTACTAGGCGTGACACTAGTCGTGGGAGATACCGTTTGAGGAGCGACGATGGCATCCTCGTGCATCACCTAATGACCCCCCCCCCCCATACCTTCAATAAGCTCTTCCTGAGCTCCCTCATCATAAGTCACATCACTGTCAATGGGAGGGGTATGATTTGTGACTTCAACATTCAAATAAGGAAAGACATTTTCATAGAACTTTACATCCCTCGACACAAAGAACTCATTTTTCTCAATATCAAATAAACTTCATCCCTTCTTACCAAACGGATAACCCACAAAAACACATTTACGGCTTCGACTGGCAAACTTGTCACCTTTAGCGCGTTGATTATGGGCACAAGCTAAGCAACCAACAACGCGCAAGTCATTAAAAGAAGGTGTACAACCAAATAGCATTTCATATGAAGTTTTGTTTAGGAGAACACTAGAGGGAGTCCGATTTATTAGGTGAGCAGCGGCCAAAACGCATTCTCCCAAAAAATAGATTGGCAACCCCTCTTGAAACCTCAATGCACGAGCGACATTGAGAATATGTTTATGTTTCCTTTCCACTTTTCCATTTTGTTGAGGAGTACCCACACAAGAGGTTTGAAATAAAATTCCATTAGCCACAAAGAAATCTTTCATGCAGTTAAACTTTGTTCCATTGTCACTACGTACAATTTTCAACTTTTGAGAGAATTGACGGTCAATCATCGCAATAAATGACATAAACATCTTGAAAACTTTTCTTTTATCAATCAATAAATAAACCCACACAGCACGTGAATAATCATCCACCAAGGTTAAAAAATAACGAGTACCACACGAAGAAACTTCATCGTACGGACCCCATAAATCACAATGTAGTAACTCAAAAATCCTAGTTGATTTATTGACACTTAAAGGAAAATGATCTCTAGAATGTTTAGCACAATGACAAACTTCGCATGCTTTATTCAAATGACTCCTAGAATTATTAAAAAAGTAAGCAACTTCACTACTGTCTCGGAAGGATGACCCGAACAACTATGCCATAGCTCCAAGGACTTCGAATTATCAACCGAAATCGCTTGCACCTATAATCCATGTCGTAGATAGTAAAGTCCATCCTGTCTCTCACCCCGTGCCAATCACCTCCATCGAATGCAAGTCCTGTATAGCACACAAGTTAGAATTAAATTGGACAAAACAATTTAGATCATCGTTTAGTTGTGAAACCGAAATTAAATTGCAGTTTAACTTAGAAACAAAAAGAACATGTTGGAGGATTATTTTGTCCGTGAGTTTCATGACACCCTCCTTAGTAGCGACCACCGTTTGACCATCCGGAAGGCCCACGAGACATGGCGAAACTACTGTAGTATCCACTAAACAAGATTCATCACCAGTAACATGATGAGAACATCCAGTATCAATTATCCAAGAATCCATTTCCAACTTACCATGCAACCTGTTAGGAGTGAGTAAAACCTGAAAAAGGTAGCGCATCAGGAGCGGGGTTCGGCTTCCCAAGAGATGCGCCGCCGGCCATGATTTAGGGGAATTTTTTTTTTTAAGAAGAATAAGCAATTTTGGCTCTGATACCATGAAATTTTTAAGATAATTATTTTTCTGTATTCTCATTAACTCAATGAAAAAATATTTATACAAGAAGTCCAACAGTAGCTTCACTAATTTCTCATAATACCTAGCAATAGTTTAGAAAATATTAAACTTCTTGAGGAAGTAGTTTCCTATAACAAAGCTTCCCTAATTTCTCATATACCTAGCAATAGTTTAGGAAATATTAAACTTCTTGAGGAAGTAATTTCCTATAACAAAACAAGTACTCATATATAGTTATCCTAGAATAAATGAAAGAATAAAGGAATAAACATCATAAATAATCTCCTAACAATTTTCAAGGTCCTTTCAACATACTAGTATTAGTCTTGGAAATACATTTACGAATAAACCAAACATGAAAATTTCCATGAATGAATAATGAAAATCAACACCATCATGTCTTATGTTTTACACATTACACTTAGCTCAAAGCAAACAATGAGTGAAAGAGAAAAGATGGCATTATGGAAATATCCTTATGCATCTTCTTTTACACAGCCAATTTGCACTTTTTCTCATACAACAGAGAAAGAGATTTGAGAAAGGCCATATTATCTACCGAAATTCTAAGGCTGGGGGACCCAGGCCCTATTATCTATCACTAGCCCAACAAGTTCACAGCTTCGCAAAGTCATGTTAGACATAACAAACTTTCTATAAGGAATTTAACCTAGCATACAGATAGCAATCAAAATAGTTCAGTTTGGTTAAAATTCACCCACACCACATGAACTAATAAAATTGACCCTACTGAAAACCAAAGCCTTGATAAGCATAAAAAGTTGAAGAGAGATATGGGTTTTCACCTGAGATTGATTGATGGAGTGAAAGAAATCCGGGGATCAATAGAACTGAATTGTTGAAATTTAAGAAGAAGGGGTTGAAGATGAGATTTTTAATAACCCCAAATAATTGTGATTGAGTATTGGGAGTTGTTACAACAGAGCAGAGCAGAGAAGATGCTCACTGAGAGCGGAGATTTGTCAGAAACGTGGGTTTTACTTTTTAGATTCCTTCACATCTCCACCCCAACTTTTTCTGTGTGACACCATCATCCGTTAGTGACACCACTTTTCTTTTTCTTCTTCTTTTTATATATATGATCAAGAACTCTTAAATTACGAAAATGAGTAGTAATGAGTAACATAAGTCTCTTTAGCAGTGTCATTGATCCATTGGCCATTCTTGTCTTTGTGAAAAGTATCACATGTGTCGATCACAGATAATGGCGCACCATTTAATTCAAATCACAATAACAATAGAAAAACAATACACAAAACAATAATAATTAGTATTTAATACCTTGTGAGATTTTTTTGCGTGCAGAAAAAATGGCTTCGCACCCCCCTTGTGATGATACTTTTGCTCATCTATTTCTATTATTGATTTTGGAAATTTTCTGCATTTTAAAGTTTGCATGTGACGTAAAAATATAAAAATAAAATGCAAATACGTCAATAATATATGAAACATCTACCTGAAAGTCTTCAAATGCATAAAAATTACACAACCACTACTAATGACTTTATGGCCTCCCATTCCATATATCAGATTTGGGTAGAGTAGCTTGTCCTTTCTCACACGTTCCACATTTCAAAAAGTGTTGATGTAGCCTCCATTTGAACACTGAATATAATTTTCTCATCTTCCGACGTGTTCAAAAATCTTGGGATTAGACATGTCCAACTCAAACAATACCTAACATCAAGTATATATGCACAATAATGAATGAGTATTTGCAATAATTCTAACCATGACTACAATGAGCTGAAATTAAAATTATCAATAGTTTCTCCCACATCCTCTGCTTGTCCTCCAAAGTGACTTTGCTCTATCCAAGATAACCAACTGGTGCATAAGTCCTTAATGGTCATCATCCTTACCTTTTTAGATAAGGTCATAGTTCAAATTGCTCCATATGATGCATTTGTTAAACACACTTAAAACGGCCTCGATTTTAGATTGAATCAAACTCAATTAGTTTTAATAAACACATTATACGTCAAAATATTTAATTATATTGTTTAAGAAAAGACGTCTCCAAATCCAAAGTGCCCAAATTAAATTTCTTATTATATATACATCAAACAATTTATGTTATTTTCTGTGTGAAAAGGATGTAGTTATAGTACTCGCACACATGGCCTATAAACCCTAAGGATCGACCCTGCAAGGTAGACAAAATATATTGTATTGCTGAACGAATCTTCAAGTTTTCAAAACTGAACAGTGTAATATATGACTGGATCTAATTTATTATCATTACTAGTGTCGGAACGTGTGCTAAGCACGCACGCACGCCCATCCATCTTTATTTGTGTGACGCCCTGATTCTCAATAATACACCAAAACGTCCTAAAATTTGAGACGTGATTTTGTTTATCTCCAAAAGAAATAACATGAAAGACGTGCTACAGAAACCCTGCAACCTTTTTGCATTCTGACAAGTAAATTGACATGCTACAGAAAAAACAACGTGGGTCAGCATTAATGGGGGGGGGGGGGGGGGGGGGGGGGGTATCAATAGATCGTAATTATATCATAAATGCTCTAGCAATGCATATCTGGGGTGGCACGGTGTGGGATTGGACTTGTCTCAGTCCCAGGTCCCAGGTCCCAGTTCAGTGAAACAAGACCAGAACGGTCTGGGATAGTAAATTTTCCTTGTATGATACGGTTGGTCCGGGCTGTTTTGAACCGGAATAGTCCGAAATGGGACCATGCCATCTCAGTTTTAAAAAAAAAAAAAATTATCTGTTCAAGCACTGATTTCTCTAGCGATTTCCGTCGATCTTGCACCTTGGCACGGGTCTTCTGTTCAAACACTTACTCTTTTTGGTCCTCTTCCCAGGATGATTAGAAGGATGAGAGGCGTGAATTGTGACAGTGGTCTTTTTGGCAGCAATCACAGCAGCATCAGAAGAAAAAGGTTTGTCGTTGCTATTCATTTGGTGCACCTATAATCTTTTCTTAACCTTTCTGAATGAATGGTAACATAACTACATGTTAAATATTTGAAAAAGAATTTGAAATAGGGCTTGGGGTTGAGGTACCCTGGTTGTTACTGATGTTGTCGTTGCCGTCGTCTTCTTCTTCTTTTTCTATAAACAATTATGGAAGGGACGAGTGAGAGTGAGGAGAATACTGCTTCTTCGAGATGGTTTTGGGTTGAGGATTCAGAGTCCCTCACCTGTTATCTTACTCTTTGCCAATGACCACCTTGCATCAACACCAACCACCACCCTCATACCCCTCACTGAAGTTCTCTCTTGATTTGCTTTTTCTTTTTGTTGCTTTACGGCCCGAATCCCAATAACTTGGGTTGGTGAAGTGAATGGGTGCATTTCAAAGTCAATTAATAAACGAACAAAAAAACAACTATAGAAAAATTGCATTGGTAAGTGCACTTCATTAAGTTGTGGCTAGAAAACAGGGTGTGTGGTCTTCTTAATAGATATGAATGTGGAGATTCCTCGAGATTTAAGTTAGTGATCATGTGGTGAGAAAAGAGAGAAGAGTTGGCTTTTCGAGACTTGGGTGAATGATAATGAATGATGAGACTTTTCTTTGAAGGTCCCATACACTCATTTGTCTTATTATTATTTAATCAAGTATGATTTTCCTTTTAACACACGCACACATAGGGCGGATCTACAGCTTCGGTAAGGGGGTCAATTGATCTTCTTAGGTTTTGAAAAAACTCTACCAGAGCATATACAATTTCATCATTTGCCCCCCTTAAAAATTTCATCTTGCCCCTCTTATAAAACTAAGAATTACAATAACAAATCTAGTATAACAATTGAACGGAAAAAAAAATTTACTATTGGAAAAAAAAAAAAATTTTACTCGTACCTTAACTTTTCGGGAACAACTCATCATATCACATCAAATAACTATAATACCATGGCTGAGTTTTCCACATTGGAGAACACATTATACTTAGCTCATGCCATGGATATAACATTTGAGGTAAGCCACACACTTGCATAAATAGTTAGTTTGTCTACCTTTCTATCGACAAGTCATAGAACGAACATAGTATTTATTACAAAAGCGCAACATATAAAATGCAGCATGAGTCTATCATAAATTTTCCACAATCATACCTTATTTCGTCGTGTCGAACATGTCTCGCACTTCGGGCATATGTGTTCACAAGTGGAGTACCACTTCTAGGACATACGTGCCATTTGTTACTTAAATGATATCTTTCCGATGATATCTTTCTGATTGAACTTAAATGATATATTTCGACTGAAATTCCGTAAAAACTACAAGAAAATAAACTCAACCAAGAATCCAACAATATAAATCATGACCACAGAAAACTATCATAGTTTGTCTAAATACTGACTAGAGAACAACACATCTGTTGTAGACCAAAATTCAGAATGACACCATGTTACTTAAATGTTTATATCTCATGTTCAAAAACTTTGATTCAAGTACCGTTTGAACAACCAAAAACTAGATACAAATAGATTCCCATCCATATAAGCTGTGTTCCTTGGTTATTTCTAAATCAATACATGCTTCATATTAAAATCAGGTCGTCTGCTGGAAATCTATAGATCGACACTCTGACTCTAAATAGAGTATAACTCTCTGCTCAAAATCTCCATTGAAAAACCATAAAGTGGTCTAGAAATATACTTGCAAAAGATTCCAGAAATATATAGCTCGCTGTCTAGAACCATCTCAATCAATACCAAATTAACTCGTAAGACAGTGTTTCAACCAAAAATTATGCAGAATCAACAAAGGTGGAATGGTAGGTTTTATGGTGTCATCGCGTACTACAATGGAACGAAACTCACCCAAATCATGAGGGTTCAATTCCTAAGTCTAAGTCAGTCTGAAAATTATAGTTTGCCTTTACGTAAAGTCTAAGACATGAATTACTAACTTATATATCAAAACTATTCTAAAACCTCTACATGGAATCACTTGATATGCTATTTTTTTTTTATCCTTATGCAACTTAAGTCAAAGAAAAAACATACATATGCTTGAAATTATCTCTAGACATGATTTAAATAACTCACACAAAATATGCAATTGTTGGATCATACAATAAACCCTATAGATCTCATCAAATTATCAACACATATATACCCAACTCAAAGTAATTGAAAACATTGACTCTTTAAGACAACACCACATCAAATTAAGCAAGATGATAACAACAAATTCATTGTTTGATGGTTTGAATTCAGCTCAAATGATAAATTGATTGGAGTAATTTATGAATCTAACTCATCTCCAATTCAACTTCAAGCTTAACCTTCCAAAATGGTGCCTCTAATCACGCATGCACACACAATTGACACAATATCAACAGTCACTCTTTCTCTTATTCTACGTATTTATCCCTCTTCTCTCTAAGGACTGAGAGAAAAATCTATCTATCGTATTGGCTATGTGCACCCCAATAATTTGTAAGTGCACCCACTTGTTTTATTCATACATTCGAGTGCGCAAATTTATACTCGAGCATACCAAATGCACTATGGTTTCGATTTAATTTAATTTGATTCAAATTGAAAATATGGTCAAAGTTGGTCAAGGTTCCTAAACGGTCAACTACGGGTATATGCCACACTAAAAATTTGAAAATATTTAGGGTTCTAGAACTAAAGTATTCAATGACATTTTTTTACTTACATGAACTTCAAGAAGATCTAAATTTTAGACAAATTGATAACAAGACAAATGAGTATGAGATATTTATGAGAATATGAAGGCATACAAAATGAGCGTAAGTATGCATGATGTAAATAACCATTGTAGGTATTAAATAGTGCTCTAATGTGATTTCGGGGTCAGCCTTGGTATTAAATATTCAGTTAATTCTTTTTATTCTCATATGTTCCCATTTATCAGGAAGGGATCTCGACCATTAAATAACAAACAGGGAGGCGACTAGGGCTTCCATGGCGGCTGCGCAGCTGGCCAAGAGGGAATCCTCTTTGGCTGGCAAGGACGACGCCGATCAGACTAGGCGCACCTTTGCGCAAGTCCTAGGTAAATGCATGAGTGACGACTTGGAGGAGAAATCGACGGAATCAACGAGTTTCGAAAGGATGGCAACCCGACTCTTTTGCTATCTGATTCCGCCGTTGCAAGGGGTGAATCCCATGTTTCTAACCACGTGGTGGTTTTGAAGTTCTCAAGTTTTCGGCCATCTTTAGATTCTATTCGGGACTCCATTCACAGAACTTGAGGTATTTCGGGTGAGTTCATCATGGGTCTTATAGATCAAAGGCATGTGGCGTTTATTTACAATCGGAGGATGAAGTCAATAAGGTGTTATCTAAGGATTCTTTCACTATTCAGGGCGTCGGGTACAAAATTTTTCGTTTGCATCCGGGTTTTAGCCTACGCGGAGATCCAGAGTTTGCTCCGATATGGGTTGAACTACCGAATCTCCCTTTGGCCTTATTTCTTCCGGCAATCATGAAGGCAATAGGAAATTTGTTTGGCAACTTCATAAGGATTGATGATGGTACAAGATATTTCGCCGAACAAAAGGTTGCACGCATGTGCGTGGAGATGGAGGTTACTAAATCTTTACCATCCAAGATTTGGTTAGAAAGTCCTAAGTATGGTGGTTATTGGCAAAAACTAGAATACCCAGGATTTAAATATTGCAAACATTGTGCATTAATTGGCCATGAAAAAGATTATTGTAGAAAACTTACGGGTGGGAAGAAGGAAAATCCTAAGTTGGATGGTGATAAAGCTAAGGAAGAAAATAAATTAGAAAAGGCAAAGCAAGGGAGGATCGATGAGAAGCAAGGGCAACAAGTTGTGTAGCAAATTTATGTCCCAATTAGAAAATAAAAAATAAAAAATTGAAGAATGATGATAATGAGAAGATTGGGACGAGTGGGGCGAAGGATAGTCAAGTAGTAGAAATCAAGAGTTCGCAAGAAGGTGAAAAGAAATTAAAACCCTTGGATAGGGAACATGAGCAATTAAACTTGAAAAACAAGTTTGCGGCTTTAGTTGATACGTCAACAGAAGATGAGAATAGGGTGGATGATAAGGTTTCAGTAAATGTGGAAAATGACATCTCTTCCCTAATAGACAAGCCATTCGAAAGGAAGTTAGTAGCGGAGATAAAGAACAAATACATGTGGAAACTACCCGGGAAGCACTAAGGGAGGCCGGATATATATATATCGAAAGTGAAACAAAAAGAGCGCTAGAGAAGACAACGCCTTCATGTGAGAACAAATCAGTTAGGTCGTTGGAGGATAAGAATGAGAGTTTGAGGATAAATAAGGCCTCTAACTCGATTTCGGCAAGCAATAAAAAGGCGTTAAGTCGGAGTAATAATATAGAGATCCTAGACAATGTTTCAACAAGACTGGAGAAGGTGCATACAGCTGAAACAATGTGCAGAATAGAGGAGGCGTCCCTTGTTTGTGCTGGAAATCCAGTGGTGGAGGGTAAAGTGGAAAGTGGAGCAGTGGGTAAGGAAGATACGCCGGTGTCTCGAGCTAGAACTGGGGCCTGCACTGGTCCAATACGTCCTCACATGGGTGGAGACACTAGCAGTACTAATAGTGGTGATGATGGTGAAGTTGCTAGTGACGCTGACAAGGGTATCTATGGAGGGATCCTCACTGGTGCTCAAGGAAATGGTCACAGAGCTGATCAAGGTGGACACAGTGGAGTTTAGGGCTGAAAATCGAACCGACGGTTCGATTTTTCACCTAAATCGTGAACCGAACCGACTTAGGTCGGTTTTAAAATCTTCAAACCGAAACCGAACCGATCGTTAACAAAACCAATCCGAAACCGAACCGATTCTAATTTATGCAAACTGTAACCGAACTGAACTGACTAAAATCGAACCAAAACTGACCGACTATTTTAAACATATTGTGTTATTTATATATAAAATATATATTATTTATTATATATATTCAATCGGTTCAGTTTGGTCAGTTAAAATCACATAGAAATCGAAAATCGAACCAACCACTTCGGTTTTGAATTTTTTAAACCGAAATCGATCCGAACCGAATTTAAATTGAACCGATTGGTTCGGTTTAGATCGGTTCGATCGGTTTTTTATTCAGCCCTAGTGGAGTTCATGGTGTTCACATTGGTGCTCAAGATGATGGTCACATTGGTGTTCAACTTGCTGCTCACAGTGATGTTCAAGCGGTACATTGGTGGTTGAGGTGAAGACCAAGGTGTTGTCCACAGTGATGGTCATGACGCTCACAGGGGTGTCCATGGAGGGATTCGTAGTGGGTATCAAAGTGTTGGTTACAGAGCTGATCAAGGTGGGCATAATGGAGCTCATGGTGCTCAAGATGATGTTCACATTGGTGTTCAAGTTGATGCTCACAATTTTGTTCAAGAAGCTCACAATGGTGGTCAAGGAGGTGATCAAGGTGCTGTCCGTAGTGCAGGTCATGATGTTCATGATGCTCATGGTGATTCTCATAGTGGGGCTCAAGGTGGGGCTCGTTGTCGGGCTAGCAAGGATGGTCGTAGTCGGGCTAATATTGGTGGTCACAATTCTGGTAATGGTAGATTGCATGGCCATAATTCAAGGGGTGCACATTGCTGCAGTAAATACAAGGTTGCGAGTCGTTGGTTGACGTTGTGGTAATTGAAGCAACGAACATCAAACATACTGAAATTGTTGGCTTACTCAAGATGGATCCCGAGCTTGGTAGAAATGTGAATATGGGTGAGTTCTTAGATAATGCAATTAATTTGATCAAAGTAGGCCGTAAATTGAAAAAAAAATGAATATAAATACTTTGAAAGTGCTAGTGACAATAGTGATGGTGCGAGTTCAGATTTAGAATTGGGGCCTCAGCCTCTGTTGATCAAAGATTTGGATATGGGGGCTAACTCAGATGGGGAACTCAATACCCTGAGACAAAAAGTCAGACTGGCGGTACCTCCGAGTTCTTGTTATATGACAGAGAAGGATGGCGCTTCGTCCCAAGTAAAAAAATGATTGAAAACGTTATGTTTTGGAATGTTCGTGGAGTTGGTAATAGATCCACGAGATGTCTTTTGAAAAAAATGGTGGCGGATTACAATGTAAAAATACTTATGCTAGCAGAGTCAATGATAAAAGCTAGTAGACATTTGGAGATAGGAATTAAAGTCAGATTGTCAGGTTTTGCTACGAATGAAGGATTAGGAGGAAAGATTTGGATCTTCCGGGACTCGAAGTTGGTGATTTCGGTGGTGGATATGTCAGATTATGTTGTTCATTGTAAGGTAACTAATTCTCACTCCCGGGGTTTCATGATTCTTTTGTTTATGCTAAATGTTCAATTGAAGAGAAAAAACAATTATGGGATCAGTTGGAGGTATTTGCTTTGCACTGTGATTTTCCATGGATGGTGGGTGGGGATTTTAATACGGTGGTTAGTTACCAAGAGAAGTTAGGGGGATTAGAGCCTTCAACACTTAATATGCCTAACTTCTCTGACTGTATCGAAAACTGAGACTTACATGATTGTGGGTCCGTGGGGCCTAAGTTTACTTGGTGTAACAATAGACGAGGAAGTGACTGTATTTGGGCCAGGTTGGATAGGGTACTTGTTAACTCGGCTTGGCTGTCACTTTTATCCAATCCAAAAGTGGAGCATTTTTTCTATACCTGTTCTGATCATTCCCCCATATTGGCTTCCATGCCAATGCAGGTGAGAACGTGATTTTTCTCCTTTTCGTTTCCTTAATATGTGGATAACTCATCATACTTTTCAAGAAGTGGTTAAAACTATATGGGCTACAGAGGTAGGTGAAATGAAGGCCTTGGACAAAGTTGATGTTAAAATTAAATCTTTGAGACATGCCCTTATTCAATGGAACAAAAATGTTTTCGAAAATGTCTTTAGGAAAATTAGAGCGCTGGAAGAAGATATGCAACAATGGGAAACTACTCTACTGGCGGGTTGGGAGGAGTGAGAAACAATGGCCTTAATGTTGATGCAAATTGGGATGTGAATGCCTGTCAAAATCTCAATAGGTGTCACGCGGAATACAGATTAGCACTTAAGCAGGAGAATTTATTCAGGAAGGTGATGTTTGTACTAAATATTTTGAATGTCTCTGTTAAATCTAAGCAAAAGATAAGAGCTATATCTCATATTTTATTTTATTTTTGAAAACTGAGCTAGGGTTGTTAAGGACCCCCAAACCTGAAAAAGAAGAGTGTTACAATTGTAAGTAAGTCTTTCCTATACTATCTTCATACACAATCTTCTTTAGATCCTCCGCAAAGGAGCTAGGAATGATTTCAACAAAGACTTGACCAGTTATAATTTTGATAGAAAGTCATCCGCTTTATTGGCCTCTCTAAACTGATGACTAATTTTGTAACATTCTAGCTGTTGTAGTTCTCTTTTGATTCTGTGGTGTATGTGTCTGAGATCCCATGAGGTGCTTTTGGTGTTTGTTAACTGGTGGTACATGCTGTTAGAGTCTGTGCTAATTTCTAATTTCCGGACACCATGCGATCTAGCGAGCTTTAGGCCCACTTCCAAACCCTGCAGTTCGTGTTTAATGACCGAATGTGTTTTATCTTCGCCAGTACATGCTGAGATGGCTTTGCCAGAATCATTCCAAATGATGGCACTATAGCCACCTCGCAATGAACCATCTGAGTTGAATTTGATCCATCCAACCTCTGGATTGACCCATTTACACTTAGCTGGGCAAGGCAGAGTGTAGGTCATATCTAGGTTCCATCTCGCAAAGAGGTGTCTGTTGGCCTGATTATCTGCAGTTAAGCAAGTTGTAGCACTGACTCTCAACCTCACGTCTACGTAAACACGTTTTACTAACTCAGTGGCCTTTATACGAGACTGTTGTTATACACGTTTGTTCCTCTCTACCCAGACATGGTACATAGTGGCATTTAGAGTTACTCTTCTGATTAGTATACTGGAATCACTGCCTTTGAAATTGTTAGCGCACCAATTCAGCTCATGCTCCCATCCTAGGATCTATCGAGAGTAATCGAGATAAAAAGAGCATGTATCTCCATACGAACTGAGAGTATATGCATTTGAAGAACAAGTGATCTTCCGTCTCTGTGGCAGAAGCACACATTGGACAGAGATCGCTCTGTGTTGTGCCACACTTTTTGAGCTTATAAAGTGTCTTCAAGGCACCATGAGCCAAAAGCCAAGTGATAAAACTATGACGAGGTATATTACCTTTGAACTATATTACTTGTGCCCAACCCTAAGTTCTGTTCTTGTGTCTAATCTCCTCATACGTATCCTTCATATGATAGGTGCCATCTGTGCCTGTATTCCACACTATTTCATCTTCTCTAAAGAGATCGATCTCAATTTCATCTAGATATATTATCCAAACAACATCATAGAATAACCCAAGTTCTTACAGAACCTAAAAAGGTTTCTAACCAAAAAAATTCTTACTCAAATATCAGAGAAGTAAAATCAATCTACTGCAGCTATTTCCCCTACTTCTTCTTCTCAGTAACACCAGCAGACCTCATCTTGCGAAGAACATTGGACATCTCCTCTTTCTTCTTCTTGGCTCTCTTGTGGGTACTCAACTTCCTCTTAGCCAACTTGAGTGCTCTCTTGTCCTTCCCAACCTTCAAAAGCTCAGTGATCCTCTTCTCATATGGAGCAAATCCAGCAACTTCCCTGATCAAATTCTTCACGAAATGAACCCTCTTGCTTGTTTTCCCTTTGCGTGCAGATGGTCTGGGAGCTAATTCACGCTTGGTAACGATGTGACCCTTGTTGAGGCCGACGAAGAGCCCGCTGTTGGGCTGTTGTGGAGCCATTGACTGTGTATCGAAGGAGCGAAGTGAGTCGGATTTGGTGGCTATCGAACGAAATTGGTAGAACAACGGTTGCGATCGTTTGGGGGAGGAAAGGGTTGGGGACAATCGAACTGTTGATGTCTTCCTTCTCTATTCTTTTCAAAGAACTGTTGGTGATGGTTGGTTAGATTATGATCGTGGTGGATGAGAAGAGGAGGAGGGGAGGAGCAAGGGGAGGTGGGGATGATGGAGAGTAAAAAATCAATTGAATTAGGGATAGGGTTTTAAGGCGTTATAAATTTTTTATTTATTTATAACAACGGTTACAACCGTCGCAAGTTAATACAACCGCCATTACATAATATTAATACACGACGGTCAAACAACCGTCGTGGAAAAAAGTATTTAGTGGCGGTTTTACATAAACGTCGTAATATAACCGCTGCTAAATTATTGTTTTCTTGTAGTGGATGATCCGTTATTTCACATATAGAGGACCTTAATCCTCAATTTCATATTAAATTGTCTTGTGGAAGAAAAATTTCAGACCCGAAGGAAATCATCTGTGAAGCCAATGGTTTTTTCCATAAGTTGCTAACTTCCCATAATATAGTGGTGGATGAAGAATTGCTTGGTTGCATCCCTACAATTATCTCTAGTGGTAGTTGTGATGACTTGGCTAAGAGGTCATCCTTGGAGGAAGTTAGGCAAGCAGTTTTTATATCCCGAAAAAATAGTTCTCCGGGTTCAGATGGTTTCATAGTTGGGTTCTTTTAGTCTTGCTGGGAGATGGTTGGTGTTGATATATGGGAGGCGGCGGTTCAATTCTTTGATGGCGAGGCATTACCAGCAGCCTTTTCTGCTAATTATATTGATCTGATCCCTAAAGTGGATGACCCAGGTTCCTTCTCTGACTTTCGCCCTATTAGTCTTTGCAATGTTATTTATAAAATATTCAGTAAATTTTTTTCAATAGATTAGCCATTTTATTACCAGCAATGGTGGCCCAAGAACATGGGGCATTTGTTAGGGGAAGATCAATTGTGAAGAATATTGGTATCACTCAAGAAATGGTTAGAGATATTCATAAAAAGGCTTTCGATTGTAATGTGGTTTTAAAAATTGATATGGAGAAAGCTTATGACCAACTTGAATGGGCTTTCTTGTTACAGGTCCTCAGAAGTTTTGGGTTTAACAACAGAGTTTGACACATTATTTCGAATTGCATATCTAATTGTGGATTTTCGATGCTTTTGCAAGGGGTCTATAATGGTTACTTCAGGTCATCAAGAAGTTTGAGACAAAGGGATCATCTTTCATTGTATTATTCGTTATTGCTTATGAGGTTTTAAACAAGGGTCTCAAGTTTGCATTTAACAAGGGAGATAATGGTTTTTATTACATGCCAATAGCATGCTTGCATGTCACACGTCTTCTGTATGCTGATGATACACTTATATTTCTCAATGGTAGAAAATCATCAGTTTCATGATGCATTAATTTTTTGGAGAGATACAGTAAGGCTTCAGGACAGAAATCAATGCAAAGAAAAATTCTTTCTTGGTAGAAGAAAAGGCGACAGTAGAAATAGTGGTTGCTCTCAAGACTTATATAGGTTTTCAGTACAAGGGTTTTCCTATGAAATATTTATGTGTTCCCATTTTTCAAGGTAGGAGCAAAATGATATTCTTTGAAGAGCTGGTTAACAAAATTCATAGACGAATTTCGGGTTGGAAGGCGAAACTCCTTTCTCCGGGAGGGAGATTAATACTGATCAAGCATGTGCTGAGTTCCATACTGGTTTATACGTTAAGCGTTATGAGTGTGCCTAAGAAACTCTTGGCAAGGATTCAGAGCCTGCTGGCTGATTTTTTATGGGGTGACTGCGAGGGAAGGTTAAAGAAAAAAAAAAGATTTCTTAGAAAAACATTTGTTTCCTCAAGGCAAAAGGAGGTTTGGGAGTGTAATACTCGCCTAATTAAATAAATATAAAAATTTCTTATTTATTAATTGTGGCGTATATTGTAATCTTATTTATTGAGAAAAAGATTTTTTTTGTTTGCCATTAGTTCTTTTGGGCTTGGGCTGATTTTTTTTATTTTGGACTTGAGCTAGGTCTTCATTGGGTTTGATATTGATTAGGGTTTTATTATGTGAAATAGGATGGGTGCATTCGGAAGTTTGGTGGGGGCGAATAGCCACCCCTTATAAAGAGAAAACCCTATTCCTTCCATTTTCTTTTCTCCTTCCTTCTCATTTTCGCCTTCTTCACAAATTCTTCGTCCTTCCTCCACACGATCTCTGCTTCTGCTGTGCAAGCTGCTATGACTGTGTGCATGACGAGAGAGAAAGGGCAATGACCTATTGGCGACGGTGACAAAGAGAGGTCAGGCGAAAGAGAGCTCGAGGGGGGGATGCAAAAAAAAAATTGGCTTCCCGCCAAAACCTGATCTATCTCTTCAAATCAATCGGTACCCATTGTTGTGAGACGAATGTAATCGGTACCCCACTTGTTCATTTCATCTCTTTTTGTTCGATCTTAAGATAGAAAGTTTCGATTTTTGATATAGTTTTTGAGTTAGGGTTTGAACACTTTTGTCCTGTATTTGTATTTTATTGGATGCTCATATGGCTGGATGGTCCATTCTAGCCAATGGGTCGACTGATATAGATCATTTTGAGATTCTTAAAAAAAACCTTCAGAAAAATGGGTTCTTGTGTTTGGATCTTGATGCAGTGTCTGTGAACATGGGTGGTAGTAGTGGTGATGGTGATGGAAGCAAAGAGAAGAGAGAAGAGGAAAACGCAAGAAGTGGTGGTGCTGTTCTGTAATCAAATCTGTTGCAGCTGAGAGAAGTTGCTTGTTGTTGCAGTTGTTTTCAGGTGCAGGATGTGGGAGGAAAAGGTTTTGATCTGGATTTGTAATCCTTTACGGTTGATGAAAGCTTGGATACTTATACATTAGTGTATAGTTGGAACGTTTGCATAACTAAGAAGAGACAAGTTGTAGCATATGGAAATTTAACTGAGGGAGTTGATTATTGCTCGGAAGCAGATGATGGGGCAGCAGAAAAACTCAAGAGTTGTTGCTTACTAACAATGGAAATGCTGGAACATGGAGTTTTGTGACTGTATCGAGTCGCAATGGCCTGCTGATGAGCTGTGGTGAAATATCAGTATACATCAGACTTCTTCATTGCACTCGCCTACTTCTCCATTCCTCTGGAGCTGATTTATTTTGTGCAAAAATCTGCTTTCTTTCTATATAGATGGGTCCTCATGCAGTTTGGTGCTTTTATTGTCCTTTGTGGAGCAACCCATCTTATAAATTTGTGGACTTTCTTTATGCACTCAGAAATTCTTGCAATCGTGATGACAATTGCAAAAAAAAAAAAAAAAAAAAAATTCCACTGCATGTGCAACAGCTCTAATGCTTGTTCACATTATTCCCGATCTGTTGACGGCTGTGAAGGGCTAAATTGCGAGTGGCTGTGAGGTTGTGATGAGGGATGTGAATGGGATGATGGCGTTGACTATGAAGGGTTATTGCGTGGATCCATTGCGAAATCCTTTACGGTTTGCGATCCCTCCGGTGAGTTCTCTTTTACCCCTTTCAGTATTTTTTTTATGTAGTCTCTCTCAATTTGATCTTTGTGAAGAAATATTCACAAACAATTGTTTGTTTATTTGGTAATTGGTTATGTGTTTTTGGTATTTGTTTGTGATGTTTAAGCAATGTATTATTTCTGTCTTTAGCACTTATTGGTTGGATGTGTAACAACTCTAGGACAGAAATTTGCATTTGTGTTTGTAGCTTTACTTACTTTTTCATTATTTGAGATATAAGCATCGAGTCTTTGGGATGTCACATTAGGATGGTGTGGTTGTGAGTGTTGATGAAATAATTCGGGGTTTTGAGAGTTATGAAATTTGTTGTGAATATATAAGTTTGACTGTTTATTTAGTACCCTATATGTACAATCAAAAGGGACAAACAGATAGTCATTTTTGGGTTTAGTTACATCTGTTAAGTTATACATGATGAACCCCCTCATCATTTAGATTGGATCAGGGGATTGAGCTTAAGTTTATTGGTTTAAACCACTAGTTGGTTTGCCATTCAACTCAAGACAAGTTTAGAATAACCATTTTTTTAAAGTAAGCTTTTGTGGACTGGTGATCATATATGTTGAATTTTGCTGCTCATTACATGGTTCTGTGTTATACTTTAATCTAGCATATTATATATGCATGAATAACTAGCGAACATAATTTGATATAAGTAGATCCTTTCACTACATGATTCTATGGGTTGCACTCGCATTCCAGCCAATTTATATTTTATTAAATAAATATTAGATATTGGATGGAATTCAACTGAGCACTTGTTTTAGCTTGAGTATTTGTATTGTTATGTGAATTGGTGTGCATATTGTTTTTCATATGATGCAAAGAGATGAGATATGTGAATTGGCAATGTGCCAAATATTTCTTGTTCCCCAAAAGAATGGTGGATACTGGGATTGATTTATTTATGGTTGACAAAGTGTCACCATAAAAGAGTTTTGAATTTTAGTCTATATTTTTTATGCTCTTTTCCACAACTCCGAAAAAAAAATGTGAAAAGAAAAGAAATTGTTTGTATACAGACTTGCTTGTATACGTGTGATATGATTATGGGTATGCAGACTTGCTTGCATATCGGTACACCGTTCCATGTGTGTTCGGTTGTACGTGTAGATTTAGGAAGAATATTTGCCATGGATCGGATTTCGGGTGTGATGACATGTTCCTCGAGGTGGCACCCCACTTGGAACATGTACGCCCGAGTGGTTTCGAAGGCAAGAAAGGTACACTTGGGTGAGGTGTGTTCGGCACAGGAGGAGAGTGCGATTGTGGAAAAGTAGCGAGATTTCTTTTTTTGTGTATGTGCATGATTACCTTAAAGGAAGAAACTATATGCTCATTCAACCATTGAATGAGAACTACATGTCTTCCTAAAGGTAGAAAAATGTGTTTGTTTAATATTTCAATAATAGTCTAATATGAGTATGAATTGTATTGTTGTTGCATTTATGAGGATTGATAACTCATAAATTTTATTTATTAGCAATAAATAATGCATATTTATTTATTAGGATGATAACACCATTGCCTCATTGAGGAACTACCTGATGGTGTGGTTATTTATTGTTTGGTTTATTTTAATGTTGTCACGTGTGGATTTATTGAATTTTTGGATGAAGATTTCTCACACCGGCTTTATTGCTGACCCGAGTGAGCTTTTGCTTCTTGGGTACATTCCTTTTGGAATGTAGCCATTTAGCCTTTCAGGTTTAGAGAGTTTGAGCTGCATTACTGGAGTTCTGCTAGTGAGATAGCAACGTCAGAGTCTCACCGGGTTAGATTTTTATTTGTTTCAGATGTTTAGTTCATGCTGCTATTTGTTTCTGTTATTATTGAATTCTCATGTCCTGAGTTTTGGGGGAAACGGATAATCCTACGTGGCTTTTGGGATTTTCGTTTCCTTCGAAAATCGGGGCGTGACAGGGAGTGAGGAGTTTGGAGGTTGTTCTTCAGGCCTTTCGGGCTAAAGCGTTGTGGAGTTACTTAACTTTAACTCACTATGAGCAAATTTTATGATGAGTAAATACTGGAAATCAGGGATTCCTTTGAGCAGCCAAATTGAAAAGAGGGGAATGTCTCCATTCATGAAGGAGGTCATGCTCCATTCATGAAGGAGGTCATGCTGTGTAAGTCTTTTACTACTAGTAATATTGTTTGGCGGATTGGGAAAGGAAATTCAAGTTTTTTTTTAGAAAATTGGAACTCAGTGGCAGTGTTTAAAAGGACAGGATAACTAGTTTATCAGGGAAAATGACCTACAATTAGGGATGTGGTGAATGGGGGGATTTGAAGTTGTTAATCAAGAAGTTAGAGGCTTGGCAAACAGGTTGTATGAAGATAAAATTCAGGGTAGGATTCTTTGCGACGACACTTGCTTTGGATCCCAGAGTCGGATGGATTATTTAGTACCCGCTCGGCATATGAGTTGCTCAAGGACAAAGCTATAGGGAATGCACTCCATAAGGAAATATGGCATCCTGGGTTACCTTCCAGAATTTCAGTTTTTATTTGGAAACTTTTGAAGAGGGGTGTTCCTGTAGACGAATAACTATATAGGTGTGGTTTTAGTTTGGCTTCGAAATGTAGGTGTTGCGTGTTCCCGAAATCTAAATCCTTGAAGCATCTCTTTTTAGAAGGCAAGCTCGCCACAAATATTTGGGAACATTTTGAATGTATTTTTGACATTCATATCAGAAGACCGGTTGAGATCACCACGGTACTGTTGGTTTGGTTTCATAGATCCAATTCTTCTACCCAAGTAGGTTTGCTTTTCTTTCTTACTCTGTTGTTTATCATTTGGGAAATTTGGAAACAAATATGTAAGTGTGTTTATGAAGATAGGCATCCGAATCATATTGCTGAGATTTTGAATATAAGGCGTCTTTTGAGTATGGCTAATTCCTTTGCTAAGCCAAAATATAGTAGTGCTAACAAAGTTCCTATGGAGAGGCTGGGGTTTCCAGTTACCCCGGTGGAGAGAAATGAGACTTGGATCGTTTATTGGCTTTTTCCTCCTCCCAACTTTATTGCTCTAAATGTGGACGAGTATTTCAAAGAAGAATAGGGCGACAGGTGGGGTGATTATTAGAAATGCAAACGGAATATGTCGGCGCGACTAAACAAATGGCATTTGGTGAGGGCACAAATAATAGAGCTGAGGCGCGTGCTTTATTATAAGGATTTCGGTTATGCCTTTGTATGAGATATTTAAAAGTTATTGTTCAGTCGGATTCGGACATACTGAGTGGTTGGTTTCAGGAGGTCTATAAGGTTCCTTGGTACTTGGAGAATGTTTTGATGGATATAAAAAGTTTGGCAAAACAAATGGAAGTCCATTGCAAGCATATTTATAGGGAAGCGAACACGGTAGCGGACGCGTTAGCGAGAAGGGTTCAAATGGAAGGATCGACAATAGTCTATGGAGATAAGAATCTCTCGGGGAGAATTGGGGGTTTGGTCGAGTTGGATATAAGTCACACTACGCATATTTGCCATGGGAGATCACCACGTAAAGAGGAGGGTGCTTGCTGAACTCGTGCTACCTCAAAACAGAGTTGCGGCTCTGTTTTTCTGACTGCAGCTAGGCGAGAAGGTGCGACGCTGCTTGCAGGGACGTGAACAGAGTTGTTGTTCTATTTTAGGGCTGAAAATTGAACCGACGGTTCGGTTTTTCACCTAAATCGTGAACCGAATCGATTAAAGTCAGTTTTACAATTTTCAAACAAAAACCGAACCGATTCTAATTTATGCAAACCGTAATCAAACCGAACCGACTAAAATTGAACCAAAATCGAAATAAAACCGAACCGACCGACTTTTTTTTAAACATATTGTATTATTTATATATAAAATATATATTTGGTCGGTTCGGTTTGGTAGGTTAAAATCACATAGAAATCGAAAATTGAACCGACCACGTCGGTTTTGAATTTTTTAAAACCGAAACCAATCCGAACTGAATTTAAACTAAACCGATTGGTTTGGTTTAGATCGGTTCGGTTGGTTTAATCCGTTTGATCGATTTTTTGTTCAGCCCTACTCTATTTTCTGGATGCAGCTAGGCGAGAAGAGGCATGTGCGACGCTGCTTGCAGGGCGCGAGCTGTGGCTGCTTTGGCGCTGCTGGTTGGCTGGGATTTGAGGTGGGGCGAGTGTGCACTACTTGTTTTTTGTGTGCCATGTTGCTTGCAGGGAGCTGGTTGTTGTTGTCTTGGCGCTGCTTTGCTATGATTCCTGCATTTTTTATGATGTTTGGGTGGATTAGAAGCAGTTCGCTTGCATTGTTCTTTGCTTCTCCTATGTCATTTTGGTCCTTAAATATTTCCTTGTTAGTTTTGGGCTTTATCCTTGGTGAAATAGGCCTAGTGTTAAATTTTCCTTTTTATTATGTAGTTTTTCCTTGGTTTTAGGTCTTATGGATTAAGGCCAAAATCAGGGCGAGCAAGGCCTTATGAATAAGGCCTCTATCTTGGTCCATAGGGTATTTCTGGTCATGGTTTATATCTCATGGTTAATTAGGACTGCTCATTCATAGGCTTTGAATTTTTGATTTTTTTTTAGGATAGTCTGCTAATATTTTTCTCGGGTAAAGTCATCATGTGCCCCCCGATAGGTGTATAAGATTTTTTGATCAAGTAATAAAAGTCTGGCATCCCATAGTTGCCCCTTCCCTCTGGAGGTTTATTTAAACAAAAAAAAAAGCGTAAGTATGCATGATATCAAAAGGTATGCACAATATTACAAAACGAGGTGTTACAATTTTTTATTCATCATTTATTGTATGTACATCACAAAATGTTGATTACTTTTTAATAACTTGTAAACGATATGCCTAGTGTTTTAGATACTCGTCGATACTAATTATATGTTGTAATTAATAGTAATTTTAATATGTCAAATCACTTACCAATACAATGTTACCATCTTAGTAATTAATAATATTTATTTTGGTATTTGTAATATTTACAAATATTTATATATTTTATGATATGAATTTGGAACTTAGGTTTAGGTTGGTGGTGGGTAAAAGAGGAATGGTGGTTGTGTTTAGCTAAAGCTAGTGAAACCCTAATTTAAAAGAAAACCTAGCCTCCTTTAATTTAAAAAGTAAAGTGATGAAGTACAAAGGTTTTTTTTTTTTTTTGCTAAGTCTCTCTCTAGATTTTTCACTAAGGGATATAATATATATGGGTAAGTTGAGAATATATTAGAAAGTTAGAGGCCATTTACAAAATTGCCTGTGACACACGCTCAAAGTCACTGGTCCTCCGCCCCATTTGTTTATACTATTATTATTATTATTATTATTTCCAGATGTTGATTCTTCAAATTTTAAAATGTTCAGTTGTTTTTTTTTTTTTTTTTTTTTTTGTTCAAACACGAAGAGGTTTATTAATGAAAGAAAGGGAAACAAATTACAAAGAGAAACATTCTTATATCAAGGAATGTCAAGACCCTATGAAAGTGTCAAAACCCAACTCCCTAAACAAATTACATGCCGTACCCATCCTCCACAGCAATTCTCTAATCTCGATAAAGATAGAGTGCTCTGATTTGTTGAGTCTTTCAAATACCCTTTTATTCCTTTCTTTCCACACGCACCACATGAGAACGTGAGGGACCCTACGCCATAACCACTCCCCCCGACGGGAATGATTAGCTTGAGACCACCAACTTAGCCAATCTAAAATGGAGCCTTCAAACATCAAACTCAAACCGAATTCCGCCAAGAAACTGCTCCAAATGGATTTGGAAAAACTGCAGTGAAGCATCAAATGGTCCAGTGTCTCATCAAATTCATTGCAAAGCACACAAAGACTCCCTGTGAGGATTCCTCTTTTTCTTAACCTATCTTTAGTCAAGAGCTTCTCATGCAAAACTGACCAACTAAAGAAATTAATCTGAGGAAAAATGTTTTTCACCCATACCAGATTTTTGTGGGAAGAAATGAAGGGGTTAGAATGGGTCTCATAATGAGATGCAGCCAACATATCTGAAAATTCTTTCACCGAGAAGCCCACACCTTTACCCTTCCACACCAAACTATCTGATCCCTCTGAGAGCATTTGTCTATCCAACAAATGCATTAGATTAGCGAACTCATCTAGTTCCCCAGTATTGAGGTGTCTTCGAAAGGAAAGATCCCAAGAATTGCCGTTAGACCAAAAATTGCTCACACTCCCATATTGATTGTTGTTAATGATAAACAACATTGGAAACAGATCCTTCAAAGATTGGTTACTACACCAAGCATCATGCCAGAAAGAGATGAGATCACCATTTCCACATTGGAAAGAGGTGTGAGGGTAGAAACCACTTGCGCACCGGGAGATGAACTTCCACAAAGAGCATCCGTAGGAAGTGTACTTAGTTCTCTTTTCCCAAACCCATCTATTGCGCCCATATTTGTCCATAATGAGAGATCTCCATAAATTATCATTTTCTTCTGCAAATCGCCAAAGTCACTTAGAAAGTAATGCAATATTGAAAGTGAGCACCTGACGAATGCCTAAACCACCTCGAGATTTAGGACAACAAATTTTCTCCCAACCCACTAAATGCATCTTTCTAGAGTTATGAGTAGAACCCCAAAGGAAATCACGCATGATCCGTTCCATCTTGGCTGCTATTGAACAGGGAACCTTGATAAGAGACAGAATGAACACCGGGATAGAAGCTAATGTGGATTGTACAAGAGCTAGTCTGCCTGCTTTGGAGAGAAATTTGCGTTTCCAAGACGCTAGTTTCGATTCCATCCTTTCGATCGTCTCATCCCACACAGCTTTACTTTTGAAACTAGCCCCCAAAGGCATGCCCAAGTACTTAACTGGAAGATGACCAACTGAACAACCCAATAAACCCGCCACTGGTGCAGATGAGGGACATCTTCAATAGGCAACACCCTTGATTTGTGAAAGTTGATTTTCAGTCCTGAAATAACTTCAAACCAAAGCATAATTTTTTTAAGAGCAAGAACCTGAGAAGCGGAGGCATCACAAAAGAGGATAGTATCATCCGCATACTGGAGAATAGAGACAGGCGGACTACCCTCCCCGACAGAAAACCCTCTCACTAGGCCAGCATCAACCGCTTTAAGAATCATTTGAGTTAAACCTTCTGCTGCTATAGTAAAGAGAAGAGGAGACAGGGGATCGCCTTGTCGCAAACCTTTCGAGCTATTGAAAAATCTGTGCAACTGACCATTAATTTTCAACGATAAATTAGCTGTAGATCTGCAAGTGTGAAGCCAATGAATCCATTTGGCGTCAAACCCCATGCGAGCCATTACCAAATCCAAGTATCTCCAAGAGACGTTGTCAAAGGCTTTGGAGAAATCTAATTTGATAACGAGCCCTGGAACACCTTGCTTTTACCTAAAATCAATAATTTCATTGGCAATCAGAGGGCTATCAACCATCTGTCTTCCACTGACTACTGCACTTTGAAAAGGAGAAATGACTGAATGAAGAACAATTTTCAATCTGTTAGCCAACACCTTAGCAATGATCTTATAGGCTCCATTCAAAATACTGATAGGTCTAAATCTTTTACTGTTCGCATTCCTGCACATTTAGGAATGAGCGAGAATCAAGAAAATTTCTTAAGTTAAATTCTGCAACAACTTTCAGAAAATCAATTTTGATTACCTCCCACATATTCAAATAGAACATCATAGAGAAACCATCAAGACCTGGAGAAACTTCAGTTTTTAGCTCTTCCATTGCTGCTCTAATTTCCATCTCCGAAAAATTATCTACCAAGGCAGTAGCCGTAGACTGAGAGATAGACTTGAAGGTAATCCCCGAGAAGAAAGGTCGCCACTCCTCCTTTTCATGGAACAACTCTTTGAAGTGAGATATCAAGAGTTCTCTAATACTGACTTCATCCACCACCAACTCCTGACCCAAGCTAAGAGCTTCAATGGAGTTGAACAGTCTGCGTCTGTTAGCAAAGGTATGGAAGAATTTGGACCCCTGATCCATATGACGAACCTAGTTGACTCCTGATCTGATCCTCCAAAACTCCTCATCTCTTTTGATTAATGTTTCCCACTCTTGATGTAGCTGCACTCTACAAGACCTCTCCTCAACAGTCAGGTCCCTGATCTCTTCATCAGCATCAATGTTAGCAATTAAAGCAGAGATATTTTGAATACATACATTTGTCTTACCCCAAACTTTAGTTCTCCAACTTTTGAGATTGCATCTGAGAGCCTTAAGCTTCCACCATAAACAGTAGCCAGGGTGGCCAGAGACTACTGAATTGTTCCACCAAGCTTTCATCTCCTCTTCCAGGGTAGGGTGATCAAACCAACTGTTATAGAATGAAAAAAGGCGAGTACCACCACCAACAGACGAGTTCGCAAGCAAAATCGCGTGATGGTCAGAACCTGCTGTACCCTTGAGCCATTCAACTTTGTCACCAAATTTTTCAATCCAATCCACCGAGGCTAGAAATCGATCAAGTCGACAAAGGATAGGAAGATCTCTTCGATTTGACCATGTGAATTTTCCCCCTTTTAGACTGAAATCGGCGAGTTCCACCTCATTAATGAATTGATTGAATTTCTGCATGCTCATGGACCTCCTCCTGCATCCTTTTTTTTCATTCATATGGCGGACAACATTGAAGTCACCCGCTAACACCCATGGCGATTGCACCCAACCAGCAATGTCATATAGTTCTTCCCAGAAGTGGTCTCTAAGCAAATGATCACATGGACCATAAATGTTAGTCTCTGACCAAATTGAGTTATCCGAGATCATTTGGAATTGAATAGAAAGGGAAAAAGCCCCTTTCAACACTTCCCTCATCTGCAAAAGATCAGCGTCCCAAATAGCTAAAATGTCGCCCGAGCTGCCAATGGATTCCACCATAGCCCAATCAAAAGAACTATCACCCCACAATTTTCTAATAAATTCTCTAGAGCATTTCTCCAATTTCGTTTCCTGAACGAAAACAAGGTCTGGACGGTTCTCTGAAATTAATCTACGACAACCCCTTTGCCGCTCAGTATTTCCGAGCCCCCTACAGTTCCACGAAAGAATTTTGAGGTTCATGAAAAACCTTCAAACCTGGGGTTGTTGCATTTGTCCATTGCTTTGTCAGATATTGTACCATGTGCTGCAGCTTGAACCATATCTAAAGCCCTGTTTTCATCCAGATTGAGGTCCACTCCCACTGTCAAGCCAATTTCTTTGAAAGCCGAACGATCTGATGCTTCTTCCTAAGTCGAATGACAGTCAGAGACAGAAGGCTCCGCACTGTCATTGACCCTAGAAACAAAACTTAGAAACCCAAGATTTTCCGTCTGTGGGACCTCGAATCCTGGAGGAGCGCCTACGTGGTCTGGGGTAGATGAGAAACTCTCCGCATGAGAAACACAAAGATTTGTAGACAAACCATGGGCTTCAACACATTGTTCTGCTAGGGGCTCGAAACCCGGAGGGTAAGGTAAAGATACCGAACAATCCTGGGTATGTTTGGAAGACTCTCCCCTTGTCAGCCCAGCAGGGGCACTACAACCTTTAAGTTCTACCTGCCCTGCTTTGTTGGATGAGCTTGATTTGTTGGATTTCTTTTGCAGCATGAACCTAGATCTCTTTTGCAGCATGAACCTAGATCATGGAAAATGACCAATTAAAATTGGGATGTCAATATTGAAGGTTTTTATTAGATGTTTATTCTCCTCATTTCAACTCATTAACATAACAAGATGTCAGAAATACTAGCAACACTTATTGGACAACCACTGCGCCACCATAGCACGGCCACTATCGATATTATCAAATCATCACTACAACCTTGATAGTTACTACCGCCGCCACCACCACAATAGCATGCAATCACCAACATGAACACAAAGTCACAATGACTACAACCACCACCATACCATATCCATTGCAGCAAATGCATTGTCGTAAACACCTTCACCTATGCCACCGCCACCATACTACAAACACTGCCATCACCACCACCCCAACAATTTTTGCTACCATCATTTAACTACGAAATCAACCACACCACCATCCGCTTAAGTGCACTCACGCAATATAATATTTGATCATTGATATTATTTTCAAAAACACCCAAAAACATATTATAGAAATTATATTTTCGACTTTATTAACTTTCCATAGAATATTATTTGTCAACCAGACAAAAACCTTAATGATTTGCAAAGAGAAAGATAAATGTATATCAACAACCTTGATGGTATAGATGCAAATTTTGTATTCATAAGAAATTTCCTCTTAGGTTGAATCCAACCATATGTATTTTTGGAATTGAGAATCCAACCATATGTTTTTTTGGAACTGAGTTTTTTTTTTTTTTGCAATAGTAACTTACCATCAAAATCCAAAGGATGTTTTCTTTTCTTTTTGAGTAACATATCAAATCCCTTAACAAAAAAAAAAAAAAAAATGTAATATATCAAATCTCTACATAGTGCCCAACAAAGAATTTGATACATTGATACTTGCAAATATGAAATGCCAAATGAAAATTAAAGCACGATCTTTAACATTGAGCCTTTTTTCCTGCTATTTTTTCATTTTCATCATTTATTTACCTATTCTCCCCCCCCCCCCCAAATTTCCTTGAAATAACATTTCATGTAGGGTCTGTTTGGTTGCATGGAAAATACACATGGAAATTGAAACCGATTTCAAGGCTTCCCCCTCGGACTTGGATTTCCATGAGCAGTGGGAAAACAATTTTACGAATAATCAATTTCATATCAGTAAATAACAATCAAACAACGAAAATCTACATAACAAGAAAAATGAATTCCATTTCCCAAGGTAAATGGCTAACCAAACAGACCCATAGTGTTGTTTACCTATTTATTGATAGGTTGTATTTAAGCTTGGTCTATGATCAATACGATACAAATTTGACCCAACTCATCGTTGACGTGTTATGATCCTACTTAAGTAACTAGTTTTCTTCTTTTTAACAACTTATTTTTGTAGAAATGTTGATTGGTTTGTTAATAGTGATTGATGATTTACCCACTTTTAGTTTTTTAAGAAATAAATATACAAAGACTTAAATACCCTTCTAGTAAAACTTTCAGTTCACTCTTCTAGTATCGGATCTTAGATAGATGCAATAAAAATGCATTTTAAAAGAACCAAAGTTTATTCTTCTTCTTCCTTTACTACACCAAAAACCCAATTTAGCCACAGTGAGGCCGCCATGGTTAAAACCCTTTTTCTTTACTTACGGCTCTTGGACCATAGCCATGTGATTTCATGTAGCTAATAATGAAAAAAAATTATTATTTAATAATTATTTCTAGAGACTTGGGCACATAATTGTGGCCCATTCGCAAAAACACGTACATGTTAAGCACGCGTTCCATGTTTCCCTCGTACTTGGGTTGATACGCCCCCTCCCCTTTCCTCCTTTACTCCCAAACAAATTCAAGCACTAGTGAACAAGAAAAGACAAGCAGGCAACCAAGCAAAGAAACAAAGCGATGTTGGAATTGGTGGGAGAAGACTTTTTTCTCTCATGTCTGCAAAACCAGCCACCTCTTCTCGAAACATCAACAACAGCGGTGAACCACGTGAAACGAGTTCATATTGAGTTCCTCTAACCCTTGCTTATTCGGTGGACAAGATTTCGGGTTTCACATAGGTTAGGGTTGCCTTTGTTCTGAATTTTATCCAATTATCTTTGTTCCTTCTCTCTATGTCCCCGAAACACTCTTTTCATTTCTCTATTCTTTCTCTCAAACATATCTTTTATATTTTTCTTCACTTTGATATTTCCCCTTTTTCTTCTTCTTATTCTTCTTTTCTCTCTTAAAGTTGATAATTTAATCTTGAATATGGTCACATAATTAGCACCTTTAACCCCACACATCATTGAGAAAAATTCATTACTTCAATAATTTTAGTTTTGTACGAGAAAATAGAATTTATTAATAAAATCAAAGAGTCTGATGATATGTGTGCATAAAGAAGATAAATGTAAAATGAATAAGCAAAAGAAGAAGACATGATGAAAAAAATCTAGAGAGAAAGAGAAGATAACCATATAATCTTTTCAATTTAACAAAATTTATTTCATTAATGTTAGTTTCTAAAAATCAATAATAATTTTGTATTTTTAATTGATTTTACAGTTGCAGAAAAAAAAAGTAAAATAAAACTTAATTTACGAGAAAATGTGTTTTTGAAATTGAGATTGGTTGTATAGGTCTTAGATCAGACATGAGAGTTATAGCCCTAAAAATAAAGAATTAGGGTCTCGGACACAATATTTTATTTTTGAAAATAATAAAAAGTTTACCCTACTTAGTGGGTGAACTGTAGGGTTTTGGTGGATGAACTAAGTAGTGGGGTAAATTGAGTATTTATTAGGATACATTGAAAACTCCCCGGAAGAAGAACTTCAATCATCCATGGTTTAAAGTTCAAAGTCTATATTCCCAATAAATTACCCTCAAGCCGAACCCAATTGCATATATTAGTTTTTTTGGATACTGGTCGTGAACCATAAAGAAATATGCACTATTTACAATCTTATAGATTATCTACTGAAACCTACATACCGATCTAGAGTAAGACTATGACACATCCTTGCCCCAAGGAAGTATCATTTTATCCTTTCTTCGTTTTTCTCATTTTCTCATCCCCGTGTCATTACACCAAATTGACATTTTTTTGTAACAAACACCAAAACGGTATCACTTTTAAATTGTAACCTTCCACAAAATAATTTCAAGTTAAAACTAAATTCAATCAAAAAAATGAAAAATTGTTTCACAAAAATAGTGATACAATAAATGGGATCACCATGAATAGTATCACTTGTAGTACCATACTATTCATGGTGATACAATTACTGTATCACTTTATTTATGAAAATGTGTAAAATTATTTGGTGAATTATTACAGCTCAAAAGTAATAATGTTTTGGGGGTTGTTACAAAAATGTCAATTTAATGTAATATGCCTTTTCATATAAATAGAAATATATGCCACATGTTCGGTGTCAACCGGTTTATCGATAGGTCATGTTCATGTTGGCCTAGCTACTTCGCCAACCCATTAGAATATGATACAATGGCAACTCAACCCAACCCAACCCAATCCGACCCGTTGCCAAGGCATAGCCATAAATACTTAGACATGTCGTGTGTAATGTCGGTGTCATGCAAGGAAGACTCCAAGTCAATTAAGTAATAAAAAGTGAGTAATAAAAAGTGACTACCCGGCCCCCACAATTCATCACATGTTCTTGCTAGTAGTGGCTAGCGAAGAGTAGAACAAAAGAAACATAAATGGGATCCAACCTTAAAAGCAAATTACCATTTTAAATCAAACAGCATCAACTAATCTTCTTTCTCTCTACTCTTTGATGCTAAAATGAGTTGGGGGTGACATTAATGGCTCACTGTATTTTACTTAATCTGGTTTATTTCCAAACCCATCCCATCCATCACCTCTCACTAATTTCTCATGAGTTCCCACCCCTCGATGTGGCTGTTTTTGAACTTGTGTTTTTATTACACTGCACTAGAAAGGGAAAGCATGGCTAGATTTGTACGGAAAGAGAAGGTCCACATAAATAAAAATAGTTTTTTGCAGGAAAAAAAAGATAGAAAAGAAAAAGTTGTGGAGAGAATGTCAGTTTTGCTATAAAAGGTACTAAGTCTTTCTCTTCTTTCAATTCTCTCTCTATATCTAAATCCATCGTCAGATCAAGGAGCACATAAACTCAACCAACCACCAACCCCATCATCATAATTAACATCTAAGGTGAGAGAGGAGCCAATCCCTATCTCTTGTTTCTTCACTTTCATCAGTTTGGATTGGTGGGAATTTCAGAGATTTTTTTTTTCTTCACTTGGATCAGGAAGTGGTAAGTAGTTTTTTTTTTTTTTTTTTTTTTTTTTTTTGGTTTAGGGTTTTGAGGGTTTTTTTTTAGCTTAATTTGGTAAAATGTTACTCTTTTTGCTGTTTTTGACAAAATCCCATCTTATTTGGGTGGCTTATAGTGATGTTTCTGTTGTGTAAATGAGTGGGTTTTGAGTTGTTTGCATGGGAATCGATTTGTGTATGTGTTTTTGATGATTGGTGTAGGAGATTGTGAAGAAGGAAGAAGAATGGCAAGGGAGAAGATTCAGATCAAGAAGATCGACAACACGACTGCGAGGCAGGTGACCTTTTCCAAGAGGAGGAGAGGGATTTTCAAGAAGGCTGAAGAGCTCTCTATTCTTTGTGATGCTGATGTTGCTCTCATCATCTTCTCTTCTACTGGAAAGCTCTTTGAGTACTCCAGCTCAAGGTACCTCATCAGCTCCTTCTCCTCTTCTTCGCCTTTCCTTAGATTGTTGTGCTGCAATTAACCCATGAGCCGGAATTTTAAACATGGCCTGAGTTAAAAATTTTTAAAAAAAAACACTGTAGAAGATTTTAGTAGAACTACTGTAAGAAGAAGATAAATTTAGATCTGGCTTAGAATAACATAAAACTGTACTACCAATTTGAAACATTTTATATATATAAAAGTGTTTTTTCATTGGACAATTATTTTCTTCAATTTTTGTTTTACTTCCCTTTTGATCTATTACCCGGCTACTATATATCATACTCTTGTTTGGGTTTGGAAATGCAATTTTATGCTTTCTTCCAAATTCGAATGTTCTCCTTAATTTCATTGGCTTGTTATTTTAGAGTTATTGGTCATGGCTTTAAATTTACATCATCAATTTCAAAACTGAATTTGTTCTTTGAATTATGAACAACTAGATTGTTATGTTGTAGCTGTTTTTTATTAAGATTTTCCTAGCTACCGTGTTGGGTTGAAATGAAACGATTTTTTTTCATTTGATGGTAAAGAATACATTTAAAAAAAAAGGGAAGAAGTTATTCTCGGTATGGGAAAATAAGGTATGCTCATAAGTTGCTTTTGCATATTGTTAATGGCTACCACTAGGTTAGCACGAGCAATCTTCTGAACATTTAAAGGGCATTCTCATTACTTTTCCTTATGGCGACCAAATCAACATGAAGTTAATGTAAGCTTCATTCAAGCTTTCCCTCAACTTCCCATCCATCTTCAAACAAATTCTACCCAGGATGAATGGTAACCAAAAGTTTTGCTTTTCCATGTTGAGAGGGAAATTTGCAGGATCTCATTTGATTAATAATAGCCTCTAAATACCACTTTGTTGCTACACTGAAGTGACTAAGTCAATTATTTTTATTAACATGTTCAAGATGCAAAAATACATGTCTGTAAGACGGAATTGAGATAAATTTATGTATGATGGCACTGATATGAGAAAGATGTCCCTAGGAAAAGGTTTCTCCAACCCCACTAAACTCACAATTCCAATACCCTCATATGGTTGGGTGCATCTAACTCACAACGTACTATAGGGATGGTCTAAAACGTCTTCGCAAGAAGCTAACTAGCCCTAAAACGTCTTCGCAAGAAGCTAACTAGCCATTTCTTCTCCCAAAATATTGGTTGGTTTCACCCTAACAATGTCTCTTCAATATGGGAACCATATCTATATTAATTTCCAAGTAATAGCTATTTCTAAAGAAGATGATTCTAGATTTACTGAGCTCTTAATCAGTATATACCCACCTTTTAACTTGGCTACTAGTCTGGAATGCCACAAATAAAATCTTGAATCCATTGTAAAGTTTGACTCTACAAACATTCCTAATCTCCCTATAGGTGGATAAATGTGTTAATGGAGTAAGCCACCACATATGGTAAAGAAATACACAGTAGCTTGATTTAATTTATTTATTTTCTTTTTATCTTCATAGCATTGATCTTGAAAGATTGTGGAACCATCCATCCTCTCTCAAAAATCCTAAATATATGCTATTTCCTTCATCTTTAATCACACCTCGGTCGTTTACCCCAAATTATCATTCATGCTCACTACCATATCCTTCAACTTTACAACATTCATGAAACGCCTCATTGCAATATACAGTTAGGCGTATGTGACTCCTACAACATGAGATATTGAGATTTTAGCAACACTGAACCCAACCAAAATATTGGATCTCATTTGGGCCATGAACTTGCATTGGAAGATCTTGATCACCCTCGAACTATTTTCAAAGAATGTCCATCCATTTCTTCCCATCATATATTAGACTGATGTTCTCCCATCATAGCAAAATTTCGATTTCTTTTGACTGGAATCTGGATCAAATTTAACCTCCTTTTCCATTTTTGGGAGTGGCTAGATCACCATCTCAAGAAATTTGTTTGTTGATGGAAGGGGGACCTCCTAAAAGGGAAGGAGAGGTATGTTGCTGGAGGATACCCCCAAGTCTTGCTGCCATGCAGGCACTTAATTATTCTTTGCTGCAAAAGCAGCAGTCTTGATATTCTTTAACTCAGACATGATCACACACATGTTCCAACATTCACCTACCCAGCCTTCCTTTTGCCCCAGCAAACTTGGAATGTGACCTCATGGAAGAGGTGATTTTTTTAGAATAGTCTTTTCTTTACGTTTCATGTCATCTCAGCTTTTCCTTTATGGAGGGCCACTCACCAAACTGATTCATTTCCTTTATTGATTTCACTAGGTATGTATACATGATATATCATTATATTATCCTTATTGCATGGCATGCATCTAATTAATGTCATCCTCATTATAAGTCTTTTGTCCTAAAACTAGTTAAATCTACTACATGTAACATAAGTAACAAGTTCACAATGATGCTGTAAATGTCAGAACAACATAAAGCACACGAGGAATGCTTGAATAATTTGCATGTTGAATGTCGACTATGAATGAAACTAGTCAAGTCCAGATTGTATCTACATTTGGGTGTATACTCTAAGGGGAGAAAAACGCCAAATCATAAGGGTTGGTGGGTAAATATGGTGAAACCTGAATTGCACTTGTGTAGAGTTTCACTTAGTAACAACAGAAAATCATACATCCATTGCAGGTGAACTCCATCCAAATAAAACATGATTAGAATTGGGTGAAAAATGGGTATTCTAGATCATAGAGATCATCTGCTATGAAAAAGGTGGGTATATTATTTACCCTATATATCCACATTGTATGCAAATAAATTCTCAGAACAGATCTTGAAATTATGATTTAAATTAATTCATAATTGGCCATGTTTGGTTCATGAAAACAACGTTAAAAATATAAAGGATTTTCTCTTGTAGAATATGATTTACAAGGCTTACTTAGCAACAGTCTTAGAGCCTCGTGAAAATGATTATCTTCCACTACCATTGTGACAATAAACACTCATCACTGCCACCACCGCCAGTGGCGGACTTGGGAATGTAGTTAAGAAAGGGGCGAAATGGGAGAAAGTTATTGATTGTAATAGTAATTATTGTCCAGGGAGGAACCACTAATTTTTCCTGCCTTAGGTTGATAATTTAATAACAAACTCCAAATAACATCTACAGATAAACATAAAAATTAGAAAATAATAATTGTAATTTAGTATTGTGCATTTATCTAATAAATACAACTATTAAAAAAATGTACAGGTGATTGTATATATCCAATTGAATCCTATAGTCCTATTTTAAGCTAAACGGCCACTTCGTCAAAAATCATAGAAAAGACAAATAAGTGTAATAACTAGAATACACAATTAAAATATAACATAATTAAGATAAGAATGTAATTTTAAACAAAAAAATTATGAAATGTGCGAATGTAATAAGATTCTAATACAATTTTATGAGAAATATGGATTTTACTAGCCAATTTAACCCTCAAATTTTGTGTGAGATGACTAATGGTATATATTTTAATTGAGTTTTAGTTATTATTTTAGATATTTATTTCAAATATTTTTTGTTATGGGTTTATAATTTTTTGTTGTTGTGGATTTTATAGCACTTGCAGACAAACACATTTTGTAATGCATTAAAAATATCATTAAAATCAGTGACAGATAACAATAAGAGAATAGTAATATCAATGGCGTTACTGAGTGGCAATAAAATATACTAAAAGCTTATCGCTCCAAGAGGATCAAACTTAGATCAATTGGTAAAAAAGTTAAATAACCAACCATTAGGCAAAAGAGGCATATATGATTAACTTGTTATAAATTTTTTAATGACCTAATTTTGTGTTATATATTAATTTTGTTTTTTGAAAATATTAGATATATACTCAAACTATATTGAAAATATTAGATTTTGATTTTTTAATGAAAATTTGTGAATGTTTGCGAAACACTTGAAATTTAATTTTTAGGGATATTATTTGCGTTTACAGTAGATTTTTTGTGAACCAAATTGAGTCTTAGGGTGTGCTTGATTCCAAGGAAATTTTTCTCAAGAAAATTTGCCAACAGTGAGAATGGAGAAGAAAGCATGAAGAACATGAATTTTGTGATGATCACTATCCTCTTGATTTGTCATAAAATTCAGAAAAATATTTCTTAGGAGGGACCTATGAAATTTTTTTCGAAAAATAAAATCGTCGGTCTTCAATCTCTAAGATGGAGAATTTTTTCCCACATCCCCTCCTATTTCTTTTTTCGTTTTATAATTTTTTTCCGTGAAAACATCTCTTTGAAACCAAACACACTTTTACTGATGAATTCAATTTGCAAAACTGGAAGCTTTTAAAAAAAAACATTTTTTTCAATGGAAAACTTGCAACAAAACTTTCATGAACCAAACAGACCAAAAATTATTTGCATTTGGAACAAAACTTTCATGAACCAAGCATATCTTGATACAGTAAAGCAAGTACAATGTAATAACAAACATAATTAAAGTACAAAAAATAAATACTCTAGGAATTTTTAACATACTAAAGGCTTGATTTGGTAAAACATGAGAAATACATAGGAATTTTTAATTAAAAGAGTTCATAAAAGTTAATACCACATGTTGACTAAATTTTTTATTTTAAACTAAGCTTATGCATTTAGCTTTCCATTGTCGATTTAAGAGTGGATCTCAAGAGGAAATAAAAGTAAGCTAATTACTGGTGGCTGATTGATATAGTTGTAAGAGGAGAAAAAGAACATAGAAAGTTAATAATTAATTAGCAAATTAATTTTAGTATGTAGACACTTTACGAAAATAATAACTAATAGTCCTTTACATCTAATTTTATTATTTTTGACAAATTTTCCCTTATAATAACATTGTTTTGATCTACCAAAAAACATAGAATAATTGATTTTTTTAACTACATTTTTCCCTTTGGAATTGATTCCGAAATTGTAAGATCTAGCGAGAAAATTTATTTATCTAAGATCAAGCCTTTATTCAAAAGTTTAGGTAACTATTTATTTTTTGGTAGATCAAAATATATAGTTGAGGCGTGTAATGGGCCTATTTATAATTTTTATAAAGTGTTTGCTAAATTTTTATTCTTTGATATTCAACATTTAGAGATTATTTTTAGTATCAACATTTAGTGTTTAGCATCAACTTTCATAATAAGAGTCAGTTTGTTAAAAACACCGAATTTAAATGCTTATTTTGAAAGTTGATACCGAATGCTTTCGTTGAATGGTGATACTGAAAAAATATTTCGAATACTAAATATGAAAGTTTGGAAAGTTTTGTTTGTAAGAATCATTATAAAGAAATATTACTTCATTATAGCTTTTAACTTGATAATGATGTCAAAGACGTAATATAAGACACAATTTGAAGATTTGGAACACTTTCAATTTTCAGTGTTCTTACTTTTCTCCAAACACTTAATTTAACACTGAAGACTGGTTCTCTTCAAAATTTAGACAAATAAACATGTTCGGTGTTTTTCATAATTATAAAATCTCTGAATTTTTCATAATTAAGTCTTAATTGATAAAATAAGTGTTTAACAAAAAAAACTCTACAGATTCGGTGTGTTTTTACAAACATGTTCTTATTCTACACAACACTTGGAGATATCTTGTATACCATCTTACCATGCTAAAAGGTTATTTCCAACAAATTTCACGTTCAGACAAATATATTCCTTAAAATTATTGAATTATTTGATCGAGTATTTTTCCATAATCAATAGGGAGAGATCTTCTATTATTAGTTTTAGCATGGGTACTTTGAGAAGGTTCGATTTTGCTGCTACGGCAAATCAGAGTCATTGGTTCTAGCAGTTTCAGTCGTCGGATTATTTTGATAATATAACTAACATATTCTCAATTTTTTCTTTGCTTTCTCTCACCTTTATTCATCTCTGCATACCAACAAAACCATTGAAGGATAAGACATAAAAATTAAGAAGACCAACCTTAACTTTTAAAAACAAATTTTTTTTATAAATATTTGGTAAAAAAATTTGAAAAGTTGAACATGGTCTTCCAAGTTCTATCATGACGGTCATTTCATTCTAGGGTTGAAAACTGAACCGACGGTGTGGTTTTTCGCTTAAACCATGGACCGAAGTGACTTTGGTCGATTTCAAAATTTTCAAACCGAAACCGAACCGACTATTAATAAAATCGAATCAACTCTAATTTATACAAACCGGAGGGGACTAATAACAGCTAAAGGCGATTTGAGTTTTAAAGGGCATTGGCGTCCTTTTTGGTGCAAACTTTTTTCAATCGTTAGATATCTCATGTTTTCTAATCTTGGGAATCCAACTTAAGGTTTCTTCCTCTTGTTCATGGCGGCTCCTCAAGCCACCAATGGAGGGGAGCACAAGGATGGGGGTGGAGGCGCCTCAGCTACGGATGTCGAGCCTCCTCGAAGTTTTCTCCAAGCCTTGGGAGTTGTGAAGAAGACAGTCATTGAAGAAGAACCTATGAAGGGGAGTCGCTTTCGCAAGGATGGTTGCCCGACACTTTAAATGAATGTTTCTGAAGCAAAGCGTTGTGAAAGGTATGTGGAAAAGTTTGTTATTGTTCTTAAGTTCTCTAGCAATCGTCCTTCCCTTGAGGCTATACGAGAAACCATCCATAGATCTTGGGGAGTTATGGGTGATTTCACTATGGGTTTGATAGATCTAAGACATCTTATTGTTAGATTTCAATCGGAAGAGGAAGTCAATAAAGCTTTGTCGCGAGATTCCTTTATGATCCGTGGGGTTAGGTTCAAAGCTTTCTGATGGCATCAAGGATTTAGCCTTAGGTAAGATCCGGTGTTAGCCCCTTTGTGGGTTGATCTTCCTAATTTGCCTTTACAATTTTTTTCATCCACTTTTTAAAAAGAGGTTGGAGATTCCACTGGCTCCTTTTTCAGAATTGATGATAGCACCCTTTGTTTCGCACGTCTTGGGGTGGCTAGATTGTGTGTAGAGATGGATCTGTCGGATGAGCTTCCCAGTAGAATATGATTGGAGTTTTTCGGATTCGCCGGATTTTGGCAAAAGATTGTATATCCGAGTTTTAAATATTGTGAAAAGTGCGCCATGATTGGCCACACCTTTGAAGCTTGTAGGAAGCGATTGGGGATTCGCAAGGATACCCGTAAAAAGGGGGATAATGTGGCATCGAATAAAGTATTAGAGGAGAGTAAAAAAACTGCGATATTAGGGACTAAAGAATCGAGGTTTCAGTCAAAAAATGGGGAAGCTAAACAGGTTTTCAGACCTGTCGTGAAAGTCGCTGAAATAACAGAGTTCACAAGTGGTCACGTTAGTTTTTTGGTGGGTCAAGTTGGTCCTAGCGGGGCGAAGGATGCCTCGAGCGTTGAGGTGGTCAGCCAAGTGGTATAGCCAATGTCTAAGCAAGGTGAAAATGGTGCGTCTTTGTCCAAAAATCGGTTTGAAATTTTAGCAAGCTTAGACCTTACTAAGCAAGATGAAGTTGTTGTAGTAAGTGCCATACTATTCCTGTTATTACCAATCATGCTGAGCCTTCAAACACTAAATCAGAGACTGCCTTTCTCGACTCTAATTCAGTGGAATTTTTAGGAATGAAATCTGGTGCTCAAGGTATTAAAAACAAGGATTTTGTGGCTGGTTTGGAAGGAAATATAATTTCTAATACTAAATCAGATACTAAAGATGGCAACGACACAAATTTGGAAGCTAAGTTGGGTGCTAATGAAATTTTATTATAAGGTCGATGGAGAGGAAAGAGTCTGAATTCAAAACTGATTGCTTAGCTGCTGGGTACACTTCCTGTGAGATTGCACAAGCTTTGCAAGCTGAGTCGGAGGAGTTGTCGACTAGGATTGGGACTACGAACAATGCAAGTTCGGTTTCTATGGAATTGGTGGTGAAAGCGGTCGAAATAGGGTCTGGATTGGCTATTGTTGATCGCATGATTACAGATGAATCGATTATGGCGGTTATATGTTTCGACCCGAGTCAGGGTCATGTGAGATAGGATTCAATTCGGGATGATAAAGAAGTTGCATAGACTGTGTCATATTAGGAAACTACAGCACGTCAGTGTGCTGATGTTACCAAAACAAGGGTAGAAAAAACAGTCCAATTCTCAGTGAATGCGGTGGTTAGTAACTCAGTGGATGCGGCTGTTTCAGGCGGGCTAGGACCGAAAATTGCAGCGGGGCTACAAGTAGTTGCACAAACTGAGTCTCACCAGGAACTTACGACACGTCAGGGTGCTAATTTTGGCAAAACAGGGGACGTGCAGGCAATCCAATTCTCAATCAATGCGGGGACTAGTAACTCAATGGATGCGATTGTTAGAAATTTAGTGATTGTGACTTCAGCGAATGCGGATACAGTAGTGGAGACAGCAGTGGGTTTGGTTGTTCCTAGCACGGAGAGGGGAGACGATATGCAAGGGCAGCAGGATGCAGAACCTAAAAATTTGCAGAAAGAGCAAGATGAATTTGATGATGATAATAAGACACTGGTTAGGGCCAAAGGCGCTATAAAAAATTCTCTGGATTATAAAACACTAGGAGACACATTGGATATGGCTATATCCTTGTTCAAAGAAAGTAGGCAGCTTTGACGGAATAAATTGAATATCAATACACTCGAGAGTGCTAATGATGATAGTGATGAAGTTGACTCAAAATCTGAGGTTGGTCCACAAATAGTGAGCAGTGATTTGGATTTAGGGGTTACGTCAGAAGGAGAGAATAAGAGGAGAAGTACAAAAGTAAGGTTGGCGTCCCTCTCGAGCATGCGTCGTTAGTGAATTAGGACAGTTTCTTTCATGGACCTAAATTGTTTAGCTATGTCGAATGTCTACTAGTTTTCTTTTCCTCGGGTAAAGTCATGTACCCCTGAAAGGTGTATTAGATTTTTATCAAGTAATAAAAGTTTTATTTATTAAAAAAAAATTTATACAAACCGTAACTGAATCGAACTGACTAAAACTGAAATAAAATTGAACTGACTGAATATTTTAAACGTATTATATTATTTTTATATAAAATATATATTATTTACTATGTATATTCGGTTGGTTTGGTTTGTCGGTTAAAATAACATAGAAATCGAACCGACCACTTCGGTTTTGAATTTTTTAAAATTGAAACCGAACCAAACTTAAACTGAACCGATTGGTTTGGTCGATTTTTTGTTCAGCCCTATTTCATTCAAAAAATTAACATTTGAACATGGTCTTTAGATTTCTATCATGACACCCATTCCATTTAAACTGCCATTTGCCGGATCTTACTTTTAGAGGTTGATGCAAAAATATTAAGGTTGACCGAGACATCTATTAATTAATTGCTAGCCTAGAACTTCCATAAAACTAGTGGCAACTAATTCAGAAAAGAACACCACATTCATATTTTTTTGACACAACGATAGTGATATTTTTTAAAAAATAGCAAAAAAAAAGTGATTGCAAGCAATGTTTTTAGGTTGCTATTCAATATTTTTCATTGGTCCAACAACTGTAACGTTAGTAAAGCGTGTAGAGTTTGAGTTGTTCCTTACGCTAGGTATGAGAGAGGGTTGAGAGAATATTGAGTTTCCTTTTTAGATTAGTTTCTTTAAAAGTTAGGATTGCAAAAAAAAAATGGGGATAACAAAAGTTTTAGGGTTGAAACTATGTTATGTGAAAAGAATGCACAAGAATGTCATAGTTGGAAGTTGGAACATCTTCAATGCTTACTCTCAAGCCTTACCTCAAAAGCGGATATTGAAGTGCTAATGGGTAAGGTTTTATGGGAAACTAGGGTAGAGAAGGGAGAGGGATGATTGTAGCCATGGCAATTAGGGGTGGTGGGCATTCCATCCTACGATCCCGATCCCGTCCCGGTCTCATCTTGTCCCGTCCCATTCCAATTTTTTCGGGTCCTTTTGGGATTGATCAATTTCATCCCGATCCTGTCTCTTCTCGATCTAGAGTAGGATGGGATCAGGATGGAGATTTTCAATCTCGCCCATCTCGTCCCATTCCGAATTATTTTATTTAATATTTATTATTATTAATTTTAATATTTTAATTAGGACTACAATTTTGGATGCCCACATACATCCATTGTTGAGATAAAACACACTTTCCCTTTCATAACAATTCAACATCTCAATTCAGCAATTAAAGTCCACACCTAAGATCCAACTAACCCAACTTAGTTGTGACATGGCGAGCATAACTGACCAAGACCTCTTTGACCCAAATCATGCCATCAACTTTAAAGCACAACATCAAGCAATATGCCAACCTTATATGTTTGATTTTAATTCAAAAGCAAGGAACTACGATGCTCTACATACATGAAAACTTCTAGTTTTAGATTGCTAAGCATCCAAGGCCGACCAAACAGAGCCCAATCTAACTGAAAATAAAACCAGTATGTTGTAATTTGAAGGTTCAATTTTTACAACACAAAAACACCTTATTTTACCTTTGGATGTATGCATATGGGTCTCTACATGATTGCTCAACTATCTATCAAAAGATGGATTTTTTTTGTTCCCAACAACACTCCTTTATGGTAGAATGCTTAGACCCTCCTTGCCACAATGGCAACATAGAAAGGATAACAACAGTTCAAATACTTAGCAAAGATCGAGTCATTATCAAAGTACTAAAGTTGTCTGTCTTCATTTGAGTTGGCTCAAAATACTAAAGTCTTAAAGGCCAACTAGACTTAAAACCAAAAAGCAGTCATCATACCATAAAGTTCATATATCTACATATTCACTCCCTTGTTGGAGTCAAACTTTGAGTTGTTCAACTACACTACTTTGCTTAGTGGGCAGGGTGATGCAAACTCAGCAGGTTTGTCATAGCAAAATGAACTTAAGGGTCTGTTTTTTATTTTGTGCTGCAGAGAATATTTTTAGTACTTGCTCATCGCATTCCATCCCGAACCCGTTTGGGATGGGATGAGGTTGGGATGAGATATATCCCGTCCTAATCCTATCCCGAAGATAAAGGAATGGGTTTGGGATATGGTCTGTCCCGTCCCTACCTCTAATGGCAATGGCATCGAGTTCCATTTGGGACGAATAAAATTAATAAAACATAAAAACAAATAAACATGAAGAAAAAATAGGTGGCTTGGGACAAAATTAGTTTGCCTTTGGTGGAAGGAGGATTGGGTGTTGGGAAACTATACCATGTGGTGTTTGCATTTCGTCTTAAAGGCTTTTGGAATTTAGTTAACTCTAATTTCTTATGGGCAGTGTTTCTTCATAGAAAGTATTGGAAACCGGGATTGCCATTTAGTCAGTAGCGGGTTAGAACTAATGTTTTTCCATTCTTCAAAGAAATGATGTCCTTGCATTCCTCGTTAAGCGAAAATTCATTTTGGAGATTTGGGAGAGGGAATGTAGTTTCTTTTTAAGAAAGCTGGAATATTGTTCAGGGGTTTAGAAGGTCGGTTAATCCGATTAATCATGCATGGTGGGCTACGATTCAGGAGGTTTGTCGAGATCGTTTTGTTGTTTTGAGAGGTTAAGTGCAGATAGATGTGGTCTTAACGCATGAAAAGAGGTTGTGCGCTAACACAGATGGGGAGGATTATTGCATGTGGACCCTTACTATAGATGGCAACTTTTCTTATTCAGCCTAATGCGATTTTCAAAAATCATGACGTAGTAGATAGTTTTTTCAAGAAAATATGACATCCTTTATTGTCGACAAAGATATCCATGTTAATTTGGAAAATTGCGAATAGGGGACTACTGGTCGATTGGCTAGCTTAGGGTCTTGTTGCTAGTGTTGCTCGTCGCCTTGTTTCGAGTCTATTAAACATTTTTTTGTAGAAGGGAAGGTCGCATCTCGGGCTTGGTTGCATTTTGAATCTATTTTTGGCATACATAGGCATTGTTCAGTTGAAGTCCCAACTTTGTTGCAGGTGTGGTTTTGTCGTGCACACAGGTTGACTCAAGTGGGTGTTTTATACAACTTGACACCTATCTTTGTGATCTGGGAGATTTGGAAGCAGAGAAACAATTCATTTCGATGCACTGCCTTGCCAGGGGCGGAGCTAGGATTGCAGACAAAGGGAGACAAACAATACATAACTATTTAACTATACAACTATTCAACCATACAAACAATGTACATGGCATGATTAATTCAATTGTAGCTAGCTAATTAAGAACTTATTTGACTTGGAGAAAAGAGAAGCATGCATGGTGGTTTAAGTGATGCAGGAGATTCGAGTCAGATGATGCTGAGCTGTCAGAGCACGTTATTGGCACCGAGATACCTTGAGTTGGCAGATCATTGCAAAGATGGTAGGAAATCGTGACCTTTTCCTAATTGGGGCAGTTTTGGGTGCGTTTCGGTATTTTGGTCATAACTTTGGCTACGGGTATTAGAATCGCACATATGACCCCAATTTGGAAAGCTCTTTTCGGTGCGCACGCCATGGCCATGGAGATATGCTCGGTGCACATCTTTTCGAGGCCAAAATCCATTGTTTCCCCTTCTGAATCAACAAATTTAGTAATTATTTTTCGTGTATGGTAATATTTCTTTATCATTTAGGAAGTGATTTTGAACCCGATTTAGGCTAGATTTTTGGCCGATTACTTCTTTTATTACGTATTTCAATTTGGCATGATTATTGAGATTTTTCTATTTTTGGTAAAATTCTGATAATGACGAATTTTAGCTATAAAGCCCGGCTTGTGGGATGACTTTAGAGATACTTTTGATTTGAATAATTTTAATTGAACATCAGAGATGTTATTCTGTGCTTTGGGCGAATCTCTTGTGTTTTTATCTGTGAATTGTCTATTGAAACTAACCTTTCAGAATAATTGCAATTCTGTCTGGCATCAATAAGATGAGAGTTGACAAGAAGCAGACCTCTAGCTCTCTTTCTGGCTTTGAGGCAGCAGGACGATATAGTCCAAGTCCAAGGAGTAGCAGCAGCATTAGCCTAGGTAGTGTCTCTTCTCTAGACTGGATGGATTCAAGTGAATTCGTCGGACGACTATTTTATTTTTGGAATCATCCTTCCTCCTCTCATGTTTTATCTCTCTGTGTGTCTCTTCTCTCAAACTCACTCGTGAGTCAGAGCTTCCAAGGTTAACACTTACACTACCGACCCGCTCTCTTTTATCTTTTTGTTCTATTGTCTGTTTTCTCAGAAGGGAAATATATGTGTGTGTAGAGAGAGACATTTCTCCTTTTGGGCTAGCTCATGCGAAGCAGACAAACAACTTTTAGCTAAATCGACCTACGACCACCGTGTTTTTCCAACCGCCCCAAACCCAAATCAAATTTCAAACCCTAATGATTGCATTTGATTTTGAGAGAAAACAAAACATATCAGATCCCAACCCCCCAATTAATGTAATATGTTTACTAATCTTTTATCATTCTTACCACCATAGGCTAGTTGAGTCCGAGGTAAAATAATCCTAATTTGTTTTAACAAAAATAAAATAAAATCAAAGATGATGAAGTATAATTTCCCTTCCCTGGTCCTCAACCCAATTAAAAATTTTAATGATTATAATACATGCATCCCAAAGCAAACCCACAATGTATGGTACCTCTCTTCTGGTCTCTTTGTTGTTATTTGTGTGTAGGGGGTGAATGGATTAAAATGAGTTGGTGGAAATTGAGAGATTAAAAAAAAAAAAAAAAAAAAAGGTGGGTGGAAATTAAAAAAAAAGGGAAAGATGGAGTGGGATTGGTATTGGTTAGGGGTGGGCATGGGAAGGGATGAACTCATCCCTATCCCATCCCGTTTATTCAGGAGTGGAACAGGATAGACCTCATCCCGACCTCGTTTCATCCCACGGGTTCGGTACGAGACTGGATCAACATGCTCGATCTGTTGATAAAATTTTGACAATTTATAACATAATAACACAATCTGTAACATATTACAGCATGTAGCATAATAACATATTTCAACAAAACATAATAAACACAATCTCTAGCATAATAAACATGGTAATGTGTAACATATTACTATGTTGTAACATAAAAAAACATAGACTTCATTTACAATCTGTAACATAAACTTCATTCACAATCTGTAACATAAACATAGAATTCATTCACAATATGTAACATAAACTTCATTCACACTTCATTGATTCATTATGACTTCATTTACAAACATAACAAACATAATACACAACCTGTAACTTAATAAACTTCATTCTGGTTTAGTTTAGCAAAACATGTAACATAATAAACTTCATTTTGTAACACAATAATATACAACCTGTAACATTATGCCCAAACTTTATATGAGCATCCAAACAATTGCAATTCTAAAATAAATATTAAATTATTAATAATAAATATTACAAAATCAGTACGTCCGTACGGGACGGGATTAAAAATCTTCATCCCATCCCATCCCATTCTAGATTGGGACGGGATGAGATCGGGATGAGATTAATCAATTTCAATAAGACCCGAAAAAATTGGGACGGGACGGGATCGCGGGATGGGATGCCCACCCTTAATAATGGTGAGGGTGGAGTTTTAAAAAAAATGTTTTAATTTTTAGTGAAGTCAAGAGTCAAGATTGCATACAAAGAGAGGCAATATAAAAGATTAAAGGGGGGCAATGAAAAAAATATGAGTAACTTAATGAGATATTTTAAAAAGATAAGGGGGGCAATAGACCCCCTTACCTAACACATAGATCCGCCCTTGTGCCTTGCAATGTGACGTTCGTGATTGTCAGGGTCAGAAGGTGGTTGGAGTTGGTGAATTCAATGCTGGTTCCAAAGTATAGGAGCAAAAACAGGGGAGTTCTACAACGATTGGGTCTCCTTGAGATGGCAGTTCGTTGTAGCGAGCCTTGAATTCTTTATTGGTGTTTCCCTCCAGTAGGTTGGGTAGTGCTAAATGCGGATGGCTCATCCTTGGAACACATGGTAGCAGGCAGAGTGGTGATTAGAAATGAGTTTGGTGATTGTCTTCGAGCGAAGAAAGTCTTCTTCGGTGCAAGATCAAATAACAAAGTGGGGATGTTGGCTTTGTTAGAAGGTGTGAAGTAATGCACAAAGTTGGGTGTGGCTAGATGTTTGATTCAGACGGATTCTTCTTTGGCTAGGAATTGGTTTGATGGAATTTTCAAAATTCCTTAGCAGCTAAAGAATGATTGGCTAGAGATTTGAAATGTAGTATGAGGTATGGAGATGAAGTGTATACATGTGTTTTGTGAGACGAATGCAGTGGCAGATGCATTCCCTAGCCTAGTGCAGGCAGAGAAGTTGACCGAGACAAATAGGTGGATCTTCATAGGAAGCCATATTAGCACTTGTGCATTTTGATAGAAATCATACAACACATGTGCGACGTTAATATTCATGTAATGTTTTGCTATACGGTTAAAGTTGAAATGTACTCCCGGTGTACTTTTATCCATTATCGACTTGTAATTAAGGTCTGACAGTCCACATATGCCCCTCCATATCGGAGGCTTAGTTTTGTTTTTAAATAGAAAAAAAATAACATGTTGAATTGGTGGAAAAATAGCATATTAGTTAGGAATCCCTTTTTACTGGTTTATTTAAATATTTTATCGTTGTGATTTTTGTGAGTTCAAGAGGCAAAGAAAGAGATTAACAATTATCAACAAGTGAAGAATTCAAAAGTGAAAAAAATATTAAGATTCATTAACCACACTTAGAACAATATTTTACATTTGAATACAAGATTGACGATTGCAAATGGGGTACTAGCTCAACTCATGTATTTGTGCTGGATGATATCACAAGTAAATGATTTGAACCCTTCCGAAGGCATTTAATGGTTCTGAGATCTAATAAAAACCATGCTTTAAAAAAAGAAAAAACCCACAATTGATTAATGAGTTTGCAATGGAGGTCCAAGGTCAAATCAAGGTCAACATGCTAGAAACGGGCAAACAAAAGGCAAGAATGGATTCACACACAAAGGTCAACCATCACTAGAGCGTATCCATAAGATTGTTTGAAGAGTTGACAAATCTAAGGATAATATAATTGATGTATTTATAAGTAAGGTTCACATTAGGCGGAAATATTTAGTGCATCATAGGAAACATGGTCGCTCACACGGACACGAACAGAACAATGACACAAACATTGCAACATGATGAATCTAAAAAAATAGGGCACGGTCAAGAGAATGATATAATAATATAACAATTAATATAATTTATTATATAGTAAAAATTATTCAACATATTTTAGACCTTAAGCAAAATGAACAATGGTCCAAAACCATATTAAGATAAAGGTCAAGTTCAAAACAGTCTAATAACTAGAATAACTTGAATTTATAATTCATGTTCTAAGTCGAAATTTTATTCTCACCTTGGCGGTATTCAAGGGTTTTTCCTTGATATAATGTGAATATTGAAATGCACGTATACCAAGTCTTCACTTCTTTGTGGTGTCATCTTGTTTCTCTTCAAAGAGTTAATAAAAGAATATATACTTCAATTCCTATCCTAACATTTGGGTGCATTTTGCTTATGTACACCAACTATGGAAATGTGTAAACAAAAGCATTCAATTAAACAATGTTGAGCTAGTGTTCAACCAGGGCAATATCTTGAACATGTTAACCAAGTTGACACGTGTACGTCTGAGGAGTGTCACTATTAGAGTGTCACTATCTAATAGTGATTGACACTTTGCCATATTTGTAGTGTTCATGATTTAGAAGGTGCATCAAAGCTTTAGTTTTTGGATCATGAATAAAGCATGGACAGGAAACGAAATTAGCTCTGAGGCGATTCTAAAGGGCATGTTGGGCATTTTATAAAAGTTTCGGATCCTTTCATCCTAGCCGCCCATCTTCCTGAGATTAAATCCCATCCTTCCATTACAGCGTTGGTTTTGGCCATCCCCAACCTCCGCCGCCAATTCACGGCCCCACTCACAGGCTTTGGCGTACAGACTTTGGCCCCACCACGCACAGCCGCCCCGACTGCTTTGGCGCACGGGAGACGTACGAGGTGAGCCGCCAGGTTACGGTAGCCGTCAGCCTCCAGCCGCCAGGTTTCGGTACGACCTCTACGGTACGACCCAGTCGTCAGTCGTCAATCGTCAGCTGTCAGCCGCCACGACAGCCCTTGTTTCGCTCAGTCGCTGACACAATCTTTTTTGACGCTGGATCCAAGACTGATTTTTGGATGTGATGGCGACAGCCCCCGCCACTACCCCCACGGGACCTGGTCATGGGGAAACAGTGCCGCCCTCTAAGCCCTCTTTGGCTCAGATTTTGGGAAAAATTTTGGTGGACGATGCTGCGGAAACTCCAGTCGAAGGAACCCGTTTCCGCAAATAGGGAGCACCAGCAATCGGAATCACGACCACAGATGAAGTCCGTGGAGAAGTTTTCATGGAAAAACACGTGATTGTCTTAAAATTCTCCAGTTATCGACCATCTTTGGCAAAGATAAGCCTCTTATTCCTACAGCAAGTCCGAGTGGCGCAAAGCATAGTGAGAGGGAGGAGATAAATGAGGAAGTTGGGGAGAAGACGCCGGTGGCCATGGATCCGGGTAAGGTGTTTTTGTCAAACAAATTTGAGTCGCTCACTAGAAACATTGATGCAAAGGAGAGTGAGAACATGGTTCATGTTAGTGCTGAGCAGGTTCCAGAAACTACGGAAGAATGCCTCCTAGAGGCGGGTTATACAACTTCGGAGATTGCAAATGCTATTGGAATTCAAGAACAGTCGACACAGCCAACATGTGACATAATCTCAGGGGCCAAGAGTGGTCTTTCCGTCGACATGCCAAATGAAGTTATCTGCCCGGAACATCAATTTGTGGCAAGGTCGCACGATGACATTGGGGACGCTCAATTAAGGCTTCCTGGATCAGAGACACGAGATTCATTGGCAGGGGAATTAGGAGTGGCTTCGCCCCAGCCAGCTAACGACCCCAAACAGAATGCGCTCACCACCAGTCCAAGCCCTGCGTCAGAGCACAGTCTCAGCCAGACCACGGCTCTGGGCACTCCTCGGGTCCAGCCTGATCGCGGACCCAGCCTGTCCTTGACTCGAGCAAGACAGCAGTTAGACCTCGACCCACATCCGAGCACGGCCTGCCACGGCCTCCTAGTCCATGGCCCCAGCCTCTTCACGAACCCAACCCAGGGGACGCGATACCTCAGTCGGCACGCGACTTGCTTGTCGTTGGTGACTCTTTAGTGACGCAAACAAAATCAAGTGGAATGATACAGGAAGTAGAAGCTGCCTTGGTGAAGCCGACAGTGATGGAACGTTTGGCAGAGGTTTTGGCCACGCGCGCTCAATCTGCGGTAACTGGTAATTTTTCAGTGCCCGCGACAGCAAGGAACGACGAGGACGGGAGCTTGTTTGATGTCGTCGTCCAGCTGTTTGAGGAGAACCGTGCTTTGCGACTAAATAAACAATCTATGACCACTAATACACTTAATAGCGCCACAGATGATAGTGACGAGGCTGTGTCGGAATCGGAGTTGGGGCCGGAATCACATGCTATTAATGATATAAATTTGGGGGCGCACTCCAATAAGGATCTACAGCACAGTCAAACCGGCGGCCCTTCCGGGCAAGCGTCGTAAGACTAAGAAGGGCAAATTTTCCTCCCACGCTTAAGATGATGAAAAATTTTATGTTTTGGAATGCTCGTGGGGTTGGTAATAAGGGCACGAGGAGGAGGTTAAAAAATATGGTTGTGGATCGTAGATTTCATTGCCAGCATTGGTGATATGTTGGCTTTATGTATTTTGGTTTTCGGATGCAGCCCAATTTTTGTTTTGGTTATATCACGGGTAAATGTACCCCCGTATTGATTGTAACTCAATTTTCTTGAAAAGTAATAAAGGTCTGGCATTCCAGAGGTACCCCTCCACACTGGAGGTTTAATTTAAAAAAAAAAAAAAAGGCTTTAGTTTTGGCACATGGAAATTGGAAATTTTCAAGTCAAGCTGAGAAAGCCTACAACTTGTAGAATTTTGGCTCATATTGGTTTTTAGTAACAAACAAGAGTTCTCATTGAGACTCTTCCCTTGTTTGTTTTGGCTAGTGAAATGAGTTTATAATTTTTTGGATTCTCCTTTCCTAGTTTTGGGTGGAAAACGGGTGGAGAACAAGATTCTTTTTTCCTAGTTTGAGAAGGAGAACAAGAGTTCCTAATTTAGGACTATTGCCACCCATAAAGCCTTGGTGATAGAAGGAGAACGGTGAGGAGTTTGTGCTGATTTCTATGTTGATTTTGTGTTGACTTTCTTTTGTTTCGATGTTGCATTTGGGCTGATTCTGTGTTGTGTTTTCTGCTGCGTTTGGATTTCTTTTCTGTTAATAAACTCTTCGTTAGTGAAAATTTGTATCTTATCGTATTCTTGGAATTTCTAAGTAGTGCCATCATCACTCATGGAGTAATCAATTTGAAGAACCACGTAATAGCGTTGTGTTCGTTGCATATTATTGTTATTATTTGTTGGTGCATGTGTGTGTTATTGATAACAAGTGGCATCAGATCCACTACTTTGATCCTTGGAGGTAGAAGAATGTTGAAAGTTTGAGTTCTTTGAATTCAAAGTTTGCAAGGGGGCTTCGATTTATGGAATCTAGAAGTTTAATGGTAATAATAACTTTGGTTTATGGCATACCCAAGTGAAGGATGTTCTTATCAAAGAGAAATTATACAAGGCATTGAAAGGTAAACCTGAAAAGATGGATGATGATGAATGGGAAGAGCTTGATTTAAGTGCTTGTAGCACACTTTATTTGTGTTTGTCGAAAGATGTGATCTACAACTACTAGAAGGAAACCTCAGCAAGTGATCTTTGGGAAAAGTTGGAGTACATGTTTGAAGAAATCTCTCACTACGGTACTTTATCTCAAGAAAAAACTCTACAAGTTCAAGATGGATCCGGGTGAATCCACATATTAATGACTTGTGAAATTGTTACTGATTCATGTAACTCGGAAGATGAAGTTGATGATCCAGATAAAGCTATTGTTTTGCTTTGTACTCTTCTCGATTCGTATGATACATAGTTGATACTCTTTCGTATGGTCAACAAGAGATTATGTTTGATGAGGTTACTTCAACCTTGTTGTCTAAGGCTGCTAGGAAGTATGATGCTAGTGATGAGGGTTCAAGCTGAAGGCTCGGTTGCAAGGGAAATGACAGAGTATAAAGGTTATGGGGAAAACATGAATCGCTCAAAATATGAAAACTATGATGATTTTGAATGCTATTATTGTCATGAGATTTGTCACATAGCGAAGGATTGTCCTAAGCTTAAGGCTAAGGAATAGAAGGAAAAAAAAATTGTTAGAAAATGGAACAACGTTTGTGGCTGAAACATCCAAGTTTTCTAATGATGATGAGGTGCTGAGTTTTACTTCTAGTAATTATCTATCAGATAGATGGTTATTGGACTCGGGCGCCACATATCATATGTGCCCTTATAGGGATTTGTTCACTTCCTTCAAATTCGTAAAATGTTTTGATGGATAATGAGTTTGCCTACAAAACTATTGGAGTTGGTACAATTCGGATGTTTGATGGAGTTGCTATAGTTTTGATTGAGCTCATGTTTCTGATTTGCGTAAGAGTTTGATTTCTTTGGGTGCTTTAGAATCCGGAGGGTACAAGTTTACCGGTGAATGTGGGATTCTGAAGGTGTTGCATGATGACTGTCTGATTATGGTAGGCAAGAGACATAAGAATTTATATTTTTTTGATGATGACGTGGAACACGTGGAGTTTATTATTACTCTAGAAAGTTGACTCTAGATGATAATGTTACTATTGATGAAGTATAAATTAATGATGTGCCTGATATAGTGGATGAAAAGGTTTTTGTTGTGGAATAAGGTCAGCAACAAATTGAGTCATCTTTATTGTGAAAGGTTCTCCAAACTCGAAGGTAATGGTGTTCGTTATGAGGCAAGATTAGTAAAAAGGTGTATGCATAGTTGGAGGTTGTTGTTTATGATGCAATTTTTTCCCCAATAATGAAACACACCTTAATACGGATCTTTTAGTTTTAGTTACATAGTTTGACTTGGAGCCCAAGCAATTAGATGTCAAATTTGAGTTTTTTTTTTTTGGAAATTGAGTTGGGTTTTAAGGACCCCAAAACCTTTATGCAAATGAAACAAAAGTAAAAGCAAACTGAAACAAACTCTCACAAGAGAGGATTTTCCAAAACAAACCTGGACTATAAACCAACTCAACCTTTGTACCTTTTGTTGCTTTCTTAGTTCTATTGGATTTTCGAGGACATAGTCTAAAATCTTTGGTGTGGGTGTTAGAGAACGTCTTTGCAGCCGGTTCTGTAGACACATCATCATCACTGGAGAGGCCTAGCTCATGCTCTTCTTGAGGAACCTGACAAATTTCCTGTCTCAATCTATTGCATGTGCGGTTCTTATCCTCTTCCCATACATCTTTGCCATGACTTGCAATAGCTTCTTGCAAAGTAGAAGGAACTACGTTTTCCTTTTTGTATTCATTTATCATCGTTAACGCATATTCAATCTTAGGAAGAGGTTGGAAACCTTTCGCTTTATTCAGTTCTGCTTCGGTGAGTTGTATCACTCTGCGGTGCCTGAATTTCTCACCATCATCCTGTGACCTGTTTTCTTTCTTTGCACCTGAACTATTGGCTGCCGACATGTTGACTTCTACTTTATCAATTTCGTTTGAGTTGGGCACAATTTCATTTGGGTACTTACTTCGATGTTCTTCCACTAATTCTTTGTCATTCTTTTCTATTGTCTGGTCTTCTACAACTGCTGCCTGATTTTCTTCTGTCATTACAACATTGATGTCATATACATTATGAGCATAGCTTTGTCTGCATCCGTCAAATGTGTTAGTTCTTCAGGAGTATATCCACAATTTGAGTCCATTTTCTTGGTCGAATTCAATTTTTCTGAACTGATTTCAACTTCAACTTTGTTCTTAGCCCCATTAGTACCAGCTCCATCATTGTGTTCATTAGCCGAATCCGGAATGACTGGAAGATTTGTAGTCTTTTGTTGATAGTATTGTTTCTTGTGCTTCTTGTTTTTTGCTCTTTTGAAGCCTTCCTGATCAACATTTTTTGACCCCTCCTTACTTTTTTCCTTCTCCGATTGTTGTTGGGTTGGTACTAACTTTTTCAACTCAGGGTGTTTCACCCAGCATGTTTGATTAGTATGGCTTTGAAGTCCACATTGGTTGCAATACAATGGTGGAAAAGGATACCTAATATGTTGCCAGAAGCCTGGTAGATCTGGAGCTTGTATCCATATTTTGTCTGGACGTGGTTTTGAAATATTCATCCAAACACAAACCTTAGCTACAGATGGTCTTAAGAGGTGCCTTGTAAGGTTGTCCATGGCTAGAAATTTACCAATCGATTCTACAACTACTTTGAGAAGTTTAAGCTGGAAAATAATCAATGGTAAACGAAGGAGTTCGATCCATACCGGTTTGTTGCGGGAGTCTCTCTTGCTATCAAAGAAGAATCCCATTTTGAAAGCCTGTAAGGGTACCCTTTGATATTGCATTTCTCTCTTGCCATAGCTTTGATCATTGCTTCTTCAGATTCAAACTTGATTAGAACATGTTGATAGTCTAAGGCACCAATTGTAAATTCAACGGGAGCCGCAATACTTAGTCACTGCATCTCTAATGTCACTAAGGTAAGGTCTTTCTTGAGCAAACTTCATCACCAAAGCATATTTCATATACATCTTACCTCTTTCAAGATCCAGATTTGATAGAGAAATAGAGGGTTTACCATTAAAAGTCGAATACAAATGGTCTGTGGGTGACTCATGAACTTCATTAGGTCTGAACCTTCCCACAATCTGCGTAAACAAAGGAATGCCAGTCATCTTGCCAACCGTGGCTCCCTCGCTCCCCGGTGGCATGTCCGTGGTATTCATGTCCAAGTCTATCGAGTTGTCATCAAATCGATTCACCCAAACAGCAGATCTACTCGATCAGCAACAGATTGTGGCTGGACGTGTTGAATCTGTGCAAATCAGAGTCAGAATCGAAGAAGCCCTCACTGAGTCGGAGTTGCAGATTTGATCCCTCGCGCTTGCCTGAGAGACGAAGAAATCCTCACCTCCCCGGAACCAGATATGATCTTTCACCAATGGCTTGAGGTAGAGATCTCGCCTGCTCTCGCTCCCTTTCTGTCAAATTTGAGTTACTGCATGGAGATTTAGAAGAGTATCAACATGTTGAATTTGTAATTGTTGGCAATGAAGATTTTGTGTGCAAATTGAAGAAGCCTTTGTATGGGTTGAAGTTGTCACCACGACAGTGGTATAAGAAGTTTGACACATTTATGTTGACACTAAAGCATACACGAAATGAGTATGATCACTATATGTATTTTTGCAGATTTGGTGATGTTTTGGTAAAGTTTTGAGCGTTTTTTTAACTTGAACAACATTTATTATTGTTAAGGTCCTTTGGGGCATTACGCCTTTAGGGCGTTGTTTGGTGGTAATGGTTTGGGTCTTGGCGAAGTGTTGATTTTATGCCAAGATGAATATATATGGGAGTGGCTTGAAATATGAGCCAAGGTGGAGATTGTAGAATTTTAGATCATATTGGTTTTTAGTAACAAATAAGAGTTCTCAAATTGGGACCCGTTGTTTGTCTTAGGTAGTGAATGGAGTTTTTAATTGTTTGGACTCTCATTTCCTAGTTTTGGGTGGAGAACAAGACTCTTTCTAACTTTGAGATGAAGAACAAGAGTTCCTAATATAAGACTCTTGCTTCCCATAAAATCTTGGTGATTGAAGAATGGAGAGGAGTTTGTGCTGATTTTCAGCTGCTTCAGTGTTGCGTTTTCAGCTGTTTCGGTGTTGCGTTTTCTGCTGTTTTGGTGCTGCATTTATGCCGAAATTTTATTGTTTCCGTACTGTGTTTATGTTGACTTTGTGGGTTTTCGGTGCTGCATTTTGGATGATATTGTGCTATGTTTTCTTCCGCATTTTGTGTTGTGTTTGTATTGTGTGACTACTGCGCTATGGGCTTCTTGACGGCTACGTTTGTGATGCTTTTGTGTGCCATTGAATTTATGAGGTAGCTGCTTTTCTGTTAGTAAACTTTTTGTTAGTGAAATGTTGTATCTTCTTATCGTATTCTTGAAATTAATAAGAAGTGGTGCCATCATCACCTGTGGAGTAGGCAATTTGCCGAATCATGTAATATCGTTGTATTTGTTGGGTGTTATTGTTATTATTGTATTTGTATATTTGTGTATTTGCGTGTTATTAATAACTCAACTAAATGCACTGGCATAAGCTAATTCATTTTCTGCTCTATTAACATAACAAAATTTCACTTCATCTAGAGGAAGAGTCTGTAAAGGATGGTTGATTAGCTGAAAATAACTCCTGTAGCCAACTGAGATTATATGTTGGTCCTTTAAACGCTTGAATCAAGTCTAGATCATCAAGTTCCAATCAAAACCTTCTCCAGCCGTTGTCAAGTCCCCAACACAATGCCTTCACTGTTGCTAAAAGCTTTGCATCAAAACTAAAATTGAATCGCGGCTCCATCATCAACTCCATGGTGTTTTAGTAACAATTATAAGTTTATTGTGGTGCTTTTTGCTCCATCACCTGTAATCCTGTTTTGTATGTTTTCATGGTTCTCTATCAAACAAACCACATATGAAATCTTCAATTCTTTGTTTATTGAGATTTTATGTCTTTGGAGGCCTTCAACTGCTTCTCTTATTCAATCACTTGGCACTGCTCAAATCACATATCATAAAGGAGAAGTCGTGGAGAAGGGAAGGCCAGTTGCTGGTGGTTGTGGGTTAGGATAAAAAGGGAAGGAGAAATGGGGATAGTGTTGTCAATCTAGTTTGCTTGTTCAGTTGTTTGTATATATATATATATATATATATATATAGTGGACAAACAAACACCTTGTGAAATTTAAATCTGATGCTAGGATACTAACATATAAACATCACCTTGTCTTTGGAAGTATGAAGGAGATTCTTGAAAGGCATAATATGCACTCTCAGAACCTTCAGAAACTGGACCAATCTTCTCTTGAACTGCAGGTAAGTGGTTTATATATGTTGCATTACGTATACTACATATTATTCACTTACAATTTTAATATATAGGCTTTAAGGCTGACAATGCATTACGTATACTTATTTGATCAAACATTTATTTGGTTATGTTTTCAGCTAGAGAACAGCAACTACGCCAGGTTGAGCAAGGAAATTGGAGATAAGTGCCATCAACTGAGGTAAATTGTGCCTATATGCACTGAATTTTCAGGTCATATGCTTGTGTATTTTGCTGGGTAATTCTGCTTTGTTGTAATCAGGCAAATGAGGGGAGAAGAACTTCAAGGATTAAATATAGAGCAACTTCAACAACTAGAGAAATCACTTGAAACGGGATTGGCTCGTGTGTTAGAAACAAAAGTTTGTATTATAGTTCTGTATAGTATGAATCAATGAGAATCAAATTTTCTTCTCTTACATTTGGAATTTATTTTCTAACTGGTGTCAGGGTGAACGCATTATGAAAGAGATTAGTGCCCTTCATACACAGGTTAGATCGAAAGTTCTGTACAGTTCTCCCACCATTCTATGTGTGATTCAAGGATAGATAACCTTAAAAATGTCAGATGTACTGTGGGTTTTTGGAGTTCTCTGACATATGCCTAAATTATGAAAATGCAGGGAGTTCAATTAATGGAAGAAAATGAACGATTGAGGCAACAAGCAAGATCTTCTGCGACATCCCTATATATTTTCTTTTCCAGAACTACATTTTTTTTCTTTATTAATGGAGGCTTTTGGCTTGTAGATGTTGGCAATGACTAAACAGACAGGTGCCGCAGAGGCGCCCCATGAAGAAGGTCGCTCATCAGACTCTGTCACCGATGCCAACATCTCTGGAGGTTCCCCTCAAGATTCTGACAGCTCCGATATATCTCTCAAGTTGGGGTAAGTCCCCAATATCCTAACATAGCCTTTAAGTAAGTCCAGGTTCTTGTGTTTGAAGCAATTTTTTCCCCCAAAGAGTTTGATATAATTCTATGCTTTTCAGATCACATTTTTGTTAGTGTTCCCATAACCAAATAAATCAGTTTTTTAAGAAACGTTAGCTTTCCGAAATTATTTGTTCGAATATGTTGGAGGTTTCATTTCTGGTGGTTAAGGGAGTCTGTTTTTGCCATCTATTTTTTACCATGGCTGTTGTTATTGCAGATTACCCTGCTCGTGTTGAATGAATGATAAACCTAGAAAACGAAGACAGTCCTTATTGCAGATTACCCTGCTCAAGCTGAATGAATGAGAGTAACCTAAGAAAAAGAATTCCTTTTGGAACATTATGGATTTGTAATGGTAAAATATAAGACATCCATATGTTCATCAAGTATGTATGAATGTGATGAGCATTTTGAAGGAGAGGGGCATTACACCCTCTCCGACAGTAATATCTGAACAGGTATACTTCATTTTCAGTTTGTTTGATTATAAATGAATGTTTTAAGGAAATGTTGTAGCTGAATTATGAAACTTTGGATTGTGAATTATGCAAACACAGACTGAGATTTGTAATATAGCATTATTTCATGCAAACACAGGCTTTAACAAAATCTTGTGTGTGTATATATTAAGCGTAGGGGCAAGCCCAAAGGGGGACTGTCCTTGGCTATGGCCAGGGTAAGTTTCCTTATATATTGTTAAAATACAGCGTGTTTTTATCCATGCTATTCAACTAGTGTCATTGTTAATACCAATGATTTAAATTTTACAACACATGAGATGCTGAGCAGCTGCGAACCGCCTAATCATTCCCTCTTCAACTAGTTTAATACATTCTCTCCATAATTTCCAAAGGGGAACTAATGGAAATAAAAAAACCATTGAAAAAAAATAAATCTAAACTAACTTTTTGAAACCAGAAATTCTAGGGAGCGAGCCAATCTCCCTCGAGATGAGAAAAATTGCATTGAGATGTGCAACATTGCTTATCTCGAGAGGAACGGGTGGTTACACCCATCCCTCGCTCTCTAGAAAGGCTCTTTTGAAACATTCCGAAGTTATAAAATACTCTTTTGCAATTTTTCTCTCTTCCTTCATAACAATATTTCATGCTAATGTTCACATAATATATCTCATAATTTATATTTGTTAGTGTATTTTAAGTTAGTTAAATTTTTTTTTTTTTTAGGATTTAGAGTTTTAATGACAAAAGTGCATTAGTGTGGCGAATTTGGAAATTCAATTTCAAATTGACGAAGTGGAGTGGGAGACACTCAAACCAAAGAAATAAAATAAAGAAATTTAGCTTTGAATTTTGGTGGATCAAAGAAGTGATAAAAATGAATATCGCCAAACCCACATTTCCTTTTATTAAAACAGAATCTAAACAAAAGGGGTGGACCATTTTGTTTCCTTTTGTTTTTGGGTTTCTAATTGTATTTGAGCTTGAGATCCACCAATAAGGAGGAATTATGCAAGAATAGAAACACAAATACACGAGGGCAACCCTTTTTGTTTACAATTGAAATTGGATTTTCAATTGGGCCCAATAAGGGTTTTCTCTTTACCATAAATACAACAAGAAAGGAGAAAAACAGGGAGCAAGCTGCCATAACGCAACAACAGCCAAGAACGCATGACAGAAGGGAGATAACGCTACAACAACTGAAACGAAGCAGCCAGAGAATGCAATACGCTGTCCAGAATGCAGCAGCAGCGATGTCGTTCAGCAGCAGCAGGAGCAGGTAGTGCGTCACTAATCCACCATGCGCTGCCATGCCGATGAAGCTCCACACCGCTGTTGTTGTCATCACCTTCACCATGTGTCACTAAACTCCACGTAAGGCGAAGATGTGAACTCCTACATGTAACACACTTAATTGGTATTTGATTTGTATTATGCTTACACGATGAAAAATGGTGTTTATGATCCTCACTTTTATTTAATATAGGAGTTTATGTAATTTTAATGACATATTTCATCAATTTCTTTGTAGATTATTATTCCGGTGGTTGTCTTTTTCTTCTCCATATAAACTTAGTCCCGTTTTCTTATGTGTGAAATTTTTAAGGATCAATTGATTCTGATAGGTTAGTTATATGCGATCGTCTTTTATTACGTTATTGTCTCTGGATATATCGTAAATTTAGGATATCACATATGACCAACCTTTGTAACTTTTTAGAAAAAAGTGAAATCTAAAATTCATTTACATTAGAATATATTGGTGCTTTAAAGACTATTTTTTCGAGTATGTTGTTTGGGATGTGAAACACGTAATTGAGTCATCATAGCGAATCAATATTATTTGGCGCGTGAAATCTAGGAGAGATTCTTGAAACCTTGTGATTTTTCTAAACTTGATTTTTAGTAAACTTAATTCAATTTCATATTTTAAAATTGTTAGAATTTCTTACATTTAGTTTCGCGTAGTTTTTTTTTCTTGACCTTGTTTTGTAGATTGCTTTTCCTCGTGGGATCAACACCCCAATCTTTACTACAATTGACCATGTGTACTATTTGAGTGTAATCAAATTTTGGCGTCATTGCCGGAGAACAAGCGTCATTCTACAAGGTAGGTTTCAGGTATTATCTTTCTTGCTCATTGTTTTATTTTATTTTATTTTTAGGTTTTAGGTCCAGCTTATTTTATTTTATTTCTTAAAAATATTGCAAAAAACAAAAAAGGACATTGGGGGAGTGTGAGTTGGAATAGAGACCACTTAGGGAGGCTAATTAGGGTCCCAAATTTAGAACACCCACAAATTCACATTGAGACCAAATTAAGTCATACTTCTAATTCTAACACCATGAGTAATCATGAAGATGACCATGTTCGGTCGCTAAAGGACTATCTTCACCCCATGCGCACTGCTACTCCATTATGTATCATGTTTGCACCAAATACACCAAAGCTAGATTTTAAGCCGTGTATGATACAATTATTACCCACTTTTCATGTTCTAGAGAGTGAGAATCCTTATGTTCACATTAGGGAATTCGAGAAGTTGTGGCCACTTTCCACAACAAAGTTGAGGCTGTAGACTCGATTAGACTAAGGTTTTTTCCTTTATCCCTTAAGGAAAAACGAAGAGTTGGTTATACTCTTTGCGACCAAGGTCTATAGATTCATGGGAAGAGATGACCAAAGCATTTTTTAATAAATATTTTTTTCACCACAAAACTAACGATCTAAAGAGACAGATTTCTACCTTCACCTAAAAGAATAGCGAGACATTATATCAAGCATGGGAGAGGTTCAAGGATCTCTTGAATACATGTCCACACCATGGGTATGAGAGTTGGCACTTATTCAATTATTTTTATGAGGGGATCAACAGTAGAGAGCGTCAGTTTGTTGAGATGATGTGTAATGGGGAGTTTTTGCATAAGGACCCTGACGAGGCCATTGAGTACCTGAATGACCTGGCTGAAAAGGCTCATACTTGGACTGGTCCAAGTGATACTGAGAGCACGGATAGAACACTCCCAGCTGAAGTCTATCAACTTAGGGAATAGGACAACCTTAGAACCCAATTGGATAGAGTGATTAGGGAATTGGAGACACTTAAGACCAAGGATTGTAGGCCCACACATATTGTTGCCAGAGTTGAGCTACAAGACGTTTGATTTATATGCGGGGGAGTTGAACACTTAGCATAGGATTGCCCGACCTTGACTGAGATGAGAGGGGTTTATGAGGAACAATGTAACGCCTTTGGGATGTACAAGAAGCTTTACTCATCATTCTCTAACACTTACAATTCTAAATGGAGAGATCACCCTAACTTAGGCTAGAGGTCCGAAGCAGACCAACCTACACACTGACAGGCACAACCACCTAGGTCATACCCTGCACCTCCATACACTGCACAATCTAATAGAAGTTCCTTATCAGACACATTACATGTATTTATAGAGGCACAACGTAAAACTAATCAAAAATTTGATATTGCATTGACACAGTTGGCAGAAGATAACAAGGAGATCAAAAGCCAGATAACCAAGCTGACAGGAGTGGTTAATGCCATCACTACTCAGAGTGGTAAGATTTTAGATGGATTAAGCTCGTCCACGACTATAGGCACCTTCCCAAGTGCAAAGGAAAACATCCCTGAGGATGAGCCCAACAGGAACATTCCAGTTCCAGTTTCTTTTCCTCAAGCACTACGACCTACTGGAAAGAAATCGAAAATGCATGGTGAGATTCTAGAACACTTAAAACAGGTTAAAATTAACTTACCTTTGCTGCATGTGATTAAACAGGTACCAACTTATGCGAGGGTCATCAAGGATCTATGCACTATCAAGAGGAAACATTATGTCAAAAAGACTGCCTTCTTGATAGAACAGGTAAGTGCAGTGATTGAGCAGAGGACACCACCCAAGTACAAAGATCCAAGGTGTCCTACAGTCACCGGCTAGATTGAGACTCATGAGTTCGGCCAAACCTTGTTGGATTTAAGAGCAAGTGTAAATCTAATGTCATATTCTATTTAGTTGTGAATGGGTACAATTGACCAATAGATCGGTTAAGAAGCCAAGAGGAATAGTCGATGATGTTTTGCTGCAGATTGATAAGTTTTACTATCCCGTCGACTTTCTTATTTTAGATACTCATTATGCGTTTAATATGGAGTCTACAGTTCCGATTATTTTAAGTCGACATTTTCTTGCCACAGCTAACGCTCTTATCAATTGCAGGAACAGTCTAATGAAGCTGTCTTTTGGGAACATGACTCTGGAGGTCAACATATTCAATATTAGCAAACAACCATGTGATGATGATGAGTGTCATCATACCTACATGATAGACACATTGATATCATAGGAGGCGCTCCTGAGCGCAGACTCTGAAACCTTAGAGTACCTCTTTTCTATTTCCGATTCTGAGAGTTCACTTTATCCTGACAATGCTTTTGATAGTTCTGTTGTTTCAAGGTTAAAAGATAAAGGAGGACGACAATGGCAACCATGCTTTGAGGAGTTGCCAAAGGAAAGACAAAACCACAACCATCCACTATGGAAACTCAGAAAGTTGACCTAGCTCCACTGCCTGAGGGACTTAAACATACATTCCTCAGACCAAGTGATACATTTCCTGTTATTATTTCTTCCGTGCTTGATAGCTCACAAGAAGAAAAATTGATTAATATGTTACGTGAGCACAAATTTGCATTATGTTGGACTATAGGTGACATAAAAGGTATTAGCCCCTTAATATGTTTCCATAAGATTCACTTAGAAGAAGGAGTTAACCTCCATAGAGACCCTCAAAGACGACTTAACCCTACTATGAAAGAGGTAGTGAAAAATGAAGTCTTAAAATTGTTCGATGCATGCATCATTTATCCCATCTCTGATAGCAAGTGAGTTTGTCCAACTCAAGCGATTCCCAATAAATCTGAAATAACAGTAGTGACTAATGATGAGAGGGTGTCTGTTCCTACTAAGGTACTGACAGGGTGGCGCATGTGCATTGATTATAGGAAACTTAATTTTGCCACCTGCAAGGATCACTTCCCACTTCCATTCATAGACCAAATCTTAGAGCGAGTAGCTGATCATTCTTTCTATTGCTTTCTAGATGGGTATTTAGGATATTATCAGATTGATATTGCATTAGAGGATCAGGATAAGACTACTTTCACATGTCCTTTTGGTACTTATGTTTTTCGGCGTATGCCATTTGGTTTGTTTAATGCACCGGCTACTTTTCAGAGATGCATGATGAGTATTTTTAGTGACATGGTTGAAAAATATATGGAAATATTCATGGATGATTTGACTATTTTTGGTGATTCCTTTGATTCATGTTTACTTCACCTGAAGGTTGTTTTAAGTAGATGTGAAAAGAAAGGTATGGTGCTTAATTGGGAAAAATGTCATTTCATGGTTCCCCATGGAATAGTTTTGGGACACATAGTTTCTAATAAAGGAATCAGGTTGATAAAACAAAAAATGAATTGATTTATAAACTACCTACACCTAAAAGTGTCAAGGATGTGAGATCATTTCTAGGGCACGTGGGTTTTTATATGAGAGGTTCATACAAAAATTTATGCCATCTCTAAACCAATAAGTAGCCTCCTTGTCAAAGACGTCGTGTTTCAATAGACACAAGAGTATGAGGACGCCTTCTGAACACACATTAATAGGCTCACCTCTGCCCCATCATGCAGCCACTAGATTGGAATTTACCATTTGAGATAATGTGTGATGTAAACAACTATGCTGTGGGGGCAGTCTTGGGACAACGAAGGGAAGGGATGCCCTTTGTTGTTTACTATGCTAGTCGAACACTTAATGGTGCTCAAAAGAATTATTTGACTATTGAAAAAGAGTTGCTAGCTATAGTTTTTGCTTTAGATAAATTTCGTGCTTACTTGATTGGTACACCTATCACTGTTTTTACTGGCCGTGCAGCTCTTAAGTTTCTTATTTCTAAAAAGGATGCTAAGGCAAGATTGATTAGGTGGATTTTACTTTTGCATGAATTTGATCTAACTATAAAGGATAAGAAGGGGGTCGAAAATGTTGTGGCAGATCACTTGTCTCGTCAAGAGTTCAGTGACTCTGCCAATGGCCTACCCATCCATGATGACTTCCTTGATGAACACCTATTCGCTGTCACTCAAGTACCATGGTATGCACACATTGTTAATTACTTGGTTTTCGACGAAGTTCCATCATCATGGAGTGTTCAAGATAAGCGCAAATTTTTGGTCGAGGTAAGAAATTTTTATTGGGATGATCCTTATCTATATAAGTATTGGCCCGATCAAATCATGAGGCGTTGTATCCCTGAAGATGAGATTCAAAGTGTCTTACATTTTGTCACAGTGCAGCTTGTGGAGGCCATTTTTCTATGAAAAAGACCACTGCAAAAATTTTACAGTCTTGATTATATTGGCCTACATTGTTTAAGGACATTAATAATTATTGTCATTTTTGTGATAGATGCCAGAAGTTAGGTGCACTGTCCGGAGACACATGATGCCCCTTAACCCCATCTTAGTCATTGAGATATATATTTGATTGTTAGGGGATTGATTTTATGGGACATTTTTCACTTTCCTTTGGATATTTGTATATTTTGCTTGCAATCTATGTGTCCAAATGGGTAGAGGTCGGCTGTGGCATGCCGGAACAATGACAACAACATTGTTATCAGGTTCATCAAAATACACATTTTATCCTGTTTCGGTACACCACGAGCCATTATTAGTGATCAGGGGACTCATTTCTGTAATCGCTCTTTTGAAGATTTGATGCACACGTATGGAGTTCATCACAAGGTTTCCAACGCTTATCATTTGCAGACAAATGACCAAGCCAAATTGGCAAATCGAGAAGTAAAACAAATCTTAGAGAAATAGCATGTTTCATGCACGTGCGCTCCCAAAGAGTTTGGTAATGTCAAAACTGCACGCAAACATGAAACCCCACGGTTATTAACAACATTTATGTTTTCCCAAATCGAGATCAAATCAAAACCCACATCATCTTTTTTAACATCCCCCATATTTGAAAATGAACCACCATGATTGGAACCCATTTTTTTCCAATGTCTTATGATTCAAACCTATACTGCCAAACACCGATTTCGTCCCAGCACAAAATCTAGCTAGCATTGGAACAATGGCAAATTTTATCGGGATTTTGGTGGGGATTCAATGGAGAAATCAAAATCAAAGGGTTTATTTATTTTGGAGGTTGAGGGGGGAAGATCTAGTGTTAGATGTATGGGTGGGCACGGGACGGGATGTGACGAGATATACCCATCCCTATCTCATCTCGTTCATACGAGATCGGGACGGGACAGGATGGGAAAAACTCCATCCCGACCTCGTCCCATCCCAAACGGGTTCGGGACGGGACGGGATCAGCGGCATCCAAAAAATTTGAAGCAATATATAGTATACCTGTAAATATACAAGAACACAGTACAGAAGCTCGCATAGAACACAACAACTTCAAAATCAACTCTGATCTGTTCACACCAACTTATATACAAGAACAAAGTAAAGAAAATGTCTGTGCCAGAAATTGTGTACATGTAATTCAAATTATATTTACATAAAAACAAAAAAGTATATATTGAATTTGCTTGACTCAAAATCAACTCTGATCTCTTCATATGAAGCAGTAAATAATGCAGGTCATGGTAGTCCGATTGCAAGTGCAGTAGCAGGTCCTGCTAAGGCCTATAGGCAGCTGATAAGAAAGGGATGCTCATTATGTTTTCCTGTTGTTAAATCTATGTGTGATTATGTGAATTACTCTCAAGTAATATGTACAGATTCTCAACTTTTCTGCAGATCCTCTATTTCCGATGCAAACATTTTCTACAGATCTTCTAAAGACCGACTACAATATGTAGATATAGTCTGTCAGGAGAAACCCCGGTCCTATAAATGGAAGCATCTAAAGCTAAAACCTATCAAACCTTTTCTGCAATGTGGAAACTGCAGAGCTTCCCCGCCCCTCCCTCCTCCTCCTCTAATCTTGCCAGATTTTGAAGTACATATTAATATTAATAAATTAGTTCGGAACGGGACGGGATTGGCGGGATTGAAAATCTCCATCCCATTCCAGATCGGGATGGGACGGGACGGGATTGGGATGAAATTATTCAATCCCATTAAGACCCGAAAAAATCGGGATGGGACGGGACGGAAACGGGATCGCGGGATGGGATGCCCACCCCTAGTTAGATGTGTTCGGTGTTTCCCATTGATTCTTCTCTATTGGCCAAAAAACAAAAAAACTCCCTCTTCATTGTATCTGTGTGGGTCTAAACTCTTACATGCAGGGAGAGTTGTTTTGTCATGGAGGATGAATTGGAGACGTTTGTCGAAATTGATTGATTATGGTGATGAAATGGGTTTGTTGTTTTTAGATAAGATGATGAATTTACCCTCAAATCTATCTTGAAATATAGGTGCTAGTATCTCAAGATAAGGGTATTACAGGCTTTATGAAAATGAGGGGTATGACCTCTGCATGATTTTGATAGTCAAAATGGCAGGACCATAACTTAAAAGTGGGAGATCTCCCTAATATTTGATAATTTTGGAGTTGACTCTAATTGGGCTATTATGGTGTGGGGAGCCTCTTTTCACTCGTTCAACTTTCATTCTCTATTGGTCTGACGAATATTCAATTGTTTTTGGGTGATTCGGGTTTTTATTCGAACACTTCAAACTCAATTTTATTGCTCTAGTTAGTTTTTCTGAAACTGAGGTATGTTTGATTGCACGAAAAATAGACAAGAAAATCGAAATTATTTTTGTAAATTTGATTTTCGAAGCCACCCCATCGGACTTGAATTTTCATGAATAGTGAAAAAACAGTCTTATGAATAATCAATTTTTGGTCAGTAAATATACAATCAAATAACAAAAATCTGCATAACAAGAGAAATGGAATCAATTTCTCAAAAAAATGACAAACCAAATAAACCCTTAGGTCAAATCTTTATTTCTTGTTTCAAACTTAAGTCAAATCTTTGTTTCCTGTTTTCTTTAGGGTTTTCAATTGTTCTAGGTTCCAAATCTATGTTTTATATAGGGAATTTCGACCAGTAGTTGATTACATTAATTTGGAGATTTCAGTTACAGGGATTCAATAATTTGATCAAGAAGTTACAATCGAGAAATTAGGAATTGAAATCATTATGAATGTGGGAGATTATAGGGGTTTTTAATGGACAATCGGCTTTGCACTTTCCCTATTTTCTATGATTTCATGGACAAGCTGGTGTTAATAGACATTTCCTATTTTAGGAGTTTAATTTGATCAAGAAGTTCTTATTTTTATGGGATCATGTAGCCCTCGATTCAAGGAACCTTGGAGGTTTCGTGTTAATAGTCATTCTCCAAGATCCGCGATTTCCATATTCAATTGTAATGTCACTTGTAGGCTAGTTTATTAAACCCAAACTATTGTATAGAGGGGGGCAAAAATCGATTTAAATTCGATTAATCGATCGAACTGATTTTCAAATTCGGTTCGGTAACCAAAATATGAGTAGAAAGAAAATAATTTAAATCGAACCAAACCGATTATAAACGGTTCGAAATCGGTTTTACGATTTTGAACCGACCGATTTATAACCGAACCGACCGATTAATTAGATATATATATAAATAACTAAAATAACAGGTAGGTGTCAATACTTGATTAGTGCAACAAATACACTGCAGTACAGCATGTTACATTGAATCACCCCATTCTCTCAAAGTTTTCAATTTTGGGCTAAAAAATTGGGTCTGTAAAAAAATTGGACATGTTTTAATGAAAGTCTTTCAAATGCTTGAGCTGAAATTTCGGCTCAACCGAACCGAACCGATCCGAATCTGAAATTCGGTTCAACCGAATTCATCGGTTTACAAATACAAAATTTAGTTTTGATTTGAATTCGAACAAACCGAATGAAATCGGTTCAAAACCGAACCGACATTACCCATCCCTACTATCTTACATCAAAAACTTGATCTGCATGTGAGGTTACGCGCATGAAATATTGCTCTTTATCCTAAATTCCTGACATAGGTATGATAATCCACCCAAAATAAACAACATTATCACACAAACTTCCTAATCATTATTTTAAATGTGATTTTTGTATTGTTATATCTCCCAAATAAACTTATAAAAAGTCTCAATTTAGTGTTCCATTATTGAGACTTGGGAACTAATCTACATTATTAATTGTGAAGAATATTAGCTAAGGACATTTGGGTGCGCTAGGTTGTGTTACTAGTAAGACCCTCATTGGACTCAAACCAAACTATTACCAAATTTGATTTGAGGGATGGAAATTGGAACCACCATTTGAGGTTTTTACTGTTGATCATGGACAGTGTCTCCACCCCATTTCTCCACTAAGTGGGTTTGGTGCCTTAATCAAATAAATTTTCTTGGTCCCATATGTTGGCTCATTTATTTATTTTTGTTAAAAAATTATTTTTATTTCAGTTTATGAAGTTTTATATTCCCTGTTTCGATGTATCCGTAATTTTTTAATTATAAATACTTTCTAATTTATTTTCAAGTAATTCTAGTCGGTCTTTTTTTTTGGGCATAATTAGAGTGTTTTTTACACTTTTTATTTATCTTCTTTTAAAAGTTACAAATGAACCCAAACTTTACAGCTCATTCCAAATCCAATCCAATTTGCGGGAACCAAATCCAATCCAGCTGCAGGCACCAAATCCAAAGTTCCAAAATTCAGCTCGATTGCATGGAAGAAAATCTACCAGATAAGGACATAATCCCTTTAAAAGCGGCATAGCTTTATCAAACGAATCAGCTGTGACAGATGAATTACAAAGCACAATGACTTTATAACTCAGACTGCAAAGGATATGAACTGGTAACCGGGCCACCACCCACCTAACCCCACCCACCACTGACCCGATGCTCCACATCCTGGGTACACACTGGGCGTATGTTAGCAAGTAGACGTCATGAATAGTGTGCATTTGAATTGAATTGAATTTTTGGAATTGAATACTACTTGATACTTACCACATAAACTTGTTTGTTGTTGAGAGAGACTTCTGAGGAGAGTCTGAGAGTGAAGAGTGAAGAGTGAAGAGTGAAAGGGTTGAAGGGAAGAAAAGTAGAGAAGAGATGGTGAATCCAAGGTGTTTTTTGGATATTAGTATAGGAGGGGAGATGGAAGGGAGGGTGGTGGTGGAGGTGTATGGTGATGTAGTGCCTAAAACAGCATGAGAACTTCAGGGCACTTTGTACTGGTGAAAAGGGTATTGGTCCCAATACTGTGTCCCTCTCCATTACAAGGTCTTCTTTTCTATCATCAATAATTTACTCTAATACTCTCTTCTCTTATCAATGGATCACATATGTATGTATGTATGTAATGTAATTCAAAAGTAATTTTACCATAAGCTTAGATTAAGGATGGTATTATCATTACTTGCATTTAATAACGGTTTAGTAGAAACATTTTTATTTTCTGATGATAAAGTACTTGTATTTGGAACATATTGATGCATTTTTTAGTGTTAATGTTTTTGGGTTAGGCAAATTAGGAGCAGAAAGTTTCTTTCATTCTTAGCATTTATCCTGTTAACTCAGTTCCTAAATGATACCTTTATTAGATTCTTAGCATTTTCCTTGACTGTTGATTGCAGTGGATCGATTTCATTTAACTCTTTGGCTCATTGAATGAACACTCTCATTAATTGAAGACAGAACAACTTTTGAATTGTGTGGGAGAATCTGAGTTCTATGTTCTGGTGTATAAAGTGGTCCAGATTACTATCTTTCATTTCTTTGCACTTTAATTTTAGGACTCTAGTTTGCTCTGTCTAGTTTACTGAAATGAACCCCTGACAATATCTATGATAGTAAGACTAGGTCGAACTAATTTTCTAGTTTTGGTTAGTGTAGTGTCATATTTTATTGATTTAGCCATTCAAACATGTAATTTAAATCTGTCTCGAGACTACTCACTTACTATTTATCAGAGGAAGATTTGATTATATTTAGAATGCAATCCTTAGCTATACTACTCCACTATATGCATTTAGTTTTCAGGAATTTAAAATGAATCAAGATGCCTGCATTCATTCATTTTATTTTTTGGTTTTTCCTTTATTTTGTATTATTAAAATATCTCTCAGGGTGTCCGTTTTCCATTCGCATCATCAAAGGATTCATGCTGACAAGGTGGGAGATATCTCTGCTGGGGATGGCACCAGGTGGAGAATCCATCTATGGTGTAAAATTTGAAGATGAAAATTTTGAACTAAAACATGAAAGAAAAGGAATATTATCCATGGCTAATTCTGGGCCTGATACTAATGGGTCTCAGTTTTTTATTACTACTACTCGGACTTCTCATCTTGATGGAAAGCATGTTGTATTTGGAAAGGTAATTAAAGGAATGGGAATTGTTCGTGCTATTGAGCATGTCACTACAGGTGAGGCTGATGTTCCCTCACTTGATGTTGTTATTGCGGATTGTGGAGAAATCCCCGAAGGTGCAGATGATGGGATATCTAATTTCTTCAAAGACGGTGATAAATACCCTGATTTTCCTGCTGACCTCGATGAGAAGCCAAGTGAGGTATCTTGGTGGTTGAGTGTTGTTGATTCTGTCAAAATCTCTGGAAATCAACACTACAAGGTGCATCTACATGATTTAGCTAGCACTTGTGTGATTTTCCCTACTTTGCTGTGTTTGCCTCAGTTTAGTGAATGCGTTTGGCTTATCCTAATACTGTATGTTGTTCTTTGACTACTTAATTTAACCATGCTTTATACAGAAGCAAGACTTCAAGATGGCTCTTCGAAAGTATCGCAAGGCTTTGCGCTACTTGGACATTTGCTGGGAGAAAGAGAACATCGATGAAGGTAGCCATATGAATTGAAAATTTGTCGTTCAACAAAAAAAAAAGGTTGTTTTGAACATCATAAAAATTTCTGAACTTCTTTCTCTTGCTTTTTCTGCAGAAAAGAGTTTGCTTTTGAGGAAAACAAAGTCTCAGATATTCACAAACAGTTCTGTAAGTTTCTATGTTTATAAAAATGATTAACATCTCTGCGGAAAACAAACAAACAATAAAATGAATGCAACAGTTTATTTATGTAAGAAAACGAAAATTTATTTATGCATGATTTTGGTTTTATATAAGAGAAATAAGAAGTTTAAACTAACACACAGTGTCAATGCGTGATGTGTCATTTGTGAAGTGCTTAAAACTTTCCCTTAACACTACAACACTTCTTTGGAATTCTTAATCCCATACGACTAAGTACTCAATGCATGATTTTCTTCTTTCTTTTCTTCCCCCTTCTTTAAAGGCTTGTAAATTGAAACTGGGAGATTTGAAAGGAGCACTGTTAGATACAGACTTTGCCGTCCGAGATGCAGAGGATAACGTGAAAGCTTTGTTCCGTCAAGGCCAGGTTGGTATTTTAATGAGAGTTTTGTTAGTAGTAATTTGAAGTGTACCAATTCAATGTTATGATGGTTTGCTACATGAAATTTACTGCATTGGCCATTTTTTTAGAGATAGCTGTTTGTATGCTTCTCTCTTCCCATTGAAGTTCGATGTTCTTTGAATTTGCAATTATTCTGTACTTATGCTACTTCAATTCCATTGATGTCTCTTAAACATGCATATTTTGTTTTTATTTAATAGATGGCATTTTATTGTTCTTATCTTTGTACATAATGATCCATTCTGTAAGATCTATGGGTTCCACCTATTGACAGCCAACATCTGTTTGTTATCTTAAAATTAGAAAATATACTTGAACTTATTTGGTGGATCATGGAGAAGATCAAAATAATTGAATATGGCGCTCAGTAAATAACCTAAGATTGGTCTAAGATTCTAAGGTCATTTACACTTTGAATGTGCTGCCCAATACATGAAAGGATAGCTGTGCAGAGATAGATGTAGGATAAAAAAATGGTATTTGCTTAAATGATAATAAAAGTTTTGATAAACCAGGTGTTTTAAACTGCATCTTTTTTTAATATACCTAATGATAGTTGTCTTGGTGATTTACACTAGGCATACATGGCTCTGAATGATATAGATTCTGCGGTCGTGAGCTTCAAGAAAGCATCAGACTTGGAGCCAAATGATGGTGAGTGATTTATTGGTTTGGTCATACTTAGATATTGCCTAGATTACATCGACTGGTCGAACACAACATTTGTTAATCAACCGTGGCATATGTTGTTTTTGAGATAGTTACGGGATCTTGTTAAAAACCCGGCTTACCTTTCAAAAAAAAAAACGGCAAAACAAAACTGGCATACAGCTTAAGCACAAGTCATTGAAGCATCCACAGTGTTTCTATCTGAGAGACCATTGAGTGGTCTTCAGTGAGCTCTGAATTGAGGTTGCTTGTGCAACGTAGCAATTATAAATAGTAAGAATTTTAAACTCTATTTCTTGTATTTGACTGTCTTCCAGGTGCTATAAAAAAGGAACTTGCTGCTGCTATGAAGAAGGTCAGTAGCTTATTCCTCATCTATGAAAATTTGTATTGCAAAATCTAATTGGCTCTAAGAGCTTCATTTATGGATTACAGATCTCTGAGAGACGTGATTTGGAGAGGAAAGCTTATTCAAAGATGTTCCAATAGCATTCAGGCGGTCCCTTGTGTTATGATATTTACTTTGTGCCTGTAAAAGTTATTGGTGATTGCATTATACTTATTTCGTTTGGAATTTTGCAATACTGAATCAAAGATTCACCATTCTCCAAACACATCAATGTTTGAGCTATCTATTAACCCATACCGCAAAGAGGCAATTGGTTCAGGCTGTCCATGTTGCCAGCATCCATTAGCTTGATGGCATATTATCAGGTATTGAATGTTTTTTTTCCCCACCGACCCTTGGTGGAAATTTAGTTAGGAGTTTTTTAGTATTTTCAAAAGCAAGCGGAATTAAGGACCCCAAACCTTTATATTAAATAAAAGATGAATCGATATACGCCACTCATTACATTTAGGATCTCAAAACTATAAGTAACAAAAAAAAAAAGTCATCACACTTGGTTTCGTCATTCGACTTCTCCATAATCAAATGTGCTGGTATAGTTTTTATATGTTTCTAATAAGATGTTTCTTTTCCAGGTTGTCACTGATGAAAGGAAGCCGTCGGAACACTTATGAGAATACAAACACACAAAAGACAGGCTTGAACCAAAATTCTTCCGAATGGATATCCATTTTTATTGAGGGAATGTAGTACTCTGTAGATGGTTGATTCCGAATTGCTGTATGATGAAATTCTGGAGTCATCGGAAAAGTTTACTTATTTTGCGAACGAGACAACTTTTAATTCTATAAAAAATGAACGGTTTCTTCTTGATGTTTCTCTTCCTGTAGCTGCCTTTTGATTTTCTCAACTGTTCTGAGGGCCTACAATCAACTGCAATTGCCTTATTTGCCTTCACAGGGGCTCTCATTTCGTTTCTGTTTGTATGCTTCATCACACTTGGATCACTGTCTCCTGCCACGAACCTTTTTTGCATCACCTGCTTTTGTGTGTTCCTCCGTATTCTTGTATCTCTGTCTTCTGCCACATACATTTCTTGTGTCACCTCTTCTTGTGTTATCTTCTTTCTTCTTGGATCACCGGATTCTGCCACGTACAGTTCTTGCATCACCTGTTCTTCTTGTGTAATCTTCTTTCTTCTTGGATCACCTTCTTCTGCCATATATGTTATTTCATGCTCTCTTCGTTCAGTTACTTTCTCGTTATTCATATATTTCTTCCTCAATCTTTTCCTCGTGTCCAATTTTGTCAATTTTTCTAACGCTGCCTCTTTGCTCAACTCCGCTGCATCTTTCTGTTCCATGGATATGGCTATGCGCCACTCTGCCAGTCTGGTCTCCTCGTGCTCTCTTCTTACTAATGCATGGTATTCTTCATGAGTGAGTTGGACAGAGTCACACTCACCCGCATTTGAGCACTTGATGTACTGAAGAGCATCTGATGCGGATGCTCCTATAGCTTCTGATTCTATTCTGACAGCTCGAAGTGTAAGTTGCAATCTCCGAAGAGTCTGTCTCCTCAAACGAAGTTCCTTCTTCATCTTTGCCCTCGCTCGCCTTTCCTTCTCTGTGTCAAACTTGATCGTTTCCATCTCAGGTGTTTGCTCCACTGACTTTTGCATTTCATTAATTGTAATCCTTACCATGCATTCTTCCCTCTTTTTTGATCTGAAGTTTGCAGTTGTAGTCTCCAACTGAGTTTCAAGTTCATGGATCATCGTGGCAATCATGGAAGCTCGGTTTCTAGCAGTTTGGAGCTCCAATTTTTGCTTCTCAAGCTGATCAATGACCGGTTTAGAGTCCAACCATGATTGGATGGCACTTTCATGAGCCTTTTTAATCTCTCTCTTTGTCTTGGCTAATTCTGCCATCTTGCTCTCCAGCTCTCCGTCGTATGAATTTCTTGCACCTCCAGTTCTCCTAGATCCATTCTCTACTCTTTCCTTGGTGTACCTCTCCATAAGGAATTCAGAAAAGTACCACCACATGATACAATGACTTCCCAAGTTCTTACCTTTATACAGAACTGGCACTGTCTTCTTGTATGTTTTTTATCTATACATATTTGTCACCTTCCTAGTGTGTTGTCTTTCTGGTTGAGGAAAGAGTATAACTTTGATAATATATGGATAAGCGACGGATCCTCCAAGGAGTTTTTGATGCTAAAGCCTTGATTTTGTTGTTATCCATTTGGGTTAATGTAGAATTGTAGGCAATATACTGGATTATGAAGCTAAAGGTAGACAGCATGAAGATTCCTGTTTGACGTAATGCAAAACGCAAACAAGAAGTTATTAAGAACAAATACTTCCGATTTTTCCACACTAAGCACTGAAGAAAAAGAAAAATATGTATAACAAGAAGTCCTAAGCTTTCCCTTGATGGTGACTCATGTTATAACTACCCGCATTCCACAATTTCTCATTGTGTGTCTAAAGACTATTTGTTGTCAATTCACACCAAATAGAAATCCCCCAAACTGGTGTTCTGAATTCCTCAAGGGGGTCTACCACTAAGAGGGGTATTGATTATGGAGGAAAACAAGCTCAATTTGAAATTTGAAGTTTGAAATCAATGTGGTGTTCAGACCTATCTAGGCTCTATATAAACTCATCATCTCATATCTTGTTTACACAACCCACATCCTTACTCATTTCTAGCACATCTATAGTATTGTGGCTGCAAATGGGCATTGGATGTGGAAGTAGCTATGCTCAAGTGCTCACCCTCCTTATAGCTTGTTCTATGTTGGCAGTTGGTCTTGCCAAAACAGTCATTGTTGGAGGGTCTGATGGCTGGCGCTTTGGCATTAACTATGCTAACTGGACTTGTCAAAATGGTCCTTTTTCGTAGATGATAC
>QNQO01006546.1:0-100554 GCA_003290165.1 Berberis thunbergii
AAAATTAATTTTAAATTAAATTAACATTAACACTATGTAATTAATACAGAATTAAGGAAATCATGGCTTTAATTTTTCAAAGCACATACTTCCATTATACCTTTTTTAAAATATATAATATGAATTATTTTTTAAGGGCCGTTTTTACGTTTTGCTTTTGAAAAAAGTCAAGCCATCGGATTTCGCTTCGACTTCGCTAAACACATTGACTACCTTGGTCATTCTAGAATGATTGCCAGGATCCTCAAATCCAAATCTTTTAATCCTAGGGATAAATATCTAGGATCCCCCTTTCTTCTTTCCAAAAACAAAGCCGATGATTTCCAATTCTTGATTGACAAAATTAATGCTCAGCTTTTTTCTTGGAAATCGAAAGTCTTATCCCAAGCTGGCAGGACAGTTATGATTAAAGTTTTCCTCAACTCCATTCTAGTGTATACCATGCAGATCGACGTTTCTTTTGCCCTCCAGTGTGTCTAATAAATTGACCAACTTGCCCGAAACTTTTGGTGGAACAACACTTCGGAAGGTAAATCCAAACATTAATGCACATGGGATAAGATAACCAAGCTCCGCCATTTGGGAGGGTTAAACATCCCATCAACAAAAAGCAAAAACCTGGCTTTGTTGGCAAATAATTTATGGAAGGCCTTGGTCAACCCTCAATCCCTGTGAGCCAGTTTGCTTAAAACCATTTACTTCAAGAATAAGAGTTTGTTTCAACTAGCCAAACCTCCAACAATAGCATTTTTTGCCTGGAAAGGGCACTTTTCAACTCTGTCTTATATGAAGCCGTTTGTTCTCTGGCAAATCCTTTATGGAGACCAGACAAATCCGTGGCATGACTGCTGAGTAAAACTAGGTCTCTTGTTAGCTGAATGTGTTTTGGAGCATGTGACCGTGACCCTTCTATCTATAATCCCTAACCTTTGGATTTTTCATCCAAACATCACGGTCACTTGGAATTTTGAACTCCTCCAAAACCTTTTCCCTTTGCATGTCATCCATGACATCCACAAAGTTGTTATCCGTCGGACCTTGCTCTTGGATAAACTCATTTGGACAGCCAGCAAAAAGGGTTGTTCCCAGTTAAAAATGCCACGAGGGGCTTTTCTCCCAAACGACCCTGCCACATCCTCCTCCACCTCCATTAACTCCAACCTCTCCAACCAATCGCAAAAGTTTTTTCCTTAGGAATCTTTGGAGAATAAAAGCCCTTCCAAATGCTCTCATTTTTCTCGGAAGATCTATCAGGATTTCCTACCCACTGTAACAAATCTAGTTAGGGTTCATACTCCAATTGAAAATAATTGTGCATTATGTCACAACCATCCTGAGGATGTGGTACACCTCTTTTTCAGATGTCCTATTACTCTAAGACTATGGAGATGCTCACTCTTCCCTTTTGACTGGCAACAAGCTGACACAGTTTGACTCAGTAAAAGATTTCTTCAATTTTGTGTGGCAAACAGCAAAAGAATGATCCACTAATACTCGAGATCCTATCTCAATTCACGGTGATTTTCCAAACTTTATGGAAGATACTTAACCAAGTGATTTTCCATGGTGCAAAAATCAATGTCACTATGTTCACTTCTATGTTCAATTCCACTTGGAGCTCTTGATTTAACACTTGGTTCTCCACTACTTCCAAACCTTCTTCAATGCATATCTCATCGATCCCGAAAATCCTCTCCTTAGCCAGTACTGACAATCAGTCAAATCCCAGTACCCGATCGAAGCCATACCACCTGGTGTTTGGCCCCCTATTTGAAAGAGACACTATTCAAAGACAACTATTCAGGCTCAAGTGACAGTTGTTAGAAACCACCATCTCAACTTCAATCCTTCTAGAAGCGATAGGCAACCATTCACCCTTTCACCTCATACTGTCATTGTCAGTTTTGATGTGTGTTTCTTTGAATCTACCAAACAGTAAGCAGTGGGAGTTTGTTGCAGTGGATGGTTCTGGTTCAGTTCTTGCCACTCTTGCCTGCCCAATCACATGTATGATTGTAGATAGCATGATGGCAAAAAGGTTATGAAGCGGAAGGCAACCTTCTTGATGGTGCAAGAACAACAATGGAAAATCGCTCCTTTGGTAAGCGACTCGGCAAATCTGGTGGCACCCAATTGGGAAGTAGAATGACCAGTCTTTTGCTATTGACTGGGCTTGGCGTCCTATTATAAGTAATTTAAACGTTTGCTAGTTTTTACTTCCTGACTGTGATTGGTAAATATATTAACAAGGAACTAAATGAGGAGGCTCATAGCCTTGCTCATCTGCTAGACTACCTACTGTAATATTGCTTATGCTTAATATATCTGTGTTTTAATCAAAATTTTTTTTTTACTGACTTAGATGCTTTACTATTTTTCTAGTTGGGAAAATGTGCCTTCAACTGTAATAATTAGCATTCATATAAATGCACGAGTTGATCTGCTACACCAACTAACTATTTTTTCCTTTTTACTTTTAACCAGTGTGTTAATTTTGTACGTTGTTGCTGTAAAGAATTTGTTTTATAGTTGGAAACAATTTTAATGGAATTTGGGAGATTATAATTAATACTCACTTGTGTGCAAAAAGAAATGATCGTCATGCCTAAAAAAGTTTGAGCATTGGCATTGAAGTGGTTTTGGAGAAAGATCAACTTACCTATCAGATTATTTAGATGGTTAGAGGTTTCGAAATAACTTAATAACTTATGAGAAATGATTTGCACTTCTACAAACTCAACATTTTTTTGTCATCAATTGAACGACCATGGCAAAGGTAGGAACCATTCTTTTTCCTATACTAGTTGATGTTGTCGATTTCTGCTCTCCTTCCACGCTGCTTACCTAGGACTACACAGGTAGCAAACACGAGCCAACGACCACCGTGTGGTGGCTGATAGCATTTCGATGCTTAAGTTAGATAAGGCGAAGGATAGACTTACAACTGTAAACTGGGTTATATTGCGTACGTCTAGTTCATCGACCTTATCTCCCTTTTATAGTGAAGAAATCTTCATTCGATTAGGCTTTTGGTGGCGTGGTTTAGGGAAAGTGATCTTGCTATGGAGATCCTTTCCTGATTGGGAGTTTTCCATGTGGGACAATTTCCCTACATGACTCATGCTCCTAGATCTGCGGAGAGGTTTCTCTTTCTGAGTGTTGTCCATGCAAGGAAGTTTCCTTGCCCAGACTTATACTCTAATATATGTTTTCTAGTCGGATCCAATGTGTTGTTGGCTGTCTGTCTTAGGTAGATCTCTCAAATATTTGCCTTAGAGATCTTAATGGTATTGGCCTTACTGGCTCATTGCAACTCGAACCTGACTGTTTGGATTCTGGCAATGATGGGCTTACTACTATTTGGGCCTCACTGGATTGAGCGTGCAATCGAGCCTACTTCGTATTGTTGACGATATTATCAGGAACATATATGGTGTTGATCAGAGGACGGTCTGAATGTGCATTTGTTTCGTGGAAGAAGAAGCTTCCCAAAATCAAGGTTCCAAGCCCTTCAAGGAGGGCAGAAATAGACGAGGCGCTTCCTTCTCCTATGCATTAGAGGAGATCTCGTGTTTTTTCCACGCCCGTTCATAAGCGTTTGGCCTCTTCCGAAGGATGTGATACTGTCGGGCAAAGAACCTGATGAGACTATTGCTTCTGAAGGGTGTGATGTTCAAGTTGTGGCCTTGTCTCTCTTCATGACTTGGAGAGAGAACATATGCAAATGGTGGGCATGGAGGATGTTACCAAACTGAGCACCAAGCAGGTGGAATTTATGAATACCATGTTGTTGTAGGCGGGCATGGAAGCGTCAAACAATCATCCTTTTTCAATAAAAAACTTTGAGCTCCACCTTTCTCTGGATCATGAACCCGTTGAAGAGTCATATGATCATCAGCATCATGGTGAAGGTTCTCTTTCTTATCGCCCGTACTGTGTTCCATTTCATTTTCGTCTTAATATCAATTAATGACGGGTCCAAAGAATAACTCGCTTCCCTCTCCCATTGAAGCTGGACTGACATGTAAGAGAGAGCTGGCTATTATCGGCAAAGGGAAAGTTGTTGATGAGGGTCCTGATGCAGTGAAGACAGCTAAGGGCCATGCTGGAGTGATTTCAGCTCCGAATGACCTTCATCCGGATGCTCGGATCAGTCTGTTTTCTCCAGTTGTAATAAGGATGAGCAACCAAGCTTGGCATCAGAAGGTTGTAATCTCTTATGCTGCGAGGAAGCATACAACAGGTGGAATGACTGGCTTGTAAACTGTGCCCCAGAGCTAATGGGAGAGACGCTAGGAGATTGTTTAGATAAAGGGCAGAAACACCTTGTGTTGGGGATGTTATATCTGAATCAAGTGGCCGCATCTGGAATTGAAGTTGATGACGCTCGAGAGAGGGTGTATAACATGGAGTGAGTCTTTGCAAACTTGCAAAAGTCATACTCTGACACTCTTTACGAGATTGAGTTTTTGAGGAAGCAACTCGAAGCTTTCTCAGATACTATTGCGGAGTCCAAGTCCGTTGGGTCGGAGGCTTAGAAGTCTCAGTTAGAAATGCTTGAGTCCAACTTGGCGGGGCTAGTGTCCGCGAGGGATTGGTTCAAAAAAGAATTGAACCTTGTCCGTCGTGACTTGCAGCTTGCTCGTGATTCTGTGGATGGAGTGTAGGGTGAACTGCAGGCTATGCATGCTGAGGGGATTAATAAAGAGTCCGAGTAGAGTGTCCGATGACAGCAGTTGGAGGCCAATGCTGAGTTTCATGCCAAGAGTGCTCAAACTGCTGGAGAATAGTTCCTTCTACTACAAAGTGAGCTGAATATGGCCAATGATAAGTAGGATGCTGAGCAGTCCAAGACTAAAAAAATTTGTTGGGTGAGTTGGAGCAATTGAAGTAGGAGCTTGCTGAGTCAAGAGGTGCCCAAAGAGAAGCTTCTCAAGGCCTAGGGCACATTTGAATTTAGTAGAGTCGTGCATGGAAGGCTGGAGCTGTTGCATCTTATGAAAGAGAAACACCCCGACTGGGATCTCTCCTATTATACAGATATTGCATATGCAGAGTTTGGAGCGACCTCCGATCCGTCTGAAGAAGAAGGTGGCTTTAATGAGGGGGTTGAGAGGCAGCATTGACATATGTGTGCTCTTGTTTCTTCCCTAGCTAAGTCTAGTTTAATTGTATCTGACTCCCCTTCTGATAAGGGATGAATCATGTACTCGAGTTTGCAATGAATAATGTTTTTCACTTTTTGTCTATTTTTGCTTTTCATACTAGTTTTAACCTGTTTTTTCTTATTTTGACATTAATTGTTAAATGATGAACTTTAAGCTTCTGTTTGACTCGTTGTTGGGAGCTCTGACTTCTGGTGCTGCAGTGGTTGGTGCAGTTCTGGTCAGACTCATTTTTAGAGATTGGTGAGTGTAATACACCTTCTGTCTGGTGGCTTGGTTGTCTGGTTGACCAACACTTGTTGTTGCTGTTATAAGCGTATTAGTCAGACTGTGGTTTCGGCGTTTACGCCCTTGTAGATGATTGGACAATAGTCTTTTCAAGTCGTCTGGGTCGAGTTTTCAGAATTCTGACTAGACTGTTGACTCATTGATGCAATCATTTTCCGCTCCTTGCTTTGATCTAGTTCCTGCTGACCTGCACAAGTAATGCGTGAGCCACGGACCACCGTTGTGGTGGCTGATGGCAATCTGATGCTAAAGTCAGACAAGGATCTGAGGAAGGTCTGTAACAGGGAATTTGTAGTGAACCTTAGCTTACCAACCTCATGTCTTATTTATAATGCAAGGAGTCTTGGTTCTCCCAGGCCATCGTAGGCGTAGTTTAGGAAGGAGATCTTTGTGAAGATCCTTATCTAATTAGGAGTTGTGCTTTAGGAGGGAAGTTTCATGTTAGCCTCGCGCTGCTAGATATGCAGGAGATAATTCCCAATTCGAGAGTAATCCATAGAAGGGAGTTTCTCTGTGTGAAATGTACACTGGTATTTGCTTCCTAGTTGGAAGTAGAGAGAAGTTGTAGTTGCTCGTCCGAAGGTGATCCTCGAGATACTTTCCTTAGTAGGACTTATGGGTATTGAGGATAGCTTGAGACGTGTGGGCCTAGCATGTTGTGAGAGTTATGGTTCGCCTGGTGGACTGAATTGAGTGGGCTTAGAACCTCTTGGGCTGGATCAACGTTGGGCTGATGCGGGGGCCCATATTTCCTCAAGATCATCATGACACATGTGTGGCTTACAGGCACGACCATTTTTATGTATCATCAACTACTCCCCCCGAGTTAGTGGGGCGTTAAGTCGGTCCACTAACTATTTGAAAAGACAATTGTACCGTCGTTATGATTGGACTCGAAGTATTCGTCATGAGCGACGCATGACATTAATGGGTACGTGACTGCTCAAGGAGGGAAAGTGTGGTTCGCCTTCCCTATAAATATTCACTGTCTCGAGGAGGATTTCCCCATTGTTATCTGCACTATATTCTAATGGCTGACAACGTTAAACTTTCTTCCAAGGATTCGTTATCCCTCGCTTGTATCAATTTCTTTGAAGGTAGTTTGGTCGACAAAACTAAGTTGATCAGGCTTCGTAGTTTGTACTGCATTCCAGAAGATTTGCAAATTGTTCTCATGTGTGGAGTTTAAGTTTGACTATACCTCCTCATGGGTTCATAAGCTTGCACTGAGGCATGTTCAAGTCCGGGCTCCGATTCCAGTGCCTAAAGACGTCCGACCCTTCTTTACCCATTTTCGAATGTCTCCCGCTCAAATGAGGTCATGCAGGTTCAAGATACTGCTCGCAATTTTCCCGAGGGCTCATGACGTTGGCCTCCGTTTGACCTCATCGGTGATCCACCATCTGACCGAGGCTTGATTGGATTCCAGGGGTATATGTGTGTTGAAATGTCCTCATTGTCTGCGACTGGCTTCAGTTTGATTGTCTCGATACTTTCAGTTTGATATCTGTGAGTCTCTTGGTCGTCTGCGCATGCATATATTTTTTTTTATCTTCCTTCTGTTATACTGGTTCTGACGTTGTTCCTTTGTTTCAGGGAGGTTGTTATCCCGTCTCTCAGCTAGGAAGAGAAGCGGATAGTGAGGGAGTTTCTAAAGCTCCCTTTGACATCCATTAAGGAGTTCATAATGTCAGGCAACGTCGCACACTGCGGTTTGCTGCAGTGTTCTTATTGTGCTCACCCCGTGTCAGGTTCGTCGGCTGAGGGGGTGGTTGCCCGTCACACAAGGAAGAGAAGTTTAGCCTTGCCTAGTCCTTCCGGGCTTGCTGAATTGGAAGCGAATGTACCTCTTGTTGTTGTCCCAAGGAAGAGGCAAAATTTGGTCAGGGTGGCTTCTCCCCCTAGTATGCCGCGGTCTGCACAGAAACCCTAACCACACTCCCCAACAGGTTGGACTCATACTAATAAGAGGAGATTTCAAGTATTTTTTTTCTGGTATGCCACTCCGTGAGCAAGGAGCGTGACGAGTAGCGTGGGAAACATTTTTATTAAAATCATGGCTATCAGTGGCAATGGTTCGCTTTTGAGAGTCACACAATTCCCTTTTGAGAGTACATTGGCTAACTCCATGTTCAGTCAGATAAGACCGGCCAACTTCGAAAAAACTTTTTATGCTCTCAATCCAGCGAGCAGAGGGTTCATGCCACTATACCATTCTGGGTTTGGGCAGGGCATCAATAGTCTATAGTATAGGGAGCGTGTTCATTCAAAAAAAATCTTATTTTCCCATCTCCTATCGTCGTTGATCCAACCCTTGAGAGGTCGCAACCTTTCTCCAGATGTTCTGGTTTCCCTTGTCGATTTAGCAAGGGAGGAAGTTAGACCGCGTGTCAAGGTTTCAGGTCATTGCGGTCTCGAGACAGCTACTCATGCCCTAGAGTCATACAGTCTTGTTTCGCTGCACCTAGAAGCTCGTGGGAGGATTCTTACTTTTGAGAAGGCCTTCGTGGATTTGCGGATGTCATATTCGGACGCTCTCTATTGAGTAGAATCCTGGATGGTTGATTACAGAAATTCTAGCATTGTCGCGAGCCGCGAGGGCATGGAGGTCGCGACCTTTGTTACTGAAACAGAAGTTTCTTGCACTACACCAAAAGGCCAGTTTAGCTACGCCGAGCTGGCCACGGTTATAAACCGTTGGTTTATTTGCCACGGCCGAAAACCGTAGCTACAAGTGTCAACGGCTTAAAACCGTGGGTAAAAAAAATCTGGCCACGGCTTAAAATCGTTGGTATATTTGGCACGGTTAAAAACCGTGGCTATTAGTAGCAACGGCTCCAAACCGTGGGTATTATGCGCAACGGCTCAAAACCGTTGCAAAAAAAAATTTAGCAACGGTTCTAAACCATTGCAAAAAAAAAAAAAATTAGCAACGGTTCTAAACCGTGGCTATATCTAGCAACGGCTCAAAACCGTGGCTACATGAAAAGCTGAAAAAAAAATTGGGCGGGGTATTTTGGCGCTCGACCTTCCCTCCACTCGACTTCCATCAACAAAATCCTTCCCTCCCCTCCACAAACCTGCTCCCTCCACTCGACATCGAACTCTCCTTCCCTGCTCCCTCCCTCGATTCTCCTTCCCTGCTCCCTCCCTCGACTTCCCTCCTCCCCTCCTTCCCTGCTCCCTCGACTTCCATGCTCCTCCCTCGACTTTCCTCCTCTCCTCCTTCCCTGGTCTTCCCTCCTTAGTACTCGGCGTCTTCAAAATCGATCAGCCACTGCAACCGAACAGGTATTCTCTCTCTCTTTTATTTTTTATGAAATTAGGGTTCGATGATTGTTTTTTTATTTATGTCTGGAAGTAATAATAATAATATCTTTGGAAGTAAGAGATCAACAATGAGGGAAGATTCAAAATGTGAAATTAGAGCCCAAACATAATCTAAAAAGCCAACACACACTCAATCGGTATACCCTTGTTACGATTAGCTCTCCTTGTGCTCAGGATGAGATGCAGTTTCTCAGCCTTATGCTTGAAGGACTTAAGCTGAGATTTTGCTAAACTAACAAAATCATCTGAAATTAATACTTTGCAAGAAAGTAATGTATTGTTATTTAATTTGTTGGAGAATCGTACTTGCAACCGTAATAACTCATGGAGAAATTGTATGGCTTGAAATAATTTGTTAAAATAAATTTAAAAAAAAAAAAAAACAGGGGTGGGAGACAAATCATTCTAGACACCCCATGTAACAATAATTGCATATCAATACGAGCGTGAGACTGAAAGAAATCATGGCTCCACTGCTGATCATGAATGGTTTAAGGGGTACTCAATTTGTGGAACTCTGATTGACTTTGATTAAAATAGGTGTCCAAGACATTATTAGGATGACGAATACATGGGGTCTGGGATTCAAAGCATGAACAAGACAACACCACCCTTTTTCCAGGAAAAATTATAGGCTCATGGTTCTTATCAGTGGCTGAATATATAAACATCATAATAATGAAAAACAGCTTAGCACAGCTCTACTTAAGCACATAATAATTGAAGGTCGCTTACCGACATACTGAGAGCTCCCATGTACTTTCTTTTGGCCACTTTACACTAAACAAAAATTAGCCCAATCTTATACAATTAAACAATGTGAGTAGAGAACATGCAACGCATCTCAGTGAGGTCTTGTTAGATTTATTTAACTTATCATCAAAGTGATCACAATTTTTTATAAAACTTTTGTAGGTCATTTTAACACCTCAAATTAAAGTGAATGTTTATTGCAATGGGATGGGTTAGCATAACAAGAACAAGGAGTCTTCAACACTCCATGCTATGCTTCAAATATCTTTCGTAATAAATTCTTACATGAGAATTTTGTAATTTTGTATGATTATTTTGTTTGATTTATTTCATAGTTTTAACTTTGTCGATTTTCTTCCCATTCTGAATTTTGATATAGCTAGCGTCTTTGGCTTTTAAATTTGTTTTGTACAACATATGAGAACCCTTCCTTACATCAAACTAACTACTATAGAGTATGGAGGTGGTAAAGCTCTGGATGATGAATTGCTACCATCTAAGATATTATGCACTATTTGCTTGACTACATTTTATTAATTGCATTCTCCGTAATGCTTTATGTTTTTTTTTTTTTTTGAAAGGCAAGCGTGCCGCCGGTGGGTATAGAACCCAAGACGTGGGGGTTAAACCACCATAGCCTTAACCATCAAACCAGGCTACCATTGGCATAATGCTTTATGTTGGTCATAGTTCATTATTATTGATAAATTTCTATTTCTCTATTCAACTTCCAAAACCTAAACCCCCTACAAAGTGGGAGGAGTTTGCTAAAAACAAAGGTACGTGACGTACATCACTTTTTTTTTCTTTTTTTTTGTTGCTTACTTAAGAAGAGGGATACAGGGTAATGAATATAAGGAAAATGAGAAAAATAGGCAATGACCAAGGGTTTTGTTCTTCACATATCTTGATGAGATTATTGATGATCTGGAATTTAAACTGGAAAATATAGTCTTCTACCCTGCTAAACTTTCAGTCGTCAATCATTAGTTTTAGGCTTGTAGAAGTATATACAAGATCAATGGTCACACTGCACAGCATTGGGCGTCATAAAACTCTTTTCTACTACGTGAAAAGGGTCAAAAGTCCATCCTGTATTTTTATTTATTTTTTGAGAATGAGCTTCAGTATTTGATTAATTGATTCAAAATCAAGGGAGAGATTAATAATTGAGTGAGACTGAGAACTTACCTTCTTGGGATGTGTTTTCCAGTGTAGGTCTGTTGTCCGAGTTCTGAGCTGATATGGATTGGCACTGTTTGACTCAAGAATTTGGTTTGCTATTTGCTACAAATTGTCTTTCTGCTTGTATTATTTTTTTATGCTAAATTTTTTCAAATTGAAGTTAACAGAAGAAAATACACATTGTCCAGTTGATCAGTTATATATGTTTGAAGACAATTGAAGCTGCTAATAATATCTTCATTTTAACCATGAAAACCCAGCTTTTGGTTACTTCTGGATTCCATATATATCATCTATATTTTGATATGCTTGCAGTACAAATATTTATCTCCCAGTCACCATGTATGTTAATTTAATGATCTCAATGTTTTCCTTAAATCACATGGGAAATGTGAAATATTTGATATTTGCATCCGAGTTGGTATTCAATTTGTCTTTCTAATTTGATTTCTAGTTCTCTTCATTTGGTGACTTTCCTGGTTGTGTACTCCAATATTTATATTATTTGTTTTTTGATGTTTGCCGAAACAGTGTTCTAGGATATCCAATAGCAAAGGTCAAAAGTCATTTGAGGTTGTGTTTTCAAGCTTCATTGCTTAGCTTACAGACCATTCTATTCAGGTTTTGCATTGCCAGAAAAGTGTTTAGTTGTAAAACCCTCACTCGACCCTCACCGAGTGCTGTAAAACTCTTTTAAAAGTCGACACAGTATGGTGTGGATGCTAAGTGTGTGACCATACAACAATCAGTCTTATGGAGTGGGATCTAGATGCCATATTGAGATTTGTTCTTCAGTTGGGAATTAATGTTAAGTTTTAGGTTTAGGCCATTAAACATGTAGATCGAGAAATGAATGAAGGATCATTGAGAAGAAACAATTAGTAACTCCTTGTTCATACTTCCAATTTGATTATATAATAGTGAGAATAAAAGCTATTAGCTCTCTTATCATATAATCTATATTCTTAAACTATACAATCTATACTGAAATTTGGGTTAAATTAGGTGAAACCTGCTTATGATACATTTGACAAGTAAAATTCTATCTATACCTTCTATAAATTTATAAAAAGACATGATCAGATGCAGGTTTCTCCAACTTAAAGCCCTAGACCTGCGACATAAATAACAATTCACTCATCATGAATAACAATTTTTTGTTTTCTTTTCGATTCGGTCCCTTCAAAGTTTTGAAGGAGCTTGTAGACTTGCTAAAATTACAAAAACCAATGATTTTAACTTCTACACTTGCATCTTTTGCCAACAAAAACAGGTTATAAATTTGATTTGTCAAATTTTAATTCATCCAGAAAGATGATTTCTTATATTCCTTGGATTTAAATGGAGTGGTACCTGTATGATTTATCCTATACATCCATCAACTTTTAGGTTGAGTAGTGGTTCATGGATCATATTCATCACAAGTCCATTTCTTCGGATTTCCAAAGTGATGATTGGGAATTATGCAATCATATATTGGAGGGTTTATGGTAGAAAACCCAGCCAGTGTGCTTCATGACCAGTCTACAACAAAATTAGCTATACTCACACCATATTTGTTTGGCCTTGAAAAAAAAAACAGGAAAAATACACTCCATATTTGTGCACAAAAACTATTGGGTTAACTGCCATTTCTTATTTCTTATTTGCGTCCCGGCCATTTCAAGCATCCTGTAATTGATGTTAAACTGCCTTTCTTTCTTGGTTTTTTATATCTAGTTCTTTGTTTTATATGCTAAAATCCTATAACGATCTTCCTTTTATTTGCACTCTTATGGGTTGTTGATGAATTCTTATTTTAATGTCTATATATTTTTATTTTGTTTTTTCTAGGATCAGCAATAAGCATGATTGTGGTATTTTAGAAACAATTAGTTTGGATAGGAGATCCAATGTAACTCAAGTAATTGAGTTGGATTGGGAATGTAGAAAGAAGGTCAATGAAACATTGTATAGGGTATCATAACAAATACAACAGCACAACTGGATGAATTGAAGTTCATTAGATTGGTCAATGATTTTCAAGCAATTTAGTAATTTAGATTCCTTTGGTCAATGACTAAAGTTAATTTTTTAATTTTTTTGTGTGTAGAAATGTCAACAATTCCTTTTGATAAGTCATGGATGAACAAACGGGGAAGTGCAATGTATATAAACGGCGTTAGACAATTCCAACAGTTTGTTGAGGATAATGCAAATGGAGAGAGTCTTTTTCCTTGCCCATGTGTTCGATGTAGGAACTCAAGGGGAAACATTAGTGTTGACGACATAGGTGTTCATTTGTTAAGCCATGGCATTGATACCAATTATGTCACGTTGATACATCATGGAGAGAATATAAACAAGCATGTGATTGGTGTACCTATGACAGAAGTGGTTGAACCTGATGATGCCTGATCCTAGGATGAGTGAGCTAGATGATGATGTATTCCTCAACATGCAAACTGTGGAGGCTGATGATGGGATAAATGACTTGAATGACACCATCGAAGAATGTTTTGGCGGTAATCCAGAAGATGGTCCGGAACTTTCTCGTGAACCTGAGACAGTTATGAACAATAAGTATCAAAAGTATAAGGAAAAAGCAACTGTGCCTTTGTACAATGGGTGTCTTAAGGATAAGACCATGTTGTCCACCATTATTGAATTGCAGAATTTCAAGACCCGTTTTAGTTGGAGTGGTAATAGTGTGACGATGTTGTTAAAATGGCTAAAAACCTTATTTCCGGATGATTGTAATTTGCCAGATAACTACCCAAACATGAAAAACACAATTAAAGATATGAGGATGGAATGTAAGACAATACATGCATGTGCCAATGGATGCATACTCTATTGGAAAGAATATGAAGGTCTGGTTGCTTGTCCAAAATGTAGTTCTGGTAGGTATAAGGTTTATGTGGATGTCGATGACAATGACTCCGGCAAGGTATATAGGAAAGAAGCTAAAAAGGTTGTAAAATATTTTCCATTGATTCCAAGGTTGAAAAGATTTTTTAGCATACCGTGGATTGGTGAAGCAATGACTTGGCACAAGGATGTTTGTTCAGATTGGAATTTGATGAGACATCCATGTGATTCAGCACAATGGACTTTAACAAATATGAGATGGCCAGAGTTTGCCTTTGATAGTAGAAATTTGAGACTTGAAATATCGACTGATGGTTTTAACCCACGTGAAAATCTAAGTAATGCTTATAGTTGTTGGCCAATAATAATAGCACATTTGAATCTTCCACCTTCTTTATGCATGAAAAAGGAGTTTTGTTTGTTAACCTTGTTAATATCAGGGCCAAAAGCACCCGGAAAGAATATTGATGTTTACCTGGAGCCATTAGTAGAAGAGTTGAAGGAATTGTGGGCAGATGGTGTTTCAACTTGGGATGTGTGTACTAAAAGCAATTTTCGGTTGAAAGCAATGTTGTTTTGGGGTATCCATGACTTTCCCACTTATGGGACGCTAGCTGGTTGTAATGTTCATGGTTATAATGCATGCCCTATTTGTGTTGATGATGTAGAATCTGAACGTCTTTCAAACAGTCGGAAGATATGCTATAGAGGCCATCAACGTTTTTTACCTACAAAACAAAAGTTTAGAGATGACAAGGGATTCAACAAAGATGTTGAACATCGTCGTGCTCCGCGACGATTATCTAGCGAAGAAGTTTAACGAAGGATAGTGGAAATTTTGGAAGGTAGTTCTACACAAGGTAGGCTTAGTGGGCAAAAACGCAAGAATATGGTTGATAATGATACCGTCAATGATGAATCAACCAATAACATTGTGCCACCGTGGTCTAGAAGGTCCATTTTATTTGATTTGCCGGACTGGAAGTTTGTTGAGCTACGACATAATATTGATGTGATGCATACTGAAAAGAATGTCATTGAACACTTATTGAACATATTGTTGAATGTCTCTAAGAAAACAAAGGATGGTGAGAATGCTCAAAAAGATATGGAAGACATGGGACCTCATAAAAGATATTGGTTGAGCCATGACAATGAAACGGGAAAAACTTCAATGCCAAAAACATCATTTGCCTTGACCAAGAAAGAAAAAAAAGTATTTATGAATACACTAAAAGAGTTGAAATTGCCGAGTGGATTTTCATCCAAGTTGAGTAATTGCGTTCTTGGCAATCCCCTGAAGCTAAGTGGACTTAAGTCACATGATTACCATGTCATTATGCAACATTTACTTACAGTTTTGCTTAGACATGTTTTTCGTGACAAGAAGGATAAAGATTTAAGAATTGATATTCAAAGAATTAGCTTATTCTTTAATATCTTATGTGCTAAAGTGATCAACAAAACAGATCTTCAGTTGGCATACAAAGGTGTGATTGAGGCAATATGTGTCCTTGAAAAGGAGCTTACGCCTTCATTCTTTGTTATAAGTGTGCATTGCGTGGCTCATCTAACCGAGGAAGCGATGTTTGGTGGTCCAGTTCTATATCGATGGATGTATCCCTTTGAGCGGTAAATAATTATTCTAATTTTAGTGCACGTCATCACGTTATCTTATTATATTATATACTAATTTATCATTTTATTTATGATTGATAGGTTAGTGAAGCGATACAAAGACTATGCTAAAAATTTCAGATACATAGAAGGATCAATAGCTGAATCATACCTTGTAGATGAATCTGTTACATATTGCATGAGTATATGCCAAAGCCACGGTTCGAAACTCACAAACACAGTCAAGAGGAGTGGTTTGATGTAGATGATAAGTATGCCAATGAAAAGCCATTGGATAAAGGAAAAAACTATATGCTAAATAATGTACAATTTAAACAAGCTCGAAGATGGGTTTTCAATGCACTTGCTGATTTGAGTGATTGGGAAGAGTAAGATATATAATATTTTAGTCTTTTTTTATAACTAGAAATATAGAATTATGATAATATGGTAACTTGTGCAGAAAATACAATGAATATTGCATGGAGTTGGCTACACAAAGTAAAAAAAAGGTCAAGGAAAAATGTTGAGAAAGCTACAGATTTTATTCCTTGGTTGTGTAATGAGGTATTTTATAATGTGTATTATTCATATATATATATATATATATATATATATATATATATATATATATATACATATACATATATAAATTTTTTTTTTCAGATTTCAGTTCTAAGATGATTTGTTTTACAATGTAGTTGGAGAAGGCTGGGGAAACAAATACCACACTTTGGAGGTTAGCCAATGGTCCACAATTTTTGGCAACCCGATATCCAAAATATTGTGTAAATGGTTTCACATTTGCGACAAGTTCTTTGGATGAATGTTTGGTGACACAAGATAGTGGTGTCTCCATGGATGCCATTGCTCATTTTGTTGCTAGTAAGAAAGATAAGAGGCCAAATGACCAACTAGTCAAATGGTATGGAGTTGTTAGAGACATACTGGTGCTAGACTACATAGATTTCAAAGAAACTGTCTTCTATTGTGATTGGGTCAAAGTGGAAGATAAGAAAATGCATATAAGGTGGACCCAATTTGGAACCATGAGATGGTAAACTTGTCGAAGCTAAAAGACAAAAGAAAGGTGGAAGATGATCCATTCATTTTAGCTCAAGAAGCAAGTGGAGTATTTTATTCGAAAGATCAATCAAATGACGGGTGGCATGTAGTTCTACATACTCAAAGAGGCTTGAACACTAATGTCGATAAAAAGGAAATTCCCACTGTGTATCAAAGCATTTTGAAAGACAACCCCAACCTGAAGAGCTTACTGAAATTTTAATTGACTATGCTACATTATTTTTTGATGCATTTCTAATGCTATTTTAGTCATCATCTTTGGTTGAGACCAAATATTTTGTCTTTGTTTCTTATTTTGACTTTTGATTTAGGAAGGGGAAGCTTTGTAGCTATGTATTCAGATTGGCTTTTCCAATGCTTTATAAAAATCTATTTGTGGTGATATGTTGTGGAAGGAAATTATCTATAAATGTGGTGTATATAGTTGATTATTATTTCTTTTTGTTTGATAATGGTTAATATCTATAATGTCATTGATAGAAATGGATAGTACTGGCGGCAATCTCTCCACCATTGATGTCACTAGATCTACAAATGATGACAGTGAAGTTAAACAGACCATATAGTTCAACCTCCACGGTTTAGCAGTTGGACCTAGTGCTAGAAATTTCAATAAAAACATTGGAAAACTTGTTGAAACCCTTGTGCCCATCAAATTCAAGGGTTGGCACCATGTTATTGACAACTACAAAAAGGATGTGTGGAATGGCCTCAAGGTGAGATTTTACATCATTGATTTTAATAATGTCTTATTTTATTTTCAACTTATATCTCAATGGCTTATTTGCAGCGTGAATACGACATTCCAAATTATGTGAAAAAGAGTGTGCATTTGAAAATGCCTGAATATTATAGAAGGTTCAAGGCAGATCTTAGGAAGAATTATTTGGATAAGTATCCCTACCATTGAGGAACAAGAGAAGCATGTTCCAAATGGTGTAAGAGAGGAGGATTGGAAGGAGTTTGTCCGCTATGAGAGCACCCCTGAAGCGAAGGCAATTAGAGCCCAAAATGCAAAAAACAAAAAGGCTTCAAAGTATGTATGGGGGGGGGGGGGGGTGGCCAAAAGAGTGCTGCAGAAGTAGAGTATGAAATGGTAATTGAGTTTCTAGCTACTAGTACAATATTATATACCATTTAACTATATAGGCTGAGACTAATCTTTCAAGTCACTACTACAAATATAGGCTTGCATAGCGCTTAAAAATAGGCTTAGATAGCGCTCAAAAAAGCGTTATGCAAGGCGCGTACTTGAATAGCGCTTCGTTAGATAGCGCTTTATTAAGCGCTATCTAAGCGTTGATTTTTTTTTAATTAACTTCAATAACGCCTTAGAAAGCGCTAATTTTTTTTTAAATTATCTTGAATAGCGCTTTTATGAGCGCTATATAATTTTGTTGATTTTTTTTAATTTTTTTTAATTAGCTTCTAAAGCGCTATTTAATTTCGGTGAATTTTTTCCATTAACTACCATATAATATTTTTTTTATATAATATTTAATATAATAATGACAACGTTCAATCAATCAATAAAGACACAACATGATAACTAACTGTTTCTCATTCATTCAAAATATAATTTAAGCATTCATACAAAATTGTTAAGCATTCTACCGCCACTTCAAATTGTATCCTCGCATAACCTGAAATTGCATCATGGCATTGTATAAGTATAACAACACACACACACTAAGTCGGTATATAAATCTTAACCTGAAATACAAAAACACACCTATTACTGCTACTATATATATGCAAACCACTGCCAAACACAAAGGGTTTTGTATCAGTAAGATAAATGTAAATGACTAAAGGTCCAACTATATTTCTTGATAGCAGCATTCTCAACTAATATATATATATAGTAGCAGTAATAGGTGTGGAACTTACCCCAGAATAACCAATTCCAACGAGCTCAAGAACTCCGGGAACTAAAGGAAGCCTATCAATGGCCTGCAGAAACAGAATGCACAAATTAAACTTTCGTTCAATAAATATCATACAAGCTATCAATAACTCTTAAGCTCGCATATAACAGATATGATCAGTATTAATCTTTTAACTGCAATGAAATCTGAAGGGCAGTAAATATTAAAAAGATTTTATGCTCACAGAAATCATCCCTGTAGAGCCCCATAGAGCAACTCCACCAGCAAACCTTCGGTGACATTCGGATCTGAAATCTGATCCAATAATTTAAGCCTTTTTAAGCACCTTTCACAAATTCTGAGCTAGTATAGAGAAGTTCTCACAATTTTCTATTTGAAAAACTTGAAAGTAGTTCATAAGAAGGGGACAGTAAGAAACAGAAAAAGTTGAAGAGACAGATTAACAACTGGTAACCTACCAGCTCAGAGTGCCATCTCTGCTTGTAATGCAGCCAGCTCGTCTTCCTCGGCAGTGTTCTTTCGAGGAGCAGGTCGAGTTGGCTGTCTTCCTGCTGGAACATGTACGGGAGCTGCAGGGGCAGTTGTAGCAGGCTAGAGAAGTTGTTCTTCCAACTCCGCACCTTCCAATTCCTCAAGTTCAGCTTCCAATTCATACTGCAATTCAAGACACATTTAGTGTCCTATACAGAATTTAGTATAGAACAGGGGGAATGAGAAGCTCTCTAAGTAGCAATACTTCATTGAAGTCGGCAGCGGAACCAATTGGAGTTGATAATGCTTCCTGGATCTGCTTCATGTTCTCTGTCTGCTCATTGATCTCATCCATCGTCTTGTCAACGTCATCAATATTCCTGTAATAAGATGCATGTCAAAATCCATCTATTAATATTTTGTTCAAATTTTCAATCAAGAGTGTTATGCATACTTGTTTCAGAGCATCTTGGAATGCTTCCATAGGATTGGAACTTCTTTCTTCAAAGCACTACCTTCAAAAGTAGTAAAGTAAGAGTCAGATCATAGAACTTTAAGGCACTGACGGTGATTCAGATTTAACTAACCTAAATAAATAGGTTAATTTAACCTAATTTTAATAACTGCAAGTGCACAGTGTCTAACTGGTAGACAATGGCAAGTACAGGTCGATCCCACAAGGACTGTGGTTGCAATTAAATTTCAGGATTTATTTAAACTAATTTAAATTGGGGTTACAGCAATTAAAATATCTAAACTAAAAATCAAATTAAAAACAAAATAAAAAGTTTTAAAGAATATGAGAAAGGAAACCAAGGCATTGAATCCACCACAGGTTCTTTGAGATTTGTGTAATCAAAAATATTGTTTTCAAGATTTAACATGACTAACCTGAAGATTAATCTAAGTTCACAATTGATTTAAGCATAGGTATAAACCCCTAGAATTGCGTGTCTTCTTACAGCACACACAATCACAGGTTTATTTTAACTAATCATAATCCCTAGCATTGTGTGTCTTCTTACGGCACACACAATCACAGATTCAGATTAATTGATTAAATCAGGCTTTTGAATTTCAACAAAGGGTACTTCTAACTACCGACTAGTCTAGATAATTAATCAGGATATAATCGGTGAAAGCAATTTATTAAAAAATCATAAATCAAATGTGTTTAACGTTAAGCATAAAGAAAATAATAAATTTAAATACACAAACTCTAGGAAATCCTGTGGTTTCATCGTAGCCTTGGCGAAGGGTTTAGCTATCCATGGTAGTGGTAATCATCTCCTCGTGATGTGGTACGCCGCAACTCATCTCTGCACGGACGCGAATCCCGAGAAAAAGGACTACACAAGGTCTGTGGTGGTATAGAGCAGAACCGGGGGTGCCAATAGCGTAAAAACAGAATTTTGAATCTTTCCCGCCAGAAATCGCGCGGTTGGGCTGGCTCGTCTTCTCCAGCGAGACGCCGCTCTGTTCCGCGCTGTTGCGGCTTCTTCGCGAGCTCCTCGTGATCCCTGACTTGCCCTGGTACCTGCAAAAGAGAGATAGGATGAAGAACAGAGAAGTTAACGCAAGAAAACAAAGGAGGAGGCGAGACAGAGAGCTCTGTCTCGCGGCAGTGGCGCTTCTCGCTTGGTCTGTTGGCGAGGTTGGAGCAGAGAGAGAGAGAGCCAGGAAGGAGGGAGAGACCCTGGAGAAGAGAGGAAAGTAGGAAGGAGACCGAGAGAGAAGAGAAACAGGGGCGAGGCGGAACAGAGTCGCGGTGGTTGCGACTCTGTTTCGCGGCTGTGGTGGTCGTTGCGATTCTGGTGGCGAGGTTGCTGGATGGTGGATGGCGTTGGTGAGGATGATGGAACAGGGAGAGGGATGGTAGGAGGTGGAGGCTGTTGGTGTGCGAAACAGGGTGAGGATGCGGCGGCTGATGGTAGAGGACGAGGAGGAAGGGTGATGACGGGATTATCGCGCTGCCGGCTCTCCTATCGAGCGAGGATTGCCGGCAGGGTGGTGTGGTGGCTGGAAAAGAGATGAGGGGAGAGGGGCTGTGGAAGAGGAGAGAATCCAGAGATCCCTCTTCTCTAAGATTAGGGGAGCTAAATAGGGTTCTATTATCTTGGGCTTGGGTTTTTAGGTTAGTATTTTTGGATTTGGGCTTAGGCTAATTTAGGTGGATCTAGGTTTACTAGGGTTAGGTTTAGATATGTGACTCTCTGCTTTGTACCACCACTAGAATCGACCAATTGTCTGTCGCCTTAATACCATTTCATCGTTAACGCTCAAATTCCTGCCAAGACATGAAAACGAAATAATTATTATAAATTATAATAATCGAAACACTAGCATATATAAATTAAGGGATATATTATGTAATAATTATATGAATATCATGGCACATACAGAAATTTCACGTCTAGCCGCACGAAAAGTGTGAAAGTTTCTATACTGACCTCATCAAATTGTGAAAGATCACCAGCTGGATTAATCCAAGCCCTGAAAAGAATGCTAAAACTTCAGCTTCTTAAACTAAAGGTCAGGACAACACAAAATTAAGGACTGCAAGAAACTTACATTTCATTGTTCCCATAATACTGCACCAAAACATGTTCTTTAACTTCATCTTTTGGAGAAACTGGTGTCGATCTTCCACTCATTATCTGCGGAAAATTCCAGTAGGGGAAAAAAAAGTTAGACAGGCTTCAGAAAACTTTAAAAATAAAAAAATCAAAAGAAAAAAGGAAATCAAGTATTAGATAATTACAACCGTTTATCATTGACGATTGGTAATATAGAGAAGAGTGGATTGCTGCCAGTTGCTACATTTGAAATTGTAATGCATCGATTTATGCCAATGCTTTTAGATAATTGTTAAATGTCTTCATTATCAAAATAAGACTCTTAATAAGATGGGATTGCTTGAATCAATATGATTGCAAGCCTTGGTCCATCCAGACATGGAGGTAACATTTGGATGATTCAGGGTGATGATTTATATGCCCCCGCCAAATAACACATTGATTAAAGTGAAATAAAAATATTTCCTTTTTTCATCAGTAGGAAACTATATAAACTAGGATGTAATGGTTACTCCCATTTAAGAACTAAAAACAACGACAACTTCCCACAATCTTGGAAAACGTACAATTCAAAATCAACTAAAGCTTACCTTTGCAGGCCACCACATTTGGCAAGCAGTTTTAGCCCATATGACGCTCCCTGGAGTTGTCCAAGCATCACTGTATGCTGTAGCTTGTGATGTACATGTATTTGGAGTGCAAGGTGATGCCATTGCTTCATTACATTTATTTTGAAGGTCATTCCTGAATCAAACAGAGATACATAATCAAGCTTTTAAAGTTTTGGACTCTTAATCAACTAAATACTCTAAAGATTCTTTTGAAGTTATAGAAGTACCCATTATTGCAAGTCTCTACCTGAAGGTCATTCCTGAATCAAGCAGATAAACATAATCAATCTTTTAAAGTTTTGGTCTCTTAATCAACTAAATATTCTAAAGATTCTTTTTAAGTTATAGACGTACCCATTATTGCAAGTCTCTACGAGGGTCTCTTGAGACATGTCAATTTCGGTAAATGTCTCTGTTCCTATAAAATTTGAGCGGATTCGTCCCTTCTCTCCATCTGTGGACTTGATGCAACAAGCCAAAGGGAAGTTTGGCCCCTCCTCGTGTCTATCAATGCTAGCTACAGTGATACCAGACAGATTATCTTTGCAGCTTCGAAATTCAAATCTTGAACCTGCCCATCAAAAAATTTCTTGGTAAAAAAGTCTTGTTTTTTTACCAAAACAATTGAGACTTCTAAAGCAACTATGGCACCACAAAACAAAAAACAACTTTAACAGTCGCATGAAAACAATAAAGAGAATACGGCAATGATAAGGCATAAGGAAATGAGTGATTAACATTTGAATGACCAAACATTATATGCGCTTGTTCTATTGTTTAAGTTTAAATAACTGCCTCTTGTGAGGTTTTAAAAAATGGAAACCACCACATTCAAATAAAACCAGTTACCAGGCCAGTGCCGTCACCGAGTAATTAACTTAATGAAATAAACAGAAACAAATTAGTCAGATTGCCACTATGATTACATGGCAGGTTTTATGTTCACGTGGTGAGCTTTGATTAATCACATTTGTTACATAACAAGATTTCAATGTGGAGACCATACATTGTTATTCCTAGCCATTCCTAACCAATCTCAACATTTAGATGATCAGAATATAAGATAAGTTCCATATTCTGTGTACCAAGAAAATGTTCTGCCTACTGAGCAACAAGATCAACCTAGACAATGGAGAATTCTCTTTGGGATTTTCCTTTTCATCTCCTATATAATGTTTGATAACTGGGGCACTTAATTTCTCAAAATTCACCAACACAAAATACCTAATTTTAATGAGTACAATACCCATGTTGTTTATCCCTGAACTTCTCCAAGTAAATTGGGGAGTGTGGGTGTGAGGATCATCAACAAACAGAAACCAACAAAACCCCCTGATTGAAAACACAAACAAACTTCGCAATGCAATAAAACTGACAAATTACATTGGGCAAATACCTAATCCAATAAAACCACAATTTGCTAAAAATAAAATATGATAATTGAATGAACAAATCAATGCCACAAATTTCAAAATCAATTCTACCAAAACACACAAACCTTCAACAACACAAAACATTGTAAAGCAATTCAATTGATAAAAGGACGAGCACAAACATAGAGGGAGTGAATTAGAGCAAACCTTGTGAAGAGGAAGAAGAGTTGAAGAAGAGGGAGAAATCAGTGCGGGGTCGAGTCCCATTACTTCTTCTTTGCTGACAACACTTTGGTACACAAATCATCTCTTGAACCTTCTCCTCCCCTTTCTTGCAATTCTTCTTCTTCTTCTTCTTACTGTTGTTCTTGAAAACCATCTTGGTTGGAGAAATCGCTGCTTGGCTGGAGAAGTCGATGGAGAACGGTGGGTTTGGAGGCAGCTTGAACGGTGGCTGTTTCGGTGGTTTAGGGGCGCCGTTTCTGTTTTTTTTTTTTTTTTTTTTTAGGTTTAGGAGAACAGGGCGCTGCTTCGGTGGTTTAGGGGTTTAGGCACTGCTTCGAAGCGCTATCCTAAATGTAAGTAACATAGCGCTTCGAAAGCGCTATGCAAGCACTTTAAAAGCGCTATGGTAGCTTTGGTAACGTTTTTTCTCATCATAGCGTTTTTTAAAGCGCTATCTAAGACATAACTAAGATAGCGCTTAACTGAAAAAAAAATTAAAAGCGCTATTGTAGTGTTTTTTTTTTTTTGATTTTTTTTTAAAAGACAAATAAGCGCTATCCTAGTGCCCACTTGGATGGCTCTTTAAAAAAGCGCTATCTAAGTGGCGTTACCTAAGCTAATATTTGTAGTAGTGAGTATATAGGTTGAGAAGAACTCTGATGGGGGACCAGTCACACACACTGACATATGGATTGCTAGTCACATGGGAAAGGATGAAAAACCTACGCATGGTTCTGAACAATATATGGTATGTGCCCAATGATGTCTTTTATACCCAATTCTTAATTTACTTTGTAGTTGTTTGAATATTATTTGTGTCCTGATTTATTTTATTTTTTCATTCTTTTGAATGAACAAGTTAAAGCAAAAAAAACTGCCTTGCAAGAATCTTCAACCCAGGGTACCACTGACCTCACTATTGATGATGATCCTCTAAGCCAAGTGTTTGGCCAAGAAGCGAGGGGAAGTACTTGTTGTGTTGGAACCACCGTCTCTAAAAGGAAGTATGATGCTGCACTTCCCGCTCGTGGATTGCTTTTGGAAAAAACATTGGAAGTAAAAAAATGTAGCGAAAAATATGATAGATTGGAAGAAAATGTTAGATGGATACGAGAGAGACTTGAAAGTGGAACTTATGTGAGACCATCAACAAGTGAGGGAATACAAGGAGGGACACAAAGAACTGAAGATACACCGTCATCCCGTGCACAATCGACAAGGCAACCAGAAAATCCATTACCTCCATCTCCATTACCACCATCTCCATTACCTCCATCTCCATTACCACCATCTCCATTACCATCATATTCTCAAGGTGTTGCGAGGTTTCCTTCTCCAAACAATCATGTTCCTTCAGTGTCAAGGACTTACAAAGTTTGTGATTGGGAAAGGAATGTCATTGCCATAGCAATAGAGGTTGTAGATCCTATCCATCAATTCTCTTGCGCTTGTCATGAATCATTGAACCCTGCAACAGAGATCAGACTTTCCTTATGCTTCAAATTCAGGACTGGGGTGAAACTTTACAAAAGTGATCCAAAAGGAGACATGATGGGGGATTTGGACGTTGGTGATTTCTTCGTATGGTGTAAAAATCATGTGGAACTTGATGATTGATAGTTACAACTATGTTGGAAGCAATGTAATGGTGGCAGCAAAAGAGGAGTTGAGAAAAATACACTACGGGCACGTGATTGTTCATTTTAAGGTAACTAGTTGAAGCTTAAGTGCAAGTATCTATAGACTTAACCACAAAATGACTATTGCTTGCCTCATCCCATTTGAAACATTGTTTCTTCTATTTGAATTCTCATTCGCAACAATTGGTATGACCTTAGTTCATTTTTTATTGTTATGGTGCATATACTACAGTTTGCTTTGTTCTCATATTTATGTCTATTGCTTTTGATATTGATTATGATGTCTTTCTTTATACAGGAGCTCTATTTTCTACACAAAAACACTCAAAAACCAAGAGTCTAATGGTGAATTTTTTGACTATATTTACTTTTTAATGTTTATTTATGATCAATATACATATTTAAGACTCTCATTGCTTGACTGCTTTTTGTGAAGTTTGCATTTGCATTTTTAATTATTTATGTATTTATTTCATCTAACTGTCAGGTATGGCAGTCAATTGTCTCCAAGGAAACACTGCAACACAGAGCGCGTCCCAGGCAGGGAGTTTCAGCGTGCTCTGCATTGCAGACAGAGTGCGATGTTGATCCAGACAGAGTGTGATTCAGCGTGTCTACTGTACGTGTTGTTTCTGGCCGCAACGGGTTTCAGCGTGCGCGGTTAGCACACCAATTTTGAGCTGTGGTTGAGGTCTGCTGGGAGGCTTGCAGGTTTTTCTGCACGCTGTTGCAAAACAGAGCTTGCGTTGGTGTTGTTTAGTTTGGTAGGTTTGGAGTTTGATCACTTTGAATTGGTTGATGTTTAGTGTTTGAAATAGTCTCTCTTTGAAATATTTGTTTTTTTTTTTTGGAGAATTGTGATTGATTGATTAGTTTGGAAAGTTCAGATGGGTATTTTGGAACTAATGATTCTATGAAATGGTATAAGTTAGATTTGCCAGAAATCCTTATTTCTATAAAAGAAGTTATTTGTGGATAGGTATTATTAGATATTTTGATTACTCTCTGGAAGTTCCCTGTATGAAATTTGGGGTATTCATGAATTCCTGATGCTAAAGCTGTGATCTTTTTGGTTGTCTTGAAGAACAAGTAGAGTTTGGTTTCTATGAAATTTGTGGCTTTGGAGTTCACTTTTAGGACTGTGTTTTGCTGTTCCAGAATTTATGATCAACATCTGTAATCTAACCTGCATTTTTCATATTGCAGTCTGTTCCGTTCTACCTCTCTGAAATGGCGCCTTACAAGTACCATGGTGGGCTTAACATTGGTTTCCAACTCATGATTACAATTGGTATCCTTGCTGCGAATATTCTTAATTACTTCACAGCCAAGATCAAGGGTGGTTGGGGATGGAGAGTGAGTCTAGGTGGTGCTGCTGTACCAGCTTTGTTCATCATAATTGGCGGCATTTTCTTACCTGACACTCCAAATTCTGTCATTGAACGAAAGGACCCTGAAAAAGCTAGGAGACTACTCCGAAGAATCCGTGGTACTGATGACGTTGAACAAGAGTAGAAGGACCTACTTGCTGCAAGTGAAGCCTCAAAGAAAATTGAGGATCCATGGAGGAAAATTTTGATGAGGAAGTACAGACCTCATTTGGTGATGGCCATTCTCATTCCATTCTTCCAACAGGTTACCGGTATCAATGTGATCATGTTCTATGCTCCTGTTTTGTTCAAGACCCTTGCTTTTGGAGGCGATGCCTCTCTCATGTCTGCTGTTATAACTGGTCTAGTTAACGTTGTGGCTACTTGTGTGTCAATTTACCTTGTTGATAGAAGGGGAAGAAGATTTCTCTTCCTACAGGGTGGAACCCAAATGGTTATCTTTCAGGTAAATATCTTAACATTCATGAAGGCTAGTTGTTCATGGTTTCCTTACTGCATAATGTTGGGCTAATTGTACCCTGCGTTCTGTGTGTTACAGTGTGGAGTTGCGAAACAGAGCTTGCGTTGGTGATGTTTAGTTGGTTGTCTTGAAGAACAAGTAGAGTTTGGTTTCTATGAAATTTGTGGCTTAGGAGTTGTCACTTTTAGGAATGTGTTTTGATGTAATTGTTCAGATTTCTTATATGCTTGGCTGGGTTTGGGGATTAGGTATATTTGGTAAATGAGATTTCTTATTGATCAAGCAAGACCTTTTTCAAAATTACATCAAGTAATGGATGAAAATCTGGAATAATGAAGTATTATGTGAAGTTTATTTCTATGAGACTTTTCGTCATGTTTAATCTGTTGGTCTTGAGCCTTCTGCAATCTTTTATATCTGTGACAATGATAGATGCCCTTTTTTTTGTTGTTCTAACAGTGACAATGATGGATGCCTTTTTTTTTGTTGATTTTCTGTCAAGTTCATGGTTTTTATCTGCAGAGCATGTAAAGACACTCTTCATTGAGGCTCCATTCACCTTCAGTACAGGGGAGGATCTACATCTCAGGTAAGTTTTTAATTGGAAACAGAATCCTTTATGTCATATTTATTTGAGCATTGCATTTATCTAAGAATGTTCAATCAATTGATGAAAACCATTCAACTATAAAGTTTGAAACATAAATGACTTGCTTTTCCAGTTGGTAAGTCGTCATAATACCTCTGAGTTCGATGTTGATCCAGACAGAGTGCGATTCAGCATGTATGTTGTACTTGTTGTTTCTGGCCGCAGCGGGTTTCAGCGTGCGCGGTTAGCACACCGGTTTTGAGCTGTGGTTGAGGTCTGCTGGGAGGCTTGCGGGTTTTTCTGCACACTGCTGCGAAACAGAGCTTGCGTTGGTACTGTATTAACAATTAACAATTATATCATAGGTAACGGATATTGAGTCCATACGGTACAATTAACAATTATACAATTTTCATATTAACTGTATATGATAGCTCAGTGATTGGTTTTTTATATCATAGGTAACGGATATTGAGGAAATGGCATGGGCACCAAGATATGGTCTGAAAGGAGTTATTGATGCTTCTATTCGAGTGAAAGTACATTCAGAAATCAATGGTTCGAATGAGAAAATTATGCCTTTAGAGTTTAAAAGTGGAAAAGGAACCACTGGCCAGGCAAGTTGAAAATTTTCCTAAACTCACCAGAAAAATGTAGTAGATGAAGCTGCTAAAAAAAGATTGCCACTTGCAGTTCAGTTTCTTCTAGACATTGATCTATTTTTTTTCCTGATGATATTGCAACTTGTCTATTGTACAGAGTTTCATGGAACATAGTGCCCAAGTGGTCTTATATACTCTTCTGATGTCTGAGAGGTTAGTTTGTATCGTGAGACCCTTGATTGGAAATACTTAACCTTCAAAAACATTAGGAACATTATTTTATGTGTCAACTTCAGGTATTTGAAGCATGTTTACTCTGTTCTTCTATATTACCTCCACACTGACCAGACAAAGGTAGGCTCAACTATCTTCACTGTGGATTAGTTGTTTTAAAAGATAAACCTTTTAGTATTTGTATGTCGAATAATACAAAATTTGTTCTTCCATCGACCCAATCTTCTTCCAACAGATGAACTTTATGATGTTGTTTGCTGTCTCAATCCTTGTCTCCTTCATTCTTCTCATTGCCCTACTTGTCTTCACCCAAACAGTGACTTTAACTGCTATATATATGCATTCTGCTCTTTGCTATAAGAAATTCGAGTGATTCTATGTGTCGAGGGAAAGGGCGAGGAAACCAGCGAGGAAAAGGAGGTGGCAGGGGGTGAACCGTTCACCCCCCTCGAGATGTGCGTGCCAAAAACATCTCGAGGGGGGTGAACGGTTCACCCCCCGCCACCTCCTTTTCCTCGCTCTTTCCCTCGACATTTAGAATTTCCCTAAGAAATTCATTACTTTTTGTTTTCACCTTTGTCAGTTTTTTTTTGGTATTTTTGCCATTATTTTACTTATAGAAATCCAGAATTGAGTATTTGTCGCTATGAGCATAATATTATGTTATTGGACCGCTTTCATGATTTATTTTTCGTGCCTAGTGTTTATGGTTGTGAAAGATGAGCTATTTTTTATACTTTTAACCATGCTGAACGTAGGGTTTGTTTTGCTGATATTATAGTTGGGCAGACTGTTCCAATTATAAGTTGTTAAAAGTGACAGAATAGAATGCTTAAAGATGATTTGAGGACTAATTCCAAAAAAATTTGTGCTAGTAACTCATTGCCATGCGTGCAATAAGGGACATGACACATTTTATTCCTATACCTATATGATAGTAACTACTTATAGTATTGACTTTTTCATTGCATGTGTGTCCTTGATGTCTATCTAAGCTTTACAGAATATATTGGTAAAAAATAAAAATAAACATGCTACATAAATTGTTGAAGATTTGAATTGTTCAACTATTTTAATTTTTTTTTCCTTCCTGGATCAATATCATTTAGGTTTTGGTATAGATTGATTATGCTCAAGTACCCATTTCTTTAGGTGATTATTTGAGATTGTTTTGCTAACCATATCAGTAAATTGGCGGATGGAAAATATAACAATCAGATGGAACAACTTGCACTAACTTTTTCATTAGGATGTTTGGAGTTATTAGCATGCAGTGACATTCTGTTATTCTTGCTATCAGATTTGCAACAAATGCGAAGTGATTCAGCTCTACTAACACAAGAACAAGGAGGTTCACCTATTAGGAATCCTTCAATTGCAGCTGAAGATGCACGGCTAGCATCTTTCATATCTCTTGATGGGATATTGAAACAACTCAAGGTTTTACCTTAGTTTGATCTCCAGTGTGATGACAACTTTGGTTTAATGATTCACTGGCTACTGTATACTGTTTGTTTTTTCTATATAGGATATCATTAGAGAAGCATGTGTAAACTCATTGAGCAGAAGTAAGAAGCGAGCTATGCTTGAATCTTTGGATGAGCTAACTGAACGGATGCCTTCTCTTCTTGATATCGATCATCCATGTGCGCAGAGGCAAATAACAGATGCTCGTTCCGTGGTAGAGCTCTTGTTGAGGCACTTGAATTCGCAAAACATTGGGTTCCCTTTTGTAGGAAACATAATATTTTTGTTAGAGCTCCATTACAGTATTTTCCAGATAAGGTAAATGAAGCTTGTGGTGGTGAAGTTTCATCAGAGTTTCAACAGGATTGGATATTTGTCAAGGTAACTCGAAGTTAAAGTTCTTATAATATTTCATCTATTGAGAAAAACTATTGCTTCGCATAGTACAAGACTTAGCATGAATAGTTTATGACATTATTTAAGTCAGTCTTCTATTATTTTCGACAACGAACAAGGAGCAATTAATAACACTGTAACACTGTTAGAAACTGAAAATTGCATGTTTTCATTTTGAGAACATGGATTACTATTGGAAAGTCATTTGGTTTTCAAGTTAATATCTTTTAAATGGTGTTCCCGGTTCATTTTCTTCAGAACAAATATGAAAAATTATGTGAAAAAATTGAAGGGGGTACACAAAATAATTCTGGTTTATTCGATCCTATAGGCGAGTTCTCAGCTTTCTCTAAAATTGAGCGCAAAAATCATCCAAGTATAGTAAAGGTAATTTTTTCATTAACTAGTCACAGTACTAAAATTTAAATTTTTTGTTACTTGAAAAAAAAAAAAAAAAATTTATTGACAATTAAATGTGATTTTGTAGGTTATATGGGAGAACAAGGAAAATCTACCACATAGAGTGCCGCATCTGATCTAGGTGTCAAGAGAAAAGCGTCTGAATCATCCACATCATTTCAAAGCTGGCGCGATGAATGTTTTGGTATTTATACTCATTATTATTAGTATACATAATTATGCCAAAGAATATAGTATTTAGAAATTTGAACTTATTACAATTTTATTCTTTTTTTCCTGGGTAAAGACTAGAGTTTCAGGAGTAATGACCAATGCACCATATATGCTTAACGTTGATTGCGACATGTTTGCCAACAACCCCCAAATTGCTAAGCACGCGATGTGTTTCTTTCTGGAAGGCAAAACTAAGCACGCGTTTGTTCAATGCCCACAACATTTCTACGAAGGACTCCAGGACGATCCCTTCGGCAACCAATTGATAGTATTGCATGACGTAAGTGTCATCTGTGAGTAAATAATTTTATCTGATAAGTTGACATTTACATTTTTCAAGTGCGAAGAAAATATGTATTTATTCATTTTTCTTCACACTACACCAAATTGACACTTTTGTAATAACTCTAAAAACAGTATCACTTTTGAGATGTTACAATTCACCAAACAATTTCAAATCAAAACTAAATTTAGTTAAAAAATGAAAAACAGTAACAAAAAAAAATGATACTATAAGTTGGATCACCATGAATAGTATCACTTTTATAATCATACTCTTCATGGTGATACTATTATTGTATCATTTTGTTTGTGAAAATCTGTAAAGTTGTTAAGTGAATTGTTACACTTCAAAAGTGATACTGTTTTATGGGATGTTACAAAAATGCCAATATGGTGTAGTGTCAGGTTATGGGGCGCGGGATTGGAGGGATTCAAGAAATATTCTACGGAGGGACTAGAGGTTTGTACTTCTATGTCATATACCTTGATTATTCTTATCGCATTCAGTGATGTGATTGTTGGATTTCTGCTTATTATTTGTTATGTCTGTTGTGGTGTGTGTGCAAAGCATTGGGCATCCTGGTTGTGTTTGGGATGGCAAAATTCTTAGAACATGGCAGGAGGAGCAGCTCCAACCCCTAAATAGGATGAGTTGCAGCCACATCCAGTGAAGGTGCTTACTGCATCACTAGTCCTCCTTCATTAGTTTTTTTTTTCTCTTCTTTTGTTGTTTATGCCCTTTTTAATCACTTATCTTTTATCTACTTTTGTTTCAAGATAAAATGTTGCATTATATGTTTTTTAGTTGGGGTTTTCAATTTCAGGAGCACTTGATGTGTGATTGTTTTCTTTGATATCTCTCATTTCTAAAGCAAGAGTTGTTTTCTTTTCTTTCTAATGGACAAATCTTGGTGCTTTTTGTATCTTTTACTGCATTTGTTGTTAAAATTGATACACTGTGGTTTTTCCCATTTTTTTTTATGGACTACCCATTTGGATATAATCTTAGCATTTTGGTAGGGTAGATGAATAGAGAGGGCTTTGTGAGTTTTTGTTCTTTTGCTATATTGTGAATGGCACCCTCCCAATTTGCTCCTATTGTAACATTTGTCAGCTGCAAAGCATGGTCAGACATCTCTGGATCAGCAGCTCCGTCTTCAGCAAGAGCATTGCTGGCGAGGCAGTTTTCAATGGCATCAAGGCTGCAGGCAGGAGTAGAAGAAGATAGGCATAATGGTGGGTTATGGTCTACGGACAGATCTGGTCAATGTGGGCACCCGACAATTGGTAAGGAGGAATAATATTTTATACCCCAATTAAATCAGATCTTTTCACATTACTTTTTCTATGCATTTTGGCACATTCCCAGCTTTCAATACCTGTTCTGAATGTGTTCAATATTTGGTTGATTGAACCCCACCTACAGGATCAGAAGAAAAGTTGATTCAGAACCTCTCTATGTCGCTTGATCAAAGTTGTGGTAAGTTCCTTGTAATACGTTTCCCAGCTTTGGTTTAATACATATTGGTCATACATATTACTTCACTGAAATTTTACTGTTTTTTGTTCTTCAACACTTTTTTTTCCGTTGTTTGCCATTGTTCATCTGCTTTAGCTTCAATGCGGTTTCGTTATTCAGTTCATGTAAGTCTTTGAACTTGATAGAGTTGATATATTGAGATGGGTTTTTGGTTTATCTTTTTATATTCTATTTTGATGATTTTTACACTGTGGGATTTGGCACTTGTAATGAATTGAACAGGTGATCCTTGTTTCTTTTTAAGCTCAAGTGGTTGTTTCATACTGGGGAGATGGTGTTCTCATTGATTGGAAGCTGGGAAGGTTGTCTGATTACCAAGATTCAGAGAATGGTAAATTTTCCAAAGAGCTGCCAGTGTTTTCATCATTTTCATCATCAGCTTTAGTTTATTAGCAATCTTTATAGGTCATGTTTGTCTGTCATTGAGTACTGACTAATTTTTATACTGCAGGGCTCTGAAGGTCTGAGCCAGTACGGGCAGCAGTATGTTGGACAGGAGAATGCGCATACATTGCTTGTTTCTGGTGGGGTGCAAAGTGTGTCGTTGTATCAACCATCACCGGTGCCATATACAAGCAACTACCAGGTGATGCATTCTCATCATTTTCAGTATATTGAACAAGCAACTACCGAAAGAAATGGGGCATGTTCCTAAGGGCATCAATGTATTTTCTTACATTATAACTAGGTGGATTTGTATTGTTGGAAAAAACATAGAGAAATTCTTTTGTTTTAGATGCGAGTGAAACATGATATAACAAGGTTCCATTTGTTCAGGTTAATCCTGTTATTGTACATTAGTGCTATTTGTTTACATGTTTTTGTTTGGCGTCAAAACTTGACAAGTTCCTTTTTACGGTTGATTTTGTATTTATCTAGCATATAGTTTGTGGAATCTTATTCGTGCCGGAGGCATGACGCAAACCTTAGTAAGGACTGATTTTGCAGGTGCCACGGCTGTGATTTTGCTGCAGCAGCAAAAAAAATATATAATTTTTTTTTCGATTATATTAATTTGCAACAAACAAGATTTTTTTTTTTTTGGAATTTTGTTTTAACTGCCAACGGCTTACAACCGTGGTTGCATCTTGCCACGGCTATAAACCGTGGGCTTTCTTCATCAGTTGCCACGACTTAAAACCGTGGCCATGACTTGACACGGCTAAAAATCGTTGCTATGACATTTGCTACAGTTTATTTCTCACTGTTTAGCCACGGCTTAAAACCGTGGCCAGGGTTAGCCACGGCTTAAAACCGTTGCTAACTTGTTAGCCACGGTTTAAAACCGTTGCTATTATCCATACTTTCTCACGGCTTAAAACCGTGGCTATTGTTGCCACAGCTCAAAACCGTTGTTATTGTTCTTGCAACGGTTTAAAACCGTGGCTAAATGCTGAAAATCATCACCCCTACTCAAGCATAAAACCGTTGCTACAATGTTTAGCAATGGTTTATAGCCGTTAAAAGGAATTTTGCGAGGCCTCTGTAACCCACGGCTCTTAGCCGTGACAATGGGTTACCCCACGGTTTAGAACCGTTGCTAATGGGGATTTTTGGTGTAGTGTTGGTATGAAAACTTAGCTGAGGGACACCGAGTCTAATTTGGTGTCAACTCGTGCCGAACTTAGGCGAACCAAGGCCGAACTAGAGCGCTTGGAGGCGGTTGTAGACAGGTGGTCTTTTGAACGGGAGGCTCAGGAAGTCGAAAGGAAGCGGGTGGAGGTAGATCGAGTCGTTGAAAGGTAGAAGCTGGAAGGTGTTGTTGATGAGGGGCTTCGCCATTTTTGGAAGTGGAGCAGTTGCTGGTGGCAGAGCGCTCGCACTATGAGGCCCTGTTGGGCATGGTGGACTTCGACGTATCAGACAGGAGGTCATTAATCTCGTTCGAGGTCATTTTGGGTAGACTGAAGTTCCTGGAGCTGATTAGGGAAGAGCATCCTGGTATTGACCTTGATTTTGCTCGTTATAGGAGGGCTGCTTTCATACCTATCAATCGAGGAGAGGACTCTGGCACCGCAAGACTTACATATGAGGAGGATGCTTCTCCTTAGAGTGATTGTAACGTCCTTTCCTGGATGGATAATATATAGACATGTTTTTTGAATGAAAGTGTTGTTTTGTCCTATATTGTTGTGTTTACTTTAGTTGCTTCGTAGACAGTAGAGTTTGCACTGTTAGGCAGAATGCCTATCTTTGTCAGTCAAAATATATTGTTGTTTTGGGTTACTCCTGTGACAGATTAGGTTTTAACCAGCAAAAATCGTTGTTGGTCAGGGGTTGACCAGACTCCCTCAGTCATTGTCTATAACGACTCCCTTATTGTTGGCAGACTAGTGCTAACTTCTGCCCTTATTCCTTCGACCGTTGTGACCCGCGCGAAGCGGATTAGCCGTCGTCATCAGTCGTGAACTAACTAAGCTTACCTAGTAAGTTCGGCAGTCATTGTCTGTGTTGAAAGTAATGATCCCTTGGTGGGTCGTCGTCACCAGCGGATAAGCGCTGACTAGACTCCTACTTCCTCAGCCGTCTGATCTGTGCAGAGCAGATTAGGCGTTGGGTACCAGAAGCCGTCGTTATCATTCGTGAACTGACTAAGCTTACCTTGTAAGTTCAACGATCATTGTCTGTGTTGAGAGCAATGATCCATTGGTGAGTTGTCGTCATCAGCGAACAAGCGCTGACTAGACTCCCACTTCCTCAACCGTCGTGATCCACGCGGCTTGAGTTGGTCTTGCCATCTGTGCGCTTCCTCTTGTTACTATCATCATCCTTTTTTTTCTTCCCCTCTTTCCTATCCTTCGGGACATAGGGTTTCTTCTCTAACTCCGCCTCACTCTTGGTAGCCAACAATTCATTCAGAGTGATGTATCTTTGATCGTCTATAAGCAAGTCTGTCATATTGGCCAAGGGGTCCAGGGTGAGGAAGTCATAAAACTTTCCTCTTCTCATACCCGAAATAAAAGTCGTGACGACGATGTCATCATGACAACCGTTGATGAGGGTCAACTCATTGTTAAAATGAGTGACGTACTCCCTCAACGTCTCGTTTTATTTTTTGCTTTAGGATCAGCAGATAATGCAGGCCCTTCTTGAGCCATTGGCTACCCACGAAACGTGTAATAAACGCCAATGCCAACCTCCAGAATGAATCAATTGATTTTGGAAGAAGGCTGTAGAACCACGTCAGTGCCGACGTCTTCAGGCTTGCAGGGAATGATCAACACATTATTACACGGTCTCTTTTTTGAGCGCCATAACGTGTTGGAAGTGGTGCAAGTGATTTGTCGGGTCTCCTGTCCCATCGTAAAACTTCAACTTCTGTGGGGTGTATTTCTTTGGCAGCGGTTCATCCGTGATATGATCCATGAACGGGGGGGGGGGGGGGGGACCATGGGACTGAACAACCGTCTGGGTTCGTGGCCCTGTTGTGGAGGGGGTTGTGCGAGACGTGTCTGTCTGCTCTGGGCGTTGGGTTTCTATTGGTCGCACCTCCGCCTCTTACCCATTGAGAAGTTGCTAGGGCAGCGCAACTCTCCTAAACATGGCTTCTGGAACTTTATGGGAAACAAGCCCTTCGCTGCTCACGTTCTCCCTCTACAGGTGGAGGATTCCGATATGTTTGAGAGCCTCTAGCGTCTCTGCGATTTGTTGCATCCGTGTTGAGAATAGGTTCACCCTCGGGTCTGTTGCAGCTGCCACCCGGCTCGAGGGCCTGACAAGGTTTTTCCCATGGTGGTAGTGCAACTAGTGGCGCTCTACCAGTTTGAGCGTTCGAAGGCTAGACAACATTTCCATTGTTGCAAGCCCTTGTCGTCACCATCTCACTTATTTTCTAGAAACGTGGAACTACAATTTTTTTTTAGGAACTCTGTCATTCCCCACAGATGGCGCCAAACTAATGTAGTCAATTTCTGTTTTCCTTCCTCGCTTCTTACCTAGGCCTGCTTAGGTAGCAAACGTGAGCCAAAGACCACCACACGATGGTCGATGGCACTCCGATGCTTAAGTTAGATAAGGCTTAAAACTATACACTGGGTTATAATGTTTGCCTCTAGTTCATCGACCTTATCTCCCTTTTATATTGAAGGAGTTCTCGTTCGGATAGGCCTTTGGTGACATAGTTAAAGGAAAATGATCTTGCTGTAGAGATCCTTTTCTGATTGGGAGCTGTCCATGTTGGATAGTTTTCCATAAGACTCGTGCTTCTAGATCTGCGGGAAAGGATTCCCTTTCTGAGTGTTGTCCATGCAAGAAAGTTTCCTTCGACTTATACTCTAATATATGTTTCCTAGTCGGATCTAATGTGTTGTTGGCATGCTTGTCTTGGGTAGATCTCCATATACTTGTTTTAGAGGTCTTACTAGTATTGGACCTGACCGCGTGACATGTGGGCTTACTAGCTCATTGCAACTCGGACCCGACTGTATGGATTCTGCCAATGATGGGCTTACTGCTGTTTGGGCCTCGCTGGATTGAGCGTGCAATTGGGCCTACTTCGTTCTGTTGACGAGATTATTATGACACGTGTACGGTGTTGATCAGAGGATGGTTTGATGTATCATCACTAGTCGCTAACATCAATCATTGTATTGCCCATTCTCTTGCTTTTAGTTCTAGGCTTTGTTCTTTTTTCAATTTGAGGTTATAATGAAATTTTTTATTAAATAGAATTATACATCCGGCAGAGAAGTTGAAATGCAAAGAAACATTCATAAAACACACACACAGCGAGTACATAGAAATGTTGGCACAACCAAAAATATGTTGCTTTTGTGGAGCGCCATCCACTACAACAATTAAGACATTTTTCAAGAAATAAATTTCTCGACAAAAAACAAAATTTTGTTGGAAAAAACTTTTAACAAGGAAAAAATTCATTATTGGATTCGTGGAGATATCCCCGTAGCTAAAGGTTTTTACCAAGGAATTACATTTTTGTTAGTAAAACAATTGATAAGTCAAGGAAACACAGTGTTGGTAATACTGACAACTAACAAGGAAATTAGTTGGTATAAATCAAATAGTTTTACCAACAAATTGTTTTGTTGCAAGAAAACTTTTGTTTACCTATGAATTTTTTTTTCTCGAAAAAACTTAGAATCTTCAAGGAAAATTGTCGTGGGCAAATGTAACTACCTTTATCATAGAACTTTTTCGTTTGTAAAATGAATGTATATCAATGAAAGTTGTCATAGGTACTGTTAACAATTACCTGAAACATATTATATATTAAAACAACCATTCTCAGCTCTTAGACAACCTAATCTAGGTCCCAATCTCTCTAAGACATCACTCTTGATGATAAGAGTACACTATGGAATTTCATATATAATATATTTATTTTTAGGCTCAACGGGAATCGAACTCCTGACCTATAGTAAAATCTGTTACAATATTTACCAATTGAGCTATTTGAATAATTGTGTTGTGTGAAGCAACTTTAGAGCTTATTAATCAAATTACTCATTTTTTGCAATAAAAAAATGATTGTTACGTATATAATAGAGACCAATATATAATATTTCGTTACTATAAATTAGAACTAAATATTTTCACGATTATAAGATTTATGTTAAATATATACCACTTTTAGCAATGAAAAAAAATTCACAATAATACCATTATAATTAACAACAAAATAGTAATAGCATTGCAATGCTATATGTTATTGAAATTGGTTATATCCCTATTGAAATAAAATTAATTATTGTAAATAAGAAAACGAACCTTAACAAGAAAAAAATTCAAGTGCATTATTATCGGCTAGAAGAATTTTGAAGTGTGTAGTATATTCAAGTGCATTATTATCGGCTAGAAGAATTTTGAAAACCCCAAAACTTGGCGATGGACTAATCATTTACTGATTGTGGAAAAATCTTCTCATAGGCTTCATTCATGCAAGCAACCATAACTTGGGAATCAATGAAATTCTTTTCCATCGTCGCCACCAGCTTCATCTTTCCCATGTAACTAATTATAGTAAAAACCAAACTCTGCAAAATAGTAAAGAAATTAGCAAAACTAGAAATGTTATACCTTAAACCCGAACCCTAATAATCATTTTAACAACATATGAAATAATTTACCTGAGGTAACCCTATCACAGTGAAGTAAAAATCGTTGATTGCATGCCCTTCCATAGCGATTTTCTCCTTTGGACCAATGACATTTGTGATGGTGGTGCTTGAATTCCTAATGTTTGAGTGTACGAACTCAGCTACTCCCTGCAATACCGATATATATTTTCCTCTTCAATATAGAAAATAAAGATCAAGATTCTAAAAAATTTCAAATAGATTTTTCAATAAATAAAAAAATGCAAATTCTTCAATGCATGCAAACTTTTCTATGTGCAACTTCAATGTCAACAACACAAATGGAATCTGGAACAAATTGTTTACCCTTTAAGCATCTTACGAAGTTAAAAAAAACAGATTTGATGTAAAGGTAACAAAAGTACATTTGATTTGATATAAAGTGTATAATTTAATAAATTAAAATTAATAACACTACAGTGTGAGTGCACCCTGCGCATGTCAATATTCAGTTTTTTCCCCCTTTAATGCCACTTATATATTAAATAAAATAATTATAAGTTTGTGAAATTATAAACTCAAAGTTCGTTTTGATTTTTTAGTCTTTAAAAATTACTAATTAATTTACACATATAACTGTGAATAGTTAAAATTGTTAAAAGTAAACACACACAACAACAACAACAACAAAAAATTTGAGTTTAGGGTTGAGATTGATAATTAAATCCCTAACCTAGGTTATATCCAATACTTCTCTAGATTTAGAAAGAATAAGTGAATAACCTATGGAAGTGATTAATAAATAAGGCACCATGATGCATGGTAAATGTGTCCTACAAACACAAAAAAAATATGAGACCTAAATGTTAGTTGTACTGTATAAAATAACGAAAATGCTAAGAATGCAATCAGAATGACGTGATCTTAAAAGAATAATAAAATCTCCAAAGTGTTTATATATCTTAAGGTTGTAAAAAAACCTCCACTAATGATGCTACATCAATCTGATTGCAAAATCTGACGCAAAACCTGATTCTCTAGCATTACTCATAAAATAATAAATACCACAAAACACATGATAGTATGCCTATTTGTTAGGAGTGAGGATAAACTTGACATTTTACATCATTATGTTCACATTTTCACGTGATAGCTTTTTCTACACGTAACAACCCAATAGCATCTCTCTTTTCAAAAACACCCTCGATACCATTTCCATTATTAGCTTTACTTGTAATTATGGCTTTTATATTAGGGTATTTTCGAAAAAAAAACCAAAATAAGAGCATGACGAAAGTCCGCCACTATTCCTCATGTTAGATAAAAACGTTAAGTTACCCGTATTTGCATGATATTTTACCAAAAGAATAAGACAATAGAGGCTTATGGCAATTATTTGGTAATGATTAGCTCATTTGATACTTAAAAATTGATTTAAAACCATATATGCTTATATATTCACGAAAGTTACTACCATCAATATAAAAACTTACCAAAATCATGTATAAGTTTTTTTTTTTTTTTTTTTTTTTTTTTTTTTTAAAGAACATCCATTTTATTCATATAAAAATCCACGCCCGAAGGCTACATGACTGACCCAATAGGGTTAACTAAAAAGTCGAAACAAAGCCTCACAAAAGATAGGATGCACCAATCAATCTTTGTACCTTTTGGTTTCTATCCTCGTTCTATTGGATTTACGGGGACAAATGCTGATATCTTTGGTATGGCGCCTTTTATTCATCTTTCCGTCTGACATAGCTCCTAAAGCCAAATCACTGTTCGCTACCTGTGGATCAAGCTCAGGTTCTGAGTTGACGTCATCACTATCCTCACTAGAACTTTCGAGTATACTGAGGTCATAAGTCGGCGGTCGAAGTAACCTATTTTCTCTGAACAAAGATATAGCCTGATTCAAATTGTCTCCGACTCTTTTATAATCCGGGGAGGATTTGATAGCATATTTGTCAAAATGTATTTTTAACCTGAGCAGAGACTGCAAATCATCTTCCGAATATTCATGCGCTTGCTGACCCTGTATAGCATCCCCTAGCTCTGTGCTAGTAGCACCGATAAATGGGTTGCAGGGCGCTGGCTGAGGCGAAGCCTCGACCCCTGTCTTGGTACAGGGCATAGTCTGGGGCGAGGCCACTTCCACTGCCTTGGTGTGGGGCGCTGGCTGAGGCGAGACTTTGTTCTCTGGTGTGGTGCATGGCGCGGCAATGACGTAGGTCACGTCCACAGCCTTGGTGGCTGGCTTGGGCGAGACCATGGCCTCTGGCTGAGGAGAAATCATGGCCCCTCTTGAAGGGTAGAGCACTGGCTGCTGCGACCTTGAAACAGTCTGCCCAATCTGAGTTTCACATGTGAAATCATTCGTCACAGTTTGCGACGCTGCACTTTGAATAGAAGGATTGTTCTTTGTTTCCGGATTTATCTCATTTTCGTATGGGGGTAACTTTTTTTGTTGTCCAAGAACATTATCAATTTCTGAATTTGTATACCCCGCCTCTAGTAGGCATTCCTCCGTAGACTCATGCTGGACCCCGATTTTAGCATGCTCTAATTTGTGACCCGCTCTTTGTAATTCCGCTGAAGGACCTTCATCTTCCTCAATATTCTCCATCAATGCCTCAAATGTGTTCGACAAATCCACCTTTACCGGATCAATGGCCACCTGCTTTCTATCCCCGACTCCCTCCGAAATCTCCTCGCCTGTGCTATTTTTTGTGCCACTCACACCCACTTCCGAGTTTGAAGAATTTCCTTTTCTGATCACTGGAACATATTGTTGCCTGGTATTGTTACTTTCAGTCTTTGATTTGGCTACCTTCTCAACATTACCTAGTTCCGAAACCCGGCCACCGCCCTTAATGCCTAGCTTCTTGCGACAAACACTTTCCTGATGCCCGAGCAAGGAACAAAAATCACAATATTTGAAACCTGGGTACTCAATCTTCTGCCAGAAACCTCTATTATTGGCCCTATCAATCCATACTTTGTTTGGTAATTTGTCCGCCAAAGTCATCTCAACACACACACGGGCAAAGCCCGGGCGCGATAAACATCTAGTATGGTCATCCATTCTCAAAAAAACACCAAAAGAATTGACAATTGCTTTTAAAATAGGGGGATGAAAAAGATGTAAAGGTAAGTTAGGCAACTCTACCCACAGTGGCACCGATATCGGGTCCTCCTTCAGACTGAAACCATCATGCCAGCGGAAAGCTTTGAACCGCACGCCACGAATCAAAAAAGAATCTCGCGACAATACTTTTTTTGCTTCCTCCTCCGATTGAAGACGAACCAAAACATGCCGTTGATTAAGTAAGCCAAGCGAAAAATCGCCCATAATTCCCCAAGTTCTGTGAATCGAGTCCCGAATGTCTTCCAATGTAGGGCGGTAGCTAGAAAATTTTAAGACGATAACATGTCGTTCCATAAACTCCTCCCCGCGGACTTCATCCGTTGCCGTAATACCAATAGCTGGAGCGCCCTTTTTACGGAATCTAGTGCCTTCAACCGGAGTTTCCACGACGTCGGCCACCAGAATTTTTCCCAAAATTTGTGCGAAAGAGGGCTTAGCCGCGCCTTCGACGGGACCCCCATTAGCAGATCTCCCCATCAGGGGAGGAGGGACGGCAGGAGGCGCCGACATCACATCCAGTTCGGTGCCAGTGTCGAAAAATCAGGGAAATACGAAAACGGTACAAACCTGTGAGTCGTACCAGAAACCGATACCTGAATCGTATCGGCAGCCGAAACGAAACAATTCTTCAGCCGAAACGCGGGCACCAGATCTGTGCCTCGGCAAGAAGGGAACAGAAGCACGAGTTGGCTTTCTAAATCTGTTCGATAAGAGCTTGAAAACGTTCAAAATCGACCAAAGTCGGCCAGTATCGGCGTATCGCGACCAGAGATACTTCGTTTGGCCGGCAATGGCCGGCAACGGGATGGTGCGCCGCCTAGGGTTGTCGCAGTGGAAGCCCTAGCCGCCACCAGTCGATGGCTAAGATGCAATCCCACAAAGGAGGGACGGATGAGATTAGATTTCGGTCAAGGACCGAAATACCCCCGAATCGCCCCGAAATCGCCAGAAATCGCCCTCACTCTTTAAGTAATTGTTATAAGTTACCACTCTTCTAACAATTAAAGTTAGTAATATAGAAGCTAAACGTTACCATCATATTCACAATAAGTTTTTTTTTTTTTTTTGGAAGTTGAGCCGGTTTTTTTAATAGGGTCCGTAACCTACACCCGAGAAGCGACCAACCGGTTTAACATCAGCCCGGATTAAAGATGCCTCCAGTGGGCCTCGAAGCAAGGATCTGTGGAACAAGTCCACAGTGCCTTAACCAATCGGCCACAGCCCCTTTGGCTATTCACAATAAGTTACTACCATAAATACAAAAAACTATTATATGTACTTATGTGCACAATATGAATTAACCTTTTGTACGATAAAAAAAAAATTCTCATAAACGATGAGAGCAGCAAGAGACCCCAATAATTAGAAAAAAAAAAAATCATTAATTCGGTAGTTATAAATTAATAACAAATTATAAAGTTGCTTGGATGCAAAATTTTTAAATTACCTTAGGGTATATACAAAATTATACGCCCGCTAAAAAAGGCCTCATAGAAAAATTTATAACTTACTACTGCTAATTAGAATAAGTTACTACTAGAGATGCTAAACACTACTACATTTACTGATTGGCATAATATGCATTACCGACATTGTGTATAACAACAAAAATATTCTAGTTATAGATTCATCGAAATTGCCACAGTTGAAATGAATATATCGCCTTCAACAAAGAAAAAAAATTACTAACCAGGAAACTTATAAATTACTATTGTCTATAGATATTAAAATTACCAGATTTGTCTATGCACATAATATGCATTAACGACCTTGTGCAAGATGAAAAAAGAGATGAGGAAAGTGTAGGAAGACTCCCCAAGGAATTCATATACTAGCTTTTGACACCTCTAGTAAAAATGTAGTTCTACAAAGAGTAGTAACTTTTAAAAGGGCTCGATTAATTGAGGAGTTAAATCATCTTAAACCATTTTCCTTGCCTAAAACTCTCACACATGATGTGTACTAATCAATCCACCACCATGTGTGCACTTTCACCTAAGGTTGGGCAGGTTCGAGTAATCAGCCCGAAAAGCCAAAACCGAAGATCGGACCGATTATTCAAAAGTTGAAAATTTTGGGCCTGAGCCCGAACCGAATGAGACTGATTAATCGGATCTCGGTTAACCGAATGCTCGGGCCAGGCTGAGTCGGTCTCGATCTTTTTACATCCCAGTTTTCAGCCCAAGCCCATTTGATCATCCCAGTTTTCATCCCATTTGTGACTGACTTCTTGTCGTCGCCTCCTCAGCGTCCTCCCTTCATGGACCTTGTGGCTTCAAGTTCTCTCCAATCTTACATAAACACCTCACATCTCCGCACCAGATGCTGCAGAGCTCTCTCAAGAACCTATGTTTCAGACATCTCCCTTGTACCCACCAAAGAAAACCCATCTCCTTTCATACCCCACAATCTCAAATCCTGCAACAAATCCCATGGATTACTCCTCCGAAACAACCAATTTCAGACCACCCCATCTCGAAATCAAAACACCCTTGTCAAAAAAACTCCTCATTTGAACCCTAGACAGAGGAAAATCAAAGAAAAATCCAACTTGAGGAGGCCTTCGAGTTAGCGAACACAACGGAGGATATTATGAGAGCTTTTAAGGCTATGGTAGTTGCGTTTGGTGAGGATGATATGAAGCTTGGACTTGCTTGCTTGAAGGTGGGGCTGCATTTCGAAAGGGAAGGTGAGGAACCTGAGAAAATCCTTGAATTTGTTAGAGAGGTGTATTGTATATGGATTCTTATGGAATTGATAAATAGTTTAAAAAGTCCACGGACTCTTTAAATTGTCCACGGACATCTGCTGATTTCTTAAATTCATAGACTTTTGCTACAGACTTTCTAGAGATTTATGAAAATCCACGGACTTTGTATGAACGACTTTTATAGATTTCTAATTATTTGCAAGATAAAAAAGAAGTTGGTAAATAGTGATGAAACAAAAAAACGCAGGCATATAATTAACAAAAGTGAGAGATATATGTGCTAAAAAAACTAGAAAAAGAAAAGGTCGTTAATTAGCATCTTTAAAATAAGAAGTAAACGTCCATAAAATTGTATTATGATCATTCTTCTCCTTCATGTTCATGGTCACTTTCTTCAAAATAAGAAGTAAAAGTCCATAAAATTTGGGTATCACTTCTTCAATGGGTTTCCTCAAATTCCCAATAAAATGCCTCCATCTCCAAATCTTTGAACATCAGTTGTAAAGAATGTATTATATCCAAAACAACTTTTGAGCTGCACTAGAAGCGATTGATGATAAGCTTGAGTGATTGTCATGAATGGTATTATAATAATGTGCAGAAGGAGTGTTAAACTTCCAGAATAGAGTGCCAGATATTAAAAATCACAACTAATAACTTGACATCAAATTAACAAAGAAGAAAAGTAGAAACACGAACAAATGAACATCATACTCACAACATCCACCACAAATTCAACATCTAGTTCATTCTAAAATCAATTATTCAATTGCGTGAAATCTTCGATCACCAATAATGAAATACCTAGAAAATTCGAACTAATTTATACGGAAAACCAAAAGGTCAAAAGAAGAAGGAGGAATAACAGAACTGATCAAAAACACGCAAGAGAACGGATTGCAACACTTAATCGCAGCAGAATTGATCGCGGTCACCACCACGACTTCTCCTATCTCGTTCTCCTATAGCAGCAAAACTGATCGCAGCAGCCACGACTTCTTCTATATCGTTCTCGTGTTTCTTGCCTTTCCACTTCCTCCTTCCTAGTGAATATGAACAGCTTTAGGGCTTAGGTTGGGGACGTGGTAGTCCTGGAGCTAAGAAGAAGTGTTCCATGAACACAAAGCGGGGAGCGGGACTCTTTTTTTTGGTTTCGCAGGTTGTTTGGGAAGATCATCTTCGCGGCTGGCACAAGGAAGAACTTTGAGAGACTTTTTTCCAGGTTGAAATCTTTGATATGGAGGCTGGCAAATTATTGAACTTTGTTATTTATACCTAACACTACAAAGTCCATGAGAATCCATGATTTTCTAAATCCATAAATATGAATGATATTTTGAATACCCTAAAACTTTTGTTGACTTTCTGAAATCCATATTGAATACCCCTAGACTTTGTGGATTTCAGAAAGACTTTTTGAAATCCTGATTGAATACCCCTAGACTTTTGTGGACTTTTTAAAATCCAAATTGAATACACTTGGATTTTCAGAATCCATGAAATTTATTAAATTGCCTACAAAATCCAGATACAATACACCCCCCTTAATAGAGCATTGAGTGTGTTTGATAAGAAGAATGATAAATGGTCTTTGCCAATTGCTATGACTTTGCATTTGATGGGTTCAGTTTCTTATAGTACAAAGAGGTTTAATGATAGCTTGAATAAGGCTAATAGGATTTTGGGTAAGTTAGAATCGGAAGATTACAACGCGGAGGATATTTGGGTGAAATGTTCCGTGAGAGAGAGTGAATGGGTTGGGCTTTGGGGTATTGGGTGATTAGGTGGTATTTGGATTGGGCTTTGGGGATTTGGTGATTAGGTGGTATTTTGGTTGGGCTTTGGGGTAATTGGTTATTTAGTTTTTTCTTAATATTCGAGTAGGGCTGGGAGTAGGCCTCCGCTTTCACTGAGAGAGGGAGTCGGTCGATCTCCGCTGTGAGAAGAGAGGGGAGAGGGAGAGGGAAGTGGCAGATTGGCTTCGCTGTGAGATGAGAGGAGGCGTCCTCGTTGATTTCCTTCGCTGTGAATGAGACTCTGACTCTGTGAATGAGGAGAGGAGGCGTCCTCGCTGGTTTCATTCGCTGTGAGAAGAGAGGAGGACGAGGAGCCGTCCTCGCTGGTTTGTTTCCTTCGCTGTGAGAAGAGAGGAGGACAAGGAGTCGTCCTCGCTGGTTTCCTTCGCTGTGAGAAGAGAGGATTCCTTCGTTGTGAGAAGAGAGAAGGACGAGGAGACTCGCTGCGAATGGTTTCCTTCGCTGGTATCCTTCGAAGTTGAGGGAGTTTGAGGGGAGAGAGAATTACTTAAGTGAAGGAGTCGGGCCGGGCAGTTTACTCGATGGTCTTTAGAAATGGAAACCGAGGCCCGGACCAGAAACTTCGGGCCGGGCTTTTACAACCGAAATTTTTTTAATTAATTAAAATCAATCCGAACCGACCCGATCGGTCCGAGTTTTCGGTCCTAAATGCCCACCCCTAGTTTCTACAAATGTATTAGCATGACAAGCGTTTTCATGTCAAAACAAAATATTATTACCTGATTCATTTGAGATGAAATTTTCTGAAAAATTACAGACTAACACTAAAAACAATGGTAAATTTTCAGCCCATTTCTATACCTTTTCCTTGAGATACGTGATCAGCTCCACGTCATGGAATACCTTGATAAACAATCTCTGTAAGTGCTTAAGGACCAACATTTTGGATGGTCTTAGACTGTTGGCCAGCCTATCGGCCAGCCCATGTTTGGCTCAAAATGGGCACTCGTTCACTTTGTGATTATATTAGAGAAATCATTTTTTTAAGCTCAAACACAAAACTTGAGGCACACTTGTCAAAGCGTATTTATGTTTTGAATTTATAATTTTCCTCAATTTCATCTCAAGCGATTTAATAATTAATTTTTTTTATTTAATAGGGTTATATTAACTAAATGAAATTCAAGTGGGTCCTAACCCAACAATGAAACTCCCTTGTGGCCCAATATCTATAAATAATTTTACAAAATATTTGAGAAATAAGCAATTAGTGCACATTGGTCTTTATTAACGTATTAGCTTGACAAATATTCTCACATCATATCAGTAGATCTTCGCATAGAGAATTAGTAACTTACTACAAAATGAATTAATATTATTTTTTCATAAAATCCTGGAACGAATTAGTGACATCATTACTAATCATTGGGATATTATTTATATAACTTTTTCTTTTATTATCGTACACTTGGGCAATGTATATTGTGGATTGGGGTACTTATAGTAGGTGTTTTTTTTTTTTTTACCTCTTGTAGTAACTCGGTTCTTCAATGAATAATAACTCAGTACTTTGAAGTAATAACTTGTAGGTTTCCTATTAACAAATTTTGATGCGTACATGGTAGGTCATAAATAGTTATACAAAAATATGTGAGGGACAAGTAATTAGTGTATGTTACTATCAGTAGATGTATTAGCGTGACAAGTTTTTCATATCTTATTAGTATTTTTTATCATACTTAATTAGTAACTTCCTATACAACTTAAGGTAATTTTAGATTATTTAATCTAAGCAAGTTTATCATTTGTTTAACATGAAACGTTTTAGTGATACACTTTACTAAACATTAGACCATTGATATACTTCCATACCATATATTTTGTTTCATCGTACATTTGGTAGCTTTTGTTACCTCTATTGGTGACTTGGCTCTTCAGAGAGTAGTAACTTTTGTAGTAGCAAATTTTGTTTCTACGGGTGGTAGCATGTTTCATCCATAAGGTGCAAGTTTCTTATTGAATGAAAATGATGTGAATGACTTTAAAACTATCACATAGTTGCCAAAAGCTTATGAAATTGACTTTTAAATATTAATTATCATTACCAAATGATTAGGGGTGGATATGCTCTACGTGCCCGAATGTTTATAATTTTAATTTATTTTAAAAATACCATAATAAGTCAAATGCTTCAGCCTCTCTTGTCTGCTTTCAAGTCCTGCTTCTTGAATCTTTCAGTGATTTGTAAATTACTCTCTAAACTTTATTCTCTTTATTATTTTCTTTTCCTATTGCTTAAATATCTCAACCTTATTCTTGATAAATTATCTTTTGAACAATATAACAAAAGTTCTCACAGATGAACAATGATTTGTGTTCAATCTAATTTTTCCTTCCTCATTTTGCCCTCTCAACTCCATAGTATTTACAATAAAAATCAAAAAATATGTAATAAATAAAAATGGGTGTTTATGTCATTTAAATGGAAAAAACACTATTACTCATTTTTACCATTTTATTCTCCCAAATTTAAACTCTTTACAATTAAAAATCAGCCCCCTGAATCATTAATTATACCTAAACACCTAATATACTTTATTTGAAGCCTCCAATTATCTATAAATTATTAAAAAGATCTTAAATTTAACTTTTGAATTTTCCATTTTGCCCTCCACATTTCATATTTTTACAATAAAAATCAATTCTTCTCAAACATTAATTTGTTTGAAACATATTTATAAATTATACATAGGGCCTTAAAAATTGTATAATTATTTTGTTTAGAAACTTAATAATTTTTTTTTTCTTATTAGCGACCAAAGGGGAGACGCTAATACAAATGGGTCAATTCATCATTATCATCAAAACTCATTTTCGATACTTTCGGGGTCAGCTACACAGATTTTGGTTCTACAAGCAATGCGGTCTTTCCACATTCTCGCCTAATCCAAGCTCAATGAGTCTTCCTTCACCGCCTTCATCCAAGTTTTCAACGGTCATCCCCTCAATTTACACCATCTATTACTTGTCAATCTAGACATTTTTTAATTGGCGCCGTGTTTGATCTCATCTACACGTGACCAAAGCACATTTAACGTCTTTCTCTAATTTTATCCTCTATGGGCGCTACACCTAAATATCTCCTAATCTTTCATTCCTAATTTATCTGTACGGTTTTACATATATCTATCTTAACATACGCATTTCTGCTACTGCCATCCTATGTATATTTGTTTTGTAGTAGCCCAACATTCTGAACCGTATAGCATGGCTGGTCGAACAATTGTGTTATAACATTTCCCTTTTAACCTTGCAAGCATCTTTCTATCGCATAATAATCCTAACGTCCTTCTTCATTTCGTCTAACCAACATTAATCATATGATCTACATCTTCTCCAATATCTCAATTGTTTTGAATTATAGATCCTAGATATCAAAAAATCTCATATTCTGGACCTCCACGCCTTCAATCTCAATTGCAGTACTCTTCCCTCGTGATTCACAACCAAAGTTGCTCACTAGATATTCGGTCTTTGGACGACTAATTCCAAAACCCTTTTTCTCTAAAGCCTCTTGCCACATATCTAATTTTTGACATAAACATTCACTAGTCTCATTAATTAAGACAATATCATCTGCAAATAACATGAATCAAGGGGTAGATGCGTCAACATCTTAGTAGTAATAACGATGATAACTTTGTCTTATGGTGTTAGTAACTTTTATTTAAGAAATTGTACACCATTATTTCAAATCAACAACATTTTAATGTGTCTTGACACTTATGTTAATTCTATGTGCTTTTTAACTTTTTTTATTGTCATAATTCGTTGAAATTGTTTCTGTGGCCCAATTGAAAAAAAAATGTCAAAACTAAACATTGGATGCAATGTAGCATCCCTGATAAAAAAAAAAAAAAAAAAAAAACACTAACCTTTAGCCCTCTGATGGATTTCACGACTTTCATGAAGGGGAAAATGAGCTTAACATACATGGAATTCTTCATTCTCTTGTTATAGGCCTTCGCTTTGACGATGAACTCAAGAGGTTCAACTTTGTGACTGAAACAGGGGATTGGTATCTGCAAGCTGTGTGCCCTGTTTCCCCATATATTTTGGTTCACCATCTCATCAATGCTTTTGTATCCTTTCAAAGCTCTTGTGTTGAACATAACCTTTGCGGTCATTCTTGTTTTGCCACCAGAAGCTTGACCCATTCTCAACTTGTATAAGTGAATGATGTAGAATATTAATCCAGTTACAACATCATTCACAGTCTGAAAAACAAAACAATTAATCAAATTAATTAATTATTACCAAAATAATAAGACATATGGTGAGTCTTATACATAAATAAGCTAACATTTCTCTTTCATATCAAATGAGAGCGGAGCCTTAAAGGATTCCGACCTTCGTTCTTGTACCACATAACATAAAATGTTTCGAGCCTTTTTGCTAAAAAAATTCTTACGCCAGTAATGCAGACACTAAGTACTGATACTTACACAAAATGAAGCTCCTGAATAATGTCAAATTTCTGGAAATGTGGATAGTTTGATTCATCATAACAAAAATTAAACCTTTATTGAAGCTTTTAATGTGGAAGTGACGACTATAAAAAAATAAAATCAAAATGAATAGATTAGTGAAGATTTATAAGATGTTTAACTTTCAGTTTTTATAAAGAAGCAAGATTTTATAATTTAACGTTAAAATCACTTTAGGGACCTTATAATTTAGATTGAATTACTAATATGGCATTGATTTTGGTTTTAAAATACATATTCCATGCGTTACAGTAAATTTGAACACTCACCCCTTCAACCTTGGATTTAATTTGCTTGATGTGCTCGAGAGATATGGTAATATATGCCAGAGAAATTGGCTCGAATTCCACTCCAGGTGCCATTGAATGAATCACATTCCTATGGTCTCTTGTGATTGATGCCTTAAACAAGTTGGTAAGTCCGTCCTGTATTGTGTTCTTACATAATGAAAAAACATGGAAGTAATGACATCCCCTGGTTTCATTGCCTTTGAAGGATAAAGTGGGGAGTGAAATCGGAAGCAAAGGATCATCAGCCCTTTGAAATATCTTTAGAATTTGGCCTATGAAGGAGTAACCATCTCCAAGTGCATGGTTGAACTTGAACACCACAGTCATTGAACCTTTTTGAGTTGGATACTTGAACAAATGGACTGCCCATAATGGTATACCCTCCTGATACCGCTCGTGTGCAAGTTTTAACATATATTCTTCAAAGAGCTCTTGGTATTTGGTTGGGGACAAGCCAACCGGAAAGGTGGGGGTTTTCGTATGATCCTCAACTTTGACATCCACCTTTTTCCATCTGTGAACGCCTTTCTTGTCAGTACAGATGATGGAGGAGAGACGAACATTGAAGGGTACGAACTTATTGCGAAGAGAGTGAATTATTTGGTGGTCGGTGATGGGTGTTTCGAGCTCAAAAACTGCTAAAATGGTTAGGGATAGAGTAGAAGTGGCAAGGATATCAGATATGGGGCTTAGAGGTGGGTACATTTTTTCATCTTCATCTTCTTGAACTTGGTTTGGTTTCATGCAATCCATTGATGCTTCTTCTATCCCTCTTCACTCTCTCTATTGTACTTAAATGGAATTTCATGCAAAACATTTGAGCTTTATACATGGTAATGAACACAGAAATGTCCCTCACATAATTGAATTTGAGTAGGTGGTGTTAGTTATCCTCTAATTAAATTGATACGATCAAAAGACTATTTATGGGCGGTAAGAACTGGGTAAACAGTAACTATTGTCCGGTAAGCAACTAGAGTATATCATCCACTGCATTAATATGAGGACATTCTACAAATTTGACACAAAAATGTGATCTGTCACCAGACTAGTATCAAATGTTGTGTACTATAAGATGATCTTGAAATAGACAATGTTATTTGAAAACTACGTTCTGCAATTTGAACAACTTATTTTTTGTTCGGCATAACTTTTGGTCGTTGTAGAGAGGAGATAAATGGGTAAGTGTTTGTTATCGTTAGGGATGGTGTGTAGTTATTATGAACGGCTTATCAGACATTGTTTTGATTACTTTTGGAGATTGTGACATAACTATCACACTTTAAAAAAATGAACAAAATACACATTTCAACCATGGGGTTTAGGGCATATATTCACATTCAAATGACTATAAAAATATATAGGAAAATCAGGCAATAATATTCAGACCACGTACCTAAGTTCCTTCTCTGAGCACAAACGTATTACAAGAGCTGAAAATCAATTATCAATCTCATGTGTGATAGATGCAGAGTACATTTCAACCATGGCAAGACAACTCAATAGTTGTTATCGGACTATATATATTTCTCAAGAGACACTTGTTTTGAGCACACCAAGATGCCCCCACATACACACTACATATATATCATTCACAGGTACGTATTTAAATGCCTAACAAGTTGCGTCCAGTTGTGGGCGTAATGCTCATCATGTTCCTAGGATCTTTTTTTTTCACCATTAATAGAGCACTGATGGAGGAGATCTCTATCCTTACCCTCCCCACCCCACCCCATGCCGCCGATCGGATATGAACCCGTGACGTGTGATATCATCCTCAACACCTGTATCAACTCAACTGGAAACAAAATTGTTGTTGGAGATTCTCTTGTAGATGGAAGAAATAAATATTTTTGTAGCAAGAACAGAGTCCATAACTTCTCACCAACTACTGAGTTAGCTGCTTGACTACTTGTCTACTTGGGATAAATGTGCCTTCAACTGTAATAATGAGTATTCATATAAATGCACGAGTTGATCTACTACACCAACTAACTAACTATATATATATATATATATATATACATTTTTAACGTGTGTGCTAATTTTGTAAGTTGTTGTTGTAAAGCAATCTGTTTTATAGTTGGAAAAAAATTAAATGGAATTTGGGAGATTATAACTAATTCTTGCTTGTGTTAAAAAATAAATGATTGTCATGAATAAAAAACCTTGAGCATTGGCATTGGCATTGGAGTTGCACTTAATCAACCAACAGTTTTAGGTCGTGGTTTTTTAAGAAAGATTAACTTACCTAGATTATTTAGATGGTTAACGGACCTAGATTACTTAGATTGTTAGAGGTTTCGGAATAACTTAATAACTTATGAAATGATTCATACTTCTACAAAATCAACATTTTTTGTCATCAATTGAACAACCATGGCAAAGGTAGGAACCATTTCTTTTCCTATACCAGTCTTAACAGCAACCAGTGTATTGCTCATTCTCTTGCTTTTAGTTCTAGGCCTTGTTCCTTTTTCAATTTGCTGCGACAGTTTGTTGAATTTGGTTTTAATGAAAATTTTGATTGAATAGAATTTACACATTCAGTGTTGAGATTTGTGGAGTCTGAATATATATATATATATATATTAGTTTTCTTGTACGAAAGAATAAAAAGTTTCCTTGTATGAGAGAATATGAAGTTTATTATATGATACAATAGAAAGTTTTGTTACAGGAGACAATAGAAAGTTTCCTTGTATGAAAGCACATGACTTCCCTGCATGAATCTATATATAGATTTTTTGTGAAAGGTTTATTTAGACTTAGAGATTGATTGATGCTTCATCGGTGATTGTAAACCTTGATTCTCAAATTCATAGTGGATTGTGGTGCCCTCCGTGGATGTAAGCATGTTTGCCAAACCGCGTTAAATTATTGTGTTCTTTATTTTTTGTTTTTATTTTATTTATTGCAATGGTTTGGTTGTTTGTCTTTCTCTAGATTTTTTTTTGTTATCTGATGCATTGAATCCTAAGATTTTGGGATTAGTAGTACCACTAATCCGTAGCAACTAATATTAGAGCCTTGGGTTTGCGATCCTAGGGCACAAAAAGTGTTTAGAGTTTTTCTTGTTCGAGTGGAAGCAATAACTTCATAGAAGGATATAACAAAGAGTGATTCTTAATGTCGAGGAAACGGGCGAGGAAAGCCACGTGGCGGGGTGGGGATTGTCCATCCCGCTCGGGATGCATACCATAGTTTTTGGTGCGTGCATCCCGAGCGGAGTGGACAGTCCCCACCCCACCACATGGCTTTCCTCACCCATTTCGTCGACATTTAGAATTCCTGTATAACAAAATAGAGAAATTTAATAGGACAAACTTTGAGTTTTGAAAAGTGCAATTAGAAGATTATCTTTATCATTGAAAAGATAAGAAACCGGATAGTATGAAACAAGAAAAGTGAAAAGTGAAAAGTGACTGACAGAAAAACACTCAGCGCAATAAAATTTACCAGAGATTCTAGCTGGCCTGGGTCAGCGCCTGGGTGGCTGCCTGGGAGGCTCCTTGGCATGTGCCAAGGAGGGTGTCTTGCACATGCCCAACTAAGGTTTCAAAAAAAAAAAAAAAAAAAAGCGGGAAATGAAATTTGAACTTTCTAGCTGAAATTTAAGAGGGAGGGATGGATAAAAAGAGAGTTCTCTCTCTCCCCAAAAGAGAAGTTCGAAATCTTGTTCAAAATTCAATCTTGGGTTCTTTTTGTTTTTCAAATTTGATGTTTGATATTGAGCTAATTTTTCAAATTCAATATTGGGTTCGTTTTGTTGTCTAAATTTGATGTTTGGGTTTGAGCTAATTGATGATTTTGATTGAATTTGCAGACTGATCTGAGGTTCCTGAGCCATGCAGTCTTGGCACTTCAGGAGGCAGCTGAAGCCTACCTTGTGGGTCTGTTCGAGTACACCAATCTGTGCACCATTCATACCAAGAGAGTTACAATCATGCCCAAGGACATTCAACTCGTAAGGAGGATTCGCGGCGAGTGAAGGTTGCAGCATTAGTGGTGATGTTGGATTATGGGGATTGATTGTTTCTGAGTTTTGTATGTACAAACATGGTAGCAGAGTATTTGCAACCTTTATGTTCCAGAGTATTTATATGTTTGTATATACTCCTTTATGAAGGTACAAGGAATTTCCTACGATGAAGTGATTGTCTTCGAACCGTTCTTATACAATGAAGTGTCTATTTCTATCAAGAAGTGATTCTCTTCAATCCATTCAGGCTAGTTTTTTTATTATTCCAGCATAATGGATCATACAACTCTCAACAATAGAGCAAATAATGTGCTTGATATATATATCACAGGTTGAAGACATGAAACTCTACAAAACTAATTCAATACACAATGAATGATGTGAAAATGCAGACAAAAATTGCTGAAGGGTTTGAACTAGTTACAAAATTTGTCTTTGTGGCTGGGTAGAACATTTCAGATGTGAAATATTTTGGAGTGGACACAAAAACCTCATTGACTGGAACTGAAGATTACTGTGTATGATATGGATGACTTCACCAGGAAATGTATGAAGAAACCACCAGAAATTTTCGCAGCTGAGGAAACAAATACAAATTGGTCTGAATCTCAATATAGAGCATTGAGTTTTTCAATGGTAAAACTTGTAAGATTGTTAGAGGTTAAGAAAAGATTACTGATGCTTATTAAATGAATGCTTCGATCTAATTTATTTGATTGATAAAAGCAGCAACCTTCCTGAGAACAATCTTTTTTCTTCGTAGTTGTTCTCATTTCGCAGTGCCATGCAACAACTCCTTAAGTGTTGAATAAGTCTGCCAATTATGATCGGAAAGCCAAAAAAAAAAAAAAAGACTGAAGAACATGGCAATGTTTCCACTGGGCTGTGGACCTAGCCACTTGGAATGTTGTCCTTGATGGCCTATATTTGGTAGAGGCTTGGCGATGACCGTAAATGGCAGTGGTGATGGGCGTAAATGGCAGGGCTGGGTTGAAGGATGGCACCAAATTATGCTGATGAAGATCAATTCAAGAGCAGATCAATGTGGTGTCTAAATTCCTTATATGGGGGAGAGACAGGAAACCAATCTGCAGACAATGGAGACTTCAATGTTTAAATGCTTAAATTTTTGTGCTATATACATTTGGCTTTGTAAAGCTGTACTTGCTCCCTTGCCGACACCAAACACCAAAGTAATATTAGGAAAACAACCAACAATTTAGGTAAAGATGCACAAGCATAGGTGTAGAAGGGCCTAATTTCTCATTCATTTGGACAGATTTCAAGATAATTAACATATTCTCTAATTTCACAAAGAGTCAGGCATAAATAACATTGTATATATAGAACTATCCAAACAACATTGTTTTGGTAGCAGACATATCCCTGTTCAAGGACATTAATATGAATCCTTGATATCAAGCAAACTTAAAGACACAATGGATTGCACTTGTTGTATGTACAAAATGTCTAGTGCAACTACTAATCTTAATTAATAGGGAAAATGCATAATTCAATGAGAGTTGGTGTGGATAGCAGCAACAGTTGAAACCATAGAGTCCACCCCACAAACATTGTGACCCTTGCAGATCTTGTAATATCCATTCTCTCCCCAGTTTTCCCCCCAGGAGTTCTTGATGATCCAAAATGGTTTATCCTTCAACCGGATTGGAGCATAACCACCAGCACCATAACCAACTTCTCTTTTGGGGAGAGAGAGAACTCTCTTTTTATCCATCCCTCCCTCTTAAATTTCAGCTAGAAAGTTCAAATTTCATTTCCCGCTTTTTTTTTTTTTTTTTTTTGAAACCTTAGTTGGGCATGTGCAAGACACCCTCCTTGGCACATGCCAAGGAGCCTCCCAGGCAGCCACCCAGGCGCTGACCCAGGCCAGCTAGAATCTCTCAAAATTTACACTAGCAAAGTTTATTTCTTCCTTTTTTTTATGGGTGAGAAGACAACTACATCCACTTGAGGACCTTTTTCTTTCACCATTAATGGACTGGTGGAGGAGATCTTTATCCTTGCCCAGGACCAGTGGCGGATTTATGTGTGAGGTAAGGGGGGCAATTGCCCCCCTTATCTTTTAAAAAAATGTCGCTAAGTTACCCATATTTTTTCATTGCCCCCCTTTAAAATTTTATGTTGCCCCCCTTTGTATGAAATCTTGACTTCTAACTCCACTAAAAATTAAACCAACAATTTTATTTTTTAAACTTCACCCTCACCAATCCCACTTCAATACTCCATTTTTTTAATATCTCTCTTTTTTTTTTTTTTTAATTCCCACCCTCTTTTTTTTTTTTTTTTTTAATATCTCTCTTAATTACCACCAACTCATTTAACTCATTCACCCCTACGCACACAGAGAGCAACAAAGAGACCATAAGAAAAGTACCATACATGGTGGGTTTGCTTTGGGATGCATGTGATCATATTCAAATTAAAACTTTTAAATGGGTTGGGGATTCGAGGGAAATTATACATCATCATTGGTTTTCTTTTATTTTGTTAAAAAAATAAAGAAAATAAAGAATTAAGATGATCATACCTCAGACTCAACTAGCATATGGTGGTAAGAGTGATAAAATATTAGTTAACATATTACATTAATTCAGGGGTTGGGATCTAATCTGTTTTGTTTTCTCTCTAATCTTTCAAAATCAAAAGTAATCATTTAGGTTTGGGCGGTTGAAAAATCATGATGGTCATAGGTTGATTCGGCTAAGCTGTTGTTTGTCTGCTTCGCCTGAGCTAGCCTAAAAGAAAAAACTCTCTCTCTTTATACACACACATATATTTCCCTTCTGAGAAGACATACAAGAATAAGAAGATAAAGAGAGTGGGTTGGTAGTGTAAGTGTTATCCTCAGAGGCTCTGACTCAGGAATGAGTTTCAGAGAAGAAGAGAAAAACAGACAGATAAAGCAAGAGGAGAAGAGGAAGGAGGATTCCAAAAATAAAATTGTTGTCCAACAAATTCACTTGAATCCATCCAGTCCAGTCCAGCTACTACTGCTACTACTCCTTGGACCATACCGTAGAAAGAAAGTCAGATGTTTGCTCCTCACCAACTCCCATCTTATACCACCATGCATGTTTTTGTTTTCTCTAAGTAAAAAAAAGGAAGGGGTTTTTAAGGATCCCATAACCTATCAACTGGGCGACCTATAGGTCAACACCCATTAGAAAATAACCATGCTGCAGGTTGGATTCGAAGCTAGGACGTGGGGGACAAACCCACACAACCCTAATCACTAGGCCATAACACCATTGGCACCATGTATATTGTTTGTATAGTTGAATTAATCATCTTTCTTTCACAATCACGCCATGTCACCATGATTGCAAAATATAGTTGTAAAAACTCAATTTTTTTAATATTTTCGTAAATAGTTATGTATCATTTGCCCCCCTTTATCTGCAATCCTAACTCCGCCCCTGCCCAGGACTCTGAAGGTATTTGTTTTTGTTTTAAAAAAATAAAATAAAAATCCTTCATTAAAACTGTTGTTGTGAAATGGGTCCCATGTTCAAATACGGAAACAACATTGCTGTTGGAGATTCTCGTGTAGATAGAAGAAATAAATGAGGAACTGCCAATTATAAATATTTCTGTAGCAAGCCAAGAACAGAGTATGTAACTTCATCACATCAACTACTGACTTTGCTGCTTTACTATTTGTCTACTACACCAAATGTGCCTTCAACTGTGATAATGAGCATTTACATAAATGCACAAGTTGATCTACTACACCAACTAACTATTTTTCTTTTTCACCCGTGTGTGTTAATTGTTTGGGTTTTGACCCTTTTATAGTCTTTTGGTATTTTTTGATATAAAAATGTTTTTTTTTATATTTTAGACCAAAAAAAAAAGTTAATTGTGTGGATTGTTGTTGTAAAGCAATTTATTTTATAGTTGAAAATTTTTTTAATGAAATTTGGGAGATTATAACTAATTTTCACTTGTCTACAAAAAGATGATCGTTGTGATTAAAAAAGTTTGAGCATTGGCATTCGAGTCAAGGGCGGAGCATTTATGGCTATTCATTATGCATTTTTATGATTATTGATTATCATTATTTTTCAACATTGTCATTAGCCTAATTTTTATTTTCAATACAATGTTATTAGTAATTGCAAACATTAAAAAATTGTTTAGTTTAACAAAAATTTATTTTCAGTCCTCTCGAAGCGTATAATTTCTTTATTGCTATTCACAATTACAAATTTGTCGTTGTGACTTACCCCTACTTTTTTGCTTTCGACGCAAATTTATATGTAATTGCAAACAATAAAGAAATGAATTGTTGGTTCACAAGTGGTGTACAACCTCCAACAAAAAAATTATTTGAAATTAATATCTAAAATAATAAATATAGAATTCAATAAAAAAAATTATATGCCATTAGCTAACTCATACAAAATTTGAACCTCATATAAATCATTTTTCTACGAAGTTGTATTAGGTTTTTATTATGTTCTTAAATTTCAGATTTTTTCCTTCAAGTAGATACTTATCCTAATTATTTTGTGATTTTAATTATATATTCTAGTTATTATGTTCATTTGCCACTTGCTAAGGTTATTGATATTGTTAACTATTTTTGCTTAAAATTTAATTACACTAAATTTAATTTGGTATATGCAATGTATTTTTTTATTTTACTAGCTCGGGTAGAAAAAGAATTTGCCCCCCTCCTCTGACTAAAAATCCTGAGTCCACCACTGATTGGAATCGTGGTTTTGGAGAAAGATGAACTTACCTATCGGATTATTTAGATGATTAGAGGTTTAAATTAAGAGAAATGATTCACATTTCTACAAAATCAACATTTTTTTATCTTCAATTGAACAAACATGGCCAAGGTAGGAACCGTTTCTTTTTCCTATACTAGACGTTAACAGCAACCAGCGTATTGCCCATTCTCTTGCATTTAGTTCTAGACCTTGATCCTTTTTCAATTTGCCATGACAGTTGGTTGGATTTGGTTTTAATGAAAATTTTGATTAAATAAAAAGCAGACATAACAAACATACAACGAGTAGATAGAAATGTTAAGTCAAAAAAAAAGTGTTGCATTTTATTGGTCATCATCTAAGGGAATATAAGTATTTTCCTTTTTAATGTATTTATCTCAGTACACCAAAATTGCAATTTTGCAACACAATTAAAGTTTTAATTGTATCATTTTTCAACTGTAGCAACAGTTGTATTAGTTTATTTTTATAGTTATTGCTTTTATATGATACAATTTTAAGCTAAGCTCTTAAATTGTGTTACCAATGGTGGATGATCTATTTGAAGCAATTCATATCTAATCTAACGGTCACGACATAAACCATCTTCTTTAGAGTTATCTCTCCATCTCTCTCTTCCTCACTCACTGTTCATCGAAGCAACTCTCACATAACTTTGGTTTGATATCATAAAAGCAATTGCTGATGCTTTCTCTCGATTCCTGCGGTTCTTCCTCTCTCGATCCAACTCTTGCTCGACCATCATTGAGGTTTATCCCAGTTACTGCAAGGTAAACACACACTCTCTCTCGCTTTTCTCTAGGGTTTAGTTTGCTCTAAGGTAAACTCTCGTTTTGCTCAATCATCTAACATGATTCCTTGCTTTTGGTACTCAATCGTAATCTCTCATTCGTATTGTTGAAATCCCCTTAAATCCTTTTCAATTTCGTTGTTTTTGCCCAATCTATGAGAGATCATTAAAGTTTTATCGTTCGGTTGATTTCTGTGTTCGTCATCGGATTTTGATATCAGATCGTCTATGTTTGTTTAGTTAGATTTAGAGAAACAAGATATGTTTGATAAAATTTCAGAGAATTGAATCGAAATTTCTACATTTCCGTCTATTTGAACGTTTTATCTAGGTGAAATTAGTTTCAAGTTGTTTTTGAGTTATTTCACTAAAATTTAGTGATGAACTCTTGTATATTTTGATGAGATCTCTCGTTGCTTATGGTCAATTTCTGTGTTTCTTACCGGATTTCAAGATAGAGTGCTTAGTTTTGTAGATTATTTGTTTAAATGTAGTGAAATACCAGTTGTTTGTTCAATTTTACTGAAATAAAACAATATATGTCCGTATCCCAATCTCTTTTTGTCCGTAAACGGATAAATTTCCCACGTGGTTTTTTGGTGCACTTTGGTGTCAGAATGTGCTAGTGGTGTGGTTGGAGTTGAACGAAGGTTCAAGAGCTTGTACTTCACTTTGATCAACACTTGGGGATTCCACAACTGTAAGTTCCCTGAACCATATTATTTCTTCAATTATGTTTGTTGCTGAGCTTGTTGATCAATCCATGGAGATATTAGTCTTTGATTTAAATGCATGCAGCGTAATTAATGCATGCAACGTCATTAATTGAAGATATTAGTCTTCAATTTTGGTGCACTTTTAATGCATGCAATGTCATTAATTGAACGAACGTGGTCTGCACAGTTTCCTTGGGAACCGCTGTCTCTGCATTTTCCATACGGTATTCAATGTTTGGCAGTTAATGCAAGAGCACCCGTTTGGTAACCATTATGCCTATATAATGGTATTTTCCAATCATTGTAGACACCATTTGTCGCAGAGCTTCTCTCCTGTAATGTTTTTGTTTGAAGAAAATGCTTTGGGTTTTCCAAAGGCTGAAGGTGGATTTCCATATCTAGAATCTCCAAATGTTCTGACATTTGCACTGATCAGGCACGACGATAGTTGTTGTTATGCTTGGTTACCTGTTCTGGGTGAGCACGTAGTTGATCTGTTGAGATCTCTTAATTTCTTCTCATATTGCAGAGAAGTAGTACAAATTCTCTCCCAAGGGAAGAGTTCATCGTTTATGTGATGGTGCCCTATCGTTGTTCCCAAATGTTTCATTCCAGAGATAGCACCAGCAGCCATTGTCCGAGCGCCTACCTCCACCACTTCTCGATTAGCTTCGTTGCCTAGCCTTGCACTGGAAAACGACATCCGGGTTGGGGTGGAGTTGGACATGGCCTGTCGAAGTAGGCCATTGATTCCCAAATATTCACGTCTTCCTTGCGTGGGAAGATGTATGCATTCTGAGTCCACCTGATACTGTCCCAAGTTCACTTGATTGATCGGGTCGAGCTTGTGAGTTGGCAGTAAACTTTCGCGGTACTTTTGATTGACGGTTTGGTACCACCGTAGACCATATTTGAGGGGTATGTCCGTGGAAGCGTTGATCATGATATTTTCATCCTGCTCTTGCCCACTCCAGTCTTCTCAGATACATTTACGTAGTTAGATCGTCTAAGCGAGTCTTTACTTCGTGTTGCACTAATTTCATATGATTGTAGTATGTAGTCTTTTGTATCCGCCTCAAGGCACTTGTTATTACATCTTTCTAGTAATCAGTAGAGTTTATTTTCATAATCCTTTCTTTACTTCTTAAAATAATTGCAAATCACATAAGCCTTTAAGAACTAAAACTCTACACTGATTATGGAAAGGGAAATAAACAATTGAAAGTAGACTAGCTGTTGACGGAGAGAGATCGATATGAGGGCGTCAGGTTTTCCTCCTTGAGGTCCTTACCATGGTACGCTTTGTAGAATCAGACGTTGAGCGAGCTTCTTGTGTCCACCAGAGTTCTCTTCACTTCCCACCTTGCAAAGGAGACCAAGATGACTAGGGCATCGTTGTGCAGCGCTCGGACTCCTTCAAGGTCTTTGTTCGTAAAGGTCAAGGTGGGAATGAGACTCTGAATCCTCAAGTTGCAGATGCGTCTGTCCTCATCCGCAGGTTGTGTCTGCATCTCTAGTAAGGTTCGCTTGAGACCTGTACAACTGGTCTTCATTCAGTCCAACTCCATGAAGGACACAGATTATCCTTGGAGTTTCCTTATTTAATTCTTTAACTGATTCCCTCTGTCCCTGATACGTTCTGGTCGCTTCTCAGAGTTCAGGAATTCTTTCAGTTTGCCCCTGCGGATCCAATACTCAACTTCATAACTTAAACTCTTGCAGTTGTTGGTATTGTGGCCACCCTTCTTGGGGTACGTGCAGTAGTTACCGTTGTCAAGTTTGGCGGGGTCTCCGCGCTGCTTCGGGGGCCACTTCAGATCTTTCTAGTTTTTCATGGAGTTTAGTACGCCTGACAGGCTGGAATTGAGGGGTGTCACAGTTTTGGATCCAACGTAGTTGGATGCTTTCTCTGGCCTGGACCGACTAGGGTCTAACTTGTTGTCACTGCGCTTTCTCTTGCTCCATTCTTCGTCCTCGCGCCTTTTTTCCTCCTTCTTGTCCGTAGGAGTGGAAGGCTTCTTTTTTCTTTCGGTTTCCCTCTTCACAGTTCTCAGCTCCTCCAAGGTAATGTGTTTTTGAGTGCTCTTGAGGAACTCTGTCATCTCCAGAAGGGGCTCTAATTAGGTGAGGTCTTCATAGAATTTTCCCTCCTGGGGTCTCGCGGTGAAGGCTGTCACAGCCGTGTCGTCGCTGCATCCATTAACGTGAGTCAGCCCAACAAAACGTGCCAGGAACTCTTGCCAGCATCTTAAAGGAGTCGATCGACCTTGGCGGAAAGTTGTGGAACCACATCAATGTTGTCTTTTTCAGACTAGTTGGAAAAGTTCTGCATATCACCGACTTGGATCCTTCTTTGAAAGTCATTATGCATTGGTAATGGCACAGGTGGTTGAATGGATCAGTGGTTCAGTCGTAGAAGTCGAGCTTCGGAGGAGTGAACTTCCTCGGAAGGGCCTCATTCATGATCTGATCCACAAATGGTGAGACGGGGAGGCGGTAAAGTACGTCTGGGTCGTGCACCCCTCTGCGGAGGGGGTTTTGAGGGTCAAGCCTCTTTGCCCTGACGGTGGACTCAGGGTTAGCCGCGTAGACTCCCCTAGTCCAATGAGAACTAGCGAGGGCTTGGCTTTCCTGTGCTTGCTCTATGCCATCCTCCAGAGATGAAGGCCTATGCTGCTCTTGATCTCCATTAGCAGGTGGCGGATTTTGTCGCGTGAGAGCCTCCACCGCCTTGGCGATCTGTTGTATTTGAGATGACAACATATCGATTCTGAAGTCCATCGTACTATAGTAATAGTCGTTGTAGTTGTCTGTCTAAAGCTGATCCTCGAGATACTTGCTTTAATAGGAGTTACGGGTATTGATGATAATTGTGAGACGTGTGGGCTTAGCATGTTATAAGAGTTCGGGCTCATTTGGCGAACTGGATTAGGCGGGATTAGAACCGTTTGGGTCGGATTAGTGTTGGGCTGACGCTGGGGCCCGTAATTTTTGAGATCATCATAACATGTGTATAGCTCAGGGATATGATCGTTTTTATGCATCATCACATACCATCCCCCAAATCATAAAAAATATTAAAAAAATTACAAACTTTTAATTTTCCAAATTAAAATTAAATTGAATTTATTAATACTATATATTTAATAATAGTATAATAATATAATATAATTGATATTAATAATAATATAATAATATAATTGATATTAATAATAGTATAATTATATTAAGTTGAAATTAATAATAGTATAATTGAAATTAAATTGATATAAATAATGAAAAATATTTTAAATAATGATGAAAAGTTAAAGTAAAAAATGTCGTTGGAGTGATGAAACAATAAGAGATCCCTAAATATAGCTTTGGCTAAAATGAGATGAAATTTAACTTTTACCTTTGAAATAATCTTATTAGTAACTTTTATTTAAGAAATTGTAAACCATTATGTCAAATCAACAAAATTTTAATATGTCTTATCACTTATGTCAAGTCTATGTGCTTTTCAACTTATTTTATTGTTAAAATGCCATGAAATTGTTTGTGTACCCCTTCAAAAAAAAAAAAAAAAAAAAAAACTTTGGATGCACTAAAGCATCCTTAGGGATGGCAATGAGAAAGATTTTCACGGATATTCACCTCACTCAAATCATTTGGAATGGATTTCATTTTACTTTAACGAATTTTGGGATGGATTCGGGGATCCAAATTGTATTCGTCCCAAATTCAGGGCGGATATGGATTTAACCACATCTGCCCCACGGTTACCCGCCCCATCTAATTAATTAAAGAATAGTTAACAAGACAAGTGACCCTCCCACCCGTGTGAAATTAAGAAATTAAAAATAAACAAGACAAAACGTGACCCTCCCACTCATGTGCTAGAGTAAGTCTAGTCAGTCATGTTTGCTAGTTTTTTTTTTTTTTTAAATGTTTTAACACATTTTACCCTTCTCTTTAAAAAAACTACCACAAATACTATCTACATAAGGGGTAAAAGTGTAAAAATTCCAGAAAATGCCAAAAAAAAATGCTAGCAAACATGGCTGGCTAGAATTTTTGCATGTGCTAAGACTAAGAGTTTCTTCACTTCACTGGTCGTCTTTCCATTCCAGCAAGCAACCTCGCTTCATTGAATTTCAAACAAACTCCTCCTTCATTCTTCCTGATATTCTTCAACCATTTCATCAAACACTCCTCCTCCTTGTGTAGATTCCACTACACCCATTACACGCCTCTCTTCAACACCTCTTCAAAAACAACAAGTCAAGTTTATAACTTCTTCTTCATGGGTTCTTCTCAAATTGAAAACGGAGTACCCATATTGTCTGCTGCACAACAAACTTACGCTACTAATCCTACAACCATTGAAGCTTCCACAACTATTCAGAGTCAGACTACCCATGTCAAAGAACTGGATTTCTTTCACTCTGAGCCATCAATTCTAGTTTACTACAAGAAATAATTCATGGGTTTTTTTCCAGATGTTTGAGAATATTCATCAGATCATGTTGTGGTTAAGTATGTAAATCTCAGATATGATCTTGTTGTTATTCTCAAATCTGCTAACCAAATCAAATCTGTTAATGAGATGACATAGGAGGAGGGTAGGGTGACGGGAGGTGTTCACCGGCGAGGTGTTTATGGTGTTTATCTTCTTCTGTTTGCAAAGTAAGTCTAGTCAGCCATGTTTGCTTGCATTTTTTGGTGTTTTTACACTTTTAGCCTATTCTCTTTAAAACACAACCACAAACACTATCTATTGAATGGATAGAAGTGTAAAAAAAACAAAAAAATGCCAAAAAAAAAACTAGCAAACATGGTAGGCTAGAATTGTTGTTGTTTGCGGTTAATGGAGGGGGGGGAAGGGGATATCCTCCAATCCGTGCGAGGCGGTAATGGTTTTTGAAAAGATATTTAAATGGTTATTCGAAGCAGATTCACTACAAGAAATCTATATTTTACCAACAAAATTATTGCTACGAAAATTGATTTCCTTGTTAATATTGTAGCATTATCAACGAACAAAAAATTTCCTTGAAAAAGCCATAAACTTGTTACTGTTTTCCAATAAAATATATTTTGTAGGAAACATTCCTTGTTAAATAGGTGGCGGAAAACATTCCCTCCAAACCCAATTTTTCGCTAAATTGATTTAACAATGAAATTATTTTTATGGCCACAAAATATTTGTTCCTTGGTAATTATGGCATCATTTGAAATGAAATATTTTGTTGCTAAAGAAGACTAATTTTAACAACAACTAACTTTCCTTGTTAACGGATATTAAATCTTATTCATCCCTCTTTAGTAAGGAAATATGTTTTCCTAGACAATAATCACATTATTAATAATGATTCGGTTCGTTGATAATGATTGATAATTTTTTTCATTAGGTTTTTTCTTGTTAAAGCTCGTTTATTAATTTATAGGAACAAAGTAATATTTCGTTGAGAATTGTCACACTATTGGCAACGTTTTTTATTTTGTTGGAAACAATATATTTTTTAATGAAATCTTTGTAGCTATGAAATAAGATTTTGTTGGTAATTAAAACATTGTTCGTAACAAATTTTTTTCTAGGTAAAAACTGATAATTATTTTCATGAAAATTTGTTTCTCATTAAAGTTCACTAACTATTTTATAGCGACAAGTCATTATTTTGTTGGAATTGGTATACTCACTACAAAAAAATGTTTTAGTTACTAACAAATTTTATTTTCCTTGTTAATATGTTACTATTTCTAACAAAAAAATTTTCATTGAAAAAACCATAGAGTTGTAACTTTTTGTAACAAAATCTATTTTGTTGACAACTTTTCTTAGTAAAGAGATGGCAAAAAATATTTATTCCAAAATCAATTTCCCACCAACATTATTTAGCAACAAAATATTTCTTTTTCAATGAAATTTTAGTTTGTTAGTTATAATGACGTCATTTACAATAAATTATTTCATTGCTAATAAATATTAATATTATTGACAAACATTTTCTTAGTAAATGCACTATAACACTTGTTCGTGTCTCTTCAACAATGAAACTAAATTTTCTCTAGTTAATTACCACGTTATTGCAACGATTTATTTGGTTACTTATAATGAATTTTTTTAATGAAATTTTTTTATATTTAAAGCTCCTAGCTTCTTTATAGTGGAAAAATATCAATTCGTTGAAATTTTTTATTAGTAGCATTGATATAATTTCATCTAAAAATCAAATAAAATTTATTTAACAATACAACATTATTTTACTGTTAATTATAATATTAATGGTAACAATTTATTTCGTTGCTAAATATTGATAAAATTTCCATGAACATTTTTCTTATTAAGGCTTATTTTCATATTTACAACAATCTTATTTTATTTCATTGAAGATATAACCAATTTCAATAATATATAGCATTGAAATGCTATTACTATTTTGTTGCTAATTATAATGGTGTTACTGTGAAATTTTTTTCATTGCTAAAAGTGGTAGATATTTAACATAAATCTTATAATCGTGAAAATATTTAGTTTTAATTTATAGTAACGAAATATTATATATTGGTCTCTATTATATACGTAGCAATGGTTTTTTTATTGCAAAAAATGAGTAATTTGATTTAATAAGCTATAAAGTTGTTTCACACAACACAATTATTCAAATAGCTCAATTGGTAAATATTGCAACAGATTTTACTATAGGTCAGGAGTTCGATTCCCGTTAAGCCTAAAAATAAATATATTATATATGGAATTCCATAGTGGGGTCTTATCATCAAGAGTGGTGTCCTTAGAGTTTGGGAGGTAGTGGGTGATGTCCTTAGAGTTTGGGACCTAGATTAGGTCGCCTCTTAGACAACTTTAATATATCATTTTTTTATTGAAAATAATTTCCTTGGTAATTGGTAACGATACCGATGACAACTTTCGTTGATATTCATGCATTTTACCAACGAAAAAGTTCTATGATAAAGGTTGTTACATTTGCCAACGACAATTTTCCTTGATGATTTTAAGATTTTTCGAGAAAAATTTTGTAGGTAAATAAAATAGTTCTTGCAACAGACAATTTGTTGATAACGATATTTGATTTTTACCAACGAATTTTCTTGGTAGTTGTCAATATTACCAACAAAATATTTTATTGACTTAGCATCCCTTTTACCAACAAAAATTGTAATTCCTTGGCAAATACCTTTAGCTACGGGGATGCCTCCAGGAACCCACCAACGAATTTTTTTCCTTGTTAAAAGTAGTTTTCAACAAAAATTTTAGTTTTGTCAAGGACATTTTTTCTTAAAAAATGCCTTAATTGTTGTAGTGATTTTGTGATCCGGAATCCCTGACGAGGATGGATTTGGCAAAATCCGTCCCAATCTGCCATGTTGCCATCCCTAAGCTTTTCTCATTATATTATCTATATTACAAATCAGGATGGTGTTTGATATTGAAGATAAAAGACGACTCAGATTTACCCAAATATATTAATCTAACGGATCGCATAGAACTTAAAGCACCAAGAGTGCATAGATTCGATTCTCATACCCAACATTTTAATATTTATTTGTCTTGATATTTAAAGTAGAATAAACTTTATTTATCATGGTAAACTTTTATCGTGCCAACGGGCACGGAGAATACTCTAGACTATATAACAAATCAGATTGGTGTTGAAGATAAATAGCGATTAGGACTGAGAGTTGGGAAGATCATGAGGGGCAAGATTTGTTCTCTATAATAGCATGTATTGTAATTATAAAACACATAGAAGGGTAAATAAAATGAAAAAAATGGTGTAAAATTTGGTGGAATGTACATGTGGCGAAGAGGGAAAATTTTGTTTTTTTTCTCAAAATTAAAATTTCCATAATTATCTACTTAATTGTCGAATTTTAATAAACTTGGTATTATTGTAATGCATTTTTTGAAGACAATTCCAATGAAATCAAGGATCAATACAAAAACTTATGTTTTCAAAATATGCATTTAACGTCTCATTCATTTAAAAAAATGTCTAATGCATTTCACGTCATAGTTTTTAGTATTAATCAAAGTATGAAATTAGAATAAAAAATTGCATTCAAACAAAGACCCTTAACTCCATATTTTGGAAAAAATAAATTGTACGTAGAGTGCCAACGACACGGGGAATACCCTAGTTGTATATACAAAACAGGATGGTGTTTGGGGTGGGAGATAAAAGATGGTTGAGATTTAACCAAATATATGAATCTGACAGATGACATTGAACTCAAAGCACCAAGAGTGCATGAGTTCGATTCTTATACCCAACATTTTTTTATAATTATTTTTTCTTCAATTGTTGATTATGTTGGTGTTGAAAACTCAAGGGTGATCATATGTTGATAAGTTTTAAAATTATATCGTGTCAACGGCACGGAGAATACCCTAGTTATATATTATTATATTATTATTATATATATATATATATACAAAACAGGATAATGTTTGGGGTGAGAGATAAAAGACGGCTGAGATTTAATCAAATATATGAATCTAACATATCACATAGAACTTAAAGCACCAAGAGTGCATGGGTTCGATTCTCATAGCCAACATTTTTTTAGATTTATTTATTTTTCTTCAATTATTGATGGTGGTGATTAGGCATGTAAGTATAAATGATGAAAACTCAAGAGTGATCATATTTTGACAAGTTTTAAACTTTTATTGTGCCAACGGCACAAAGAATACCTTAGTCTTCTATATTACAGAATAGGATGGTGTTCGAGATTTACTTAATTATAAGAATATAACGGATCACATATAACTCAAAGCACCAAGAGTGCTCAGGTTCGATTCCCTTACCTAACATTCTGATATTTATTTATCATGTTAAACTTTTATCGTGCCAACGACACGGGAAATACCCTAGTTATTATATATTTCTATTATACAAATCAAGATGGTGTTTGAGGTTGGAGATAAAAGACGGTTTAGATTTACCCAAATATAAGAATCTAATTGATTGTATAGAACTTAAACCTCCAAGAGCGCATGGGTTCTATTCTCATACCCAACATTTTGATATTTATTTATTTATTTTTCTTCAATTGTAGATGGTGGTGATTAAACATGTAAGTATGAATGATGAAAACTTAAGGGTAATCGTGTTTAATTTGACAAGTTTTAAACTTTTATCGTGCCAACAACATTGGGAATACCCTAGTATATATACAAAACATGATGGTATTTGGAGTGGGAGATAAAAGATGGTTGAGATCTACCCAATTAAATGAATCTAACGAATCACATAGAACAAATCACCAAAAGTTCATGGGTTCGATTCTCATACCCAACATTTTTTATATTTTTTTTCTTCAATTGTTGATGATGGTGGTGTTGAAAACTCAAGGGTGATCATATTTTGACAAGTTTTAAAGTTTTATTGTGCAACGGCACGAAAAATACCTTAGTATATATACAAAACATGATGGTGTTTGGGGTGGGAGATAAAAGATGATTGAGATTTAACTAAATATATAAATCTAATGGATCACATAGAACTTAAAGCACCAATAGTGCATGGGTTCGATTCTCATACCCAACATTTTCTCTCTCTCTCTCTCTCTCTCTCTCTCTATATATATATATATATATATATATATAATTTTTGTTCAATCGTTAATGGTGGTGAGTAAGCATGTAAGTATAAATGATGAAAACTCAAAGGTGATCATATATTGACAAATTTTAAACTTTTATCGTGCCAATGACACAGAGAATATCCTAGTCTATAATACAAATCAGGATGATGTTTGAGGTTAGAGATAGAAGACGACTGAGATTTATCCAACTATAAGAATCTAATGGATAACATAGAACTTAAACACAAAAAATGCATGAGTTTGATTCTCATACCCAACATTTTAATATTTTTTATCTTAATATTTAAGATAGACTAAACTCTATTTATCATATTAAATTTTTATCGTACCAACGACACGAAAAATACCCTAATAAAAACAAAACACTAACCTTTAGCCCTATGATGGATTTCACCACATTCATGAAGGGAAAAATGAGCTTAACAAACATGAAATTCTTCATTCTCTTGTTATAGGCCTTCGCTTTGACGATGAACTCAAGAGGTTCAACTTTGTGACTGAAATAGGGGATTGGTATCTGCAAGAAGAGGGCCATGTTTCCCCATATATTTTGTTCGGTCATCTCACCAAAACTTTTGTATTCTTTCAAAGCTCTTGTGTTGAACCAGAAATTTTAGCTGGCCTGGGAAATCAGCGAGGTTTGACTGGTTGGGGGGGGGGGGAATATATTTTGCCCCCCTCCCCATCTTTAAACACATACTCCAAAAAGTTGTTTTAAAGAGAGGGGGGGCAAAAATGTATTTTCGCCTCCCAAACAGTCAAACCTCGCCGGTTTCCCAAGCCAGCTAGAATTGCTCATGTTGAACATAACCTTTGTGGTCATTCTTGTTTTACCACCAGAAACTTGACCAATTCTCAACTTGTATAAGTGAATGATGTTGAATATTAATCCAGTCACAGCATCATTCACAGTCTGAAAAACAAAACAAATAATTAGTAAATTAATTAATTATAATTAAACAAATAAATAAGACATATATGGTGAGACTTATACATAAATAAGGTAACATTTCTCTTTAATGCCCAACGTGAGCGGGGCCTTAAAGGATTCTGAACTTTGTTCTTGTACCACATAACATTAAATGTTTCGAGCCTTTTTGCTAAAATATTATTGCGCGGAAGTCAAATCACTTTAGGGAATATGGATAGTTTGATTCATCATAACGAAAATTAAACTATTGAAGCTTATAACGTGGAAGTGACGATTAAAAATAAAAAATAAAAAATAAAAAATAAAATTATAATTAAAATGATTAGATTAGTGAAGATTCATAAGATATTTAACTTTCAGTGTTTATAAAGAAGGAAGATTTTATAAAAAAAAAAAAAAAATTTAAAAAGATTTATAATTTAACGTTGAAATCACTTGAGAGACTTTATAATTAAGATTGAAGTACTAATATGGCATTGATTTTGGTTTTAAAATACCACCTATTCAATGCATTGGGATTTGATTTGCTTGATGTGGTCGAGAGATATGGTAATATATGATAGAGAAATTGGCTCGAACTCCACTTTAGGTGCCATTGAATGAATCACATTCCTATGGTCTCTTGTGATTGATGCCTTAAACAAGTAGGTAAGCCCGTGGTCAGGAGTAGTACCGTTGGTTAGGGAAATCAACGTCAGAGGTTTTTCAAGACTTTCTTAATGGTCTCAAAACTCAATGTTCCCTTTTGAAAAGTGCCCAAATGCTTAGTATCTATATTATAGGGGAAATGTTTGAGCTCTTAACAGTGAGGATGTATTGCCTCCATTGCATAGTTGGGCCAGACTGTACCGCTAACATTTTTATTGTTTTCTTTGCATTGCTTTTCAACTTCAAACTTGTATTTCCATCGATCGATAGCATCAAACTAGTCTTGAGCAACGTCCTTTCGAACGTTCCTCCCCATTATAATCTATTGAATGTTAATGAAAGCTTTTGCTGACTATTGTACATCGTTATATTGTCTACAGATTAATATTGTGCATTATCAAGTTAATATTTTTGTCCGTCAAAGTAACTACTAATAGGCTTACTAGTGAATTGGATAGCTAGTGCCGCAAGGATTGCTAGTTCGTGACAGTTGGTATCAGAGCCAGAGCTTGTTGAATGCAAACCAGGATGCAGGAACTTAGCGAGCGCCTTAGCGCTACAGAGGAACAACATGCTAGTCGAATGTAGAGACAAGAAAACAGAATGGACCAATTGAGTAGTTTGGGAGAACAAATCAGTCGGCTTGATGGACTCTTTCACTTGGCAGACAGAGTGGATTCGCTGGCTAAGCACGTCGATAATTTAGAAGGACGGACAGTTGCTATGGAAGAGTCGCCTCACCCCACAGCTCAAGTGATGAGTGACTTCCAATTACAGCTGGAGGACTTATTTGCAAGGGTTGGCTTGCTGACCAAGGCCACAGGGACGACAGATCACCTTAGGATGAAAGTGCCTGAGCCAAAGTCATATGCTGGGGTACGAGATGGGAAGGAGCTAGAGAACTTCTTGTTTGATCTGGAGTAGTATTTTCGCGCGGTGAACCCCGAATCAGAAGAAGCCAAGGTCACCATGGCGACCATGTACTTAGTAGGTGATGCGAAACTATGGTGGAAAACCAAATATGCAGATATGGAAGAAGGTCGCATCTTTATTAGAACTTGGGCAGACCTCAAGAAGGAACTCAGATATCAATTCTTGCCTAAGAACACTGATTTCTTAGCAAGGAGGAAACTCCACACCATCAAACAGACATGCAATATTCGAGACTATGTCAGGCAGTTCTCAAGTGTTATTGCACCAGCAGAAAGGTTTAGCGATTATATGCCCATGGCTGAATCCACTTCGCTCAATCACTCCACAGCTAGAAGTGGCAGTACCAATTCAAGCTCAGGGTTGAATGCTCGATCATCTCACCAAAACTGGAGAAACTCAAGTCAGAACTGAGGAAACTACAATTCTCGGCCGTCCAACCAGAATTGGAGTTCCAACAAAAATTGGAATGTTAGCCCTAACAACTCAAATTACAACAACAAAGGAGGGCAAAACTACTCTGGGCAGTGGAGACCATCTGCACCTGCCCCATGCATTCTTTGCAATAGCAGAGATCACCCAACAGGCAAATGTCCATGCAAACCAACCTTACACTCATTGATGTCCTTGCTTCAAACAAAACCTTCTAACTCGACCGCATCGAGCTTGAACCCCACTAACAGTGAGACCTCCCAGATGGGAGCTCTACGCAAGCTCAATGTTGTCAAAGGAGAAATGTATGAACACACACACAAGAAGGCTTTGCAATACATCGACATCACTATCAATGAGTTTCCTTCCCAAGCACTGTTGGATTCAGGAGCGACAGACAATTTTATTGCCCCAGATGAAGCTAGACGTGTGGGTCTGAACTTTGAAGGAGATGTGGGTAAGTTGAAAGCTATCAACTCTGAGGCAATCTCTATTAATGGTATGACTAGAGCTGTGCCACTACAGGTTGGTCCATGAGAAGGAAGATCAAACTTTTTGGCCGTCCCACTTGATGATTTTAAGGTGATTCTTAGCCAAGAATTTTGTCGATGAGCTGCAGCAGAATCACTACCTTTCATGGACTCCTTTGGCTTTTTCTGACCCAAACTACGCATTGTACCAACCTCAATTCGACCCACAACTCATGATAGAATATTGTCGGCGCTCCAAGTCAAAAGAGGCTTGGCCAAAGGAGAAGATACATACTTAGCTGTGGCAAAGCTAGAGATGGAAGATGATACTAGCAAAATCCCTGAGGAAGTTGCCCAAGTTATTGCTGACTTCAGCGAAGTGATGCCGAATGAATTGCCAAAGAATCTACCTCCCAGAAGGCTCATTGATCACAAAATTGAGTTAATGCCTGGTGCCAAGCCACCCGCACGTAGTCCATATCGCATGAGCCCTCCAGAGTTGACCGAATTGAGAAAACAACTAGATGACTTGTTGGAGGCGAGATTCATTCGGCCTTCTAAAACACCTTATGGGGCACCGGTTCTTTTTCAGCGGAAACATGATGGCAGTCTTTGCCTTTGTGTTGATTATAGAGCATTGAACAAAGTCACTATAAAGAACAAATACCCGTTACCGCTCATTGCTGACTTATTCGACCAACTTGGATCCTCCAGATACTTCACAAAACTCGACTTGAGATCAGGTTACCATCAGGTTCGCATTGCTGCTGGTGAGGAACCCAAACCTGTTTGTTCTACTAGATATGGGTCATATGAGTTTCTAGTAATGTCCTTCGGCTTGACGAAAGCTCCAGCTACGTTTTGCACCCATATGAATGGCATGTTCCGTCACCTTTTGGACAAGTCTGTGGTTGTCTATCTTGACGATATTGTGGTTTATAGTGGGACTATAGAAGAACACCTACATCATTTGCGAGAAGTGTTCTAAATTCTTAGGGATAATCATCTATTTGTCAAGAAGGAGAAGTGCTCATTCGGCCAAACCCAGATCAATTTCTTGGGTCATGGCAATGGCAAGATTCGGATGGACATGGAGAAAGTTAAGGCAATCCATGATTGGAACACTCCTAAGAACGTGTCTCAACTACGTTTTTTCCTTGGACTCACAAACTATTATCGTCGCTTCATAAGGGACTACTCTAAGAGAGTTGTTGTACTGACAAATTTGTTGAAACAAGACCGAACATGGGAATGGGATAGGCAGTGTGAAGCTTCATTCCAAGACTTGAAACTGGCCGTGATGAAAGATCCAGTATTGGCCTTCCCAGACATCACCAAGCCCTTTGAAGTACAAACAAGTGCATCTGATTATGCCTTAGGGGAAGTTTTGCTTCAAGATGGTCACCCGGTAGCATATCAGAGTAGAAAGTTGAATGATACAGAGTCTCGTTACTCAGCTCAGGAAAAGGAATTGCTAACCATTGTACATTGTTTACGGGTGTGGAGACACTACCTCTTGGGATCTCAAGTCCTTATTAAAACGGATAATGCTGCAGCAAGCCATTTCCTTACTCAGAAGATGCTAACATCCAAGCAATCTCGATGGCAGGAAAAATTAGCAGAATTTGACTTAGTATTAGAATACAAGCCATGGTGCACTAACAATGTAACTGATGCACTCAGTAGAAGGGCAGACCTTGCAGTGCTAACCCATACCAATCCGAGTCACACCATCTTGGAGAATATCAAAGTAGGCCTACAGACAGACCCACAAGCGAAGGCGATTACAGAGTTGATCAAGCAGGGCAAAACTCGACGGTTCTGGATAAAAGATGGAGCAATACTCATAACTGGTAATCGCCTCTATGTTCCAAGAACTTCTGGTTTGAGGAAAGAACTTTTGAGAGAATGCCATGACACTCATTGGGCAGGACATCCAAGTTGGAGACGAACACTTGCATTGCTAGAGAGGGGGTACTATTGGCCGCAGATATAGGAGGACGTAATGGCCTATGTTCGAACATGTCTTATTTGCCAGCAAGATAAGGTTGAAAGAGATCGACCAGTAGGCTTACTAGAGCCCTTGCATGTTCCAACTTGTCCTTGGGAAAGTGTTTCCATGGACTTCATTACTGGGTTATCGAAATAGAGGATTTCAGGTGTATCCTTGTAGTTGTTGACCGATTCTCAAAGTATGTGACCTTTGTGCCAATCGAACTGACTTGCACAGCCGAAGATACGACGCAATTGTTCCTCAAACATGTAGTGAAGTATTGGGGACTGCCCGAAAACATTGTAAGCGACCGTGATGCTCGTTTCACAGGAAAGTTCTGGAAAGAGTTGTTCAAGCTCTTGGGATCCAAACTTAATATGTCGACAAGCCAACATCCCCAATCTGACGGATAGACTGAGCGCTTTAACTCTATGCTCGAAGAATATATTCGTCGTTTTGTAAGTGCAAATCAGAAAAATTGGGTGGGACTACTTGATGTTGCACAATTTTGTTTCAACTTACAAAAGAGCTCAGCTACTCACTCCAGCCCCTTTCAGTTAGTCACTGGTCAGTAACCATTAACACCACATACAGTGCTTACCGGATACCAAGGACCCAGCCCAAGAGCTTTTGAATTTGTCAAAGTCTGGCAGAAAAACATTGAAGTTGCTCGAGCCTATATTGAGAAAGTCTCCCGTCACATAAAGAAATGGGCCGACAAGAAACGACGGATTGATCCTTTTGAAGTCGGGGACTTGGTATTGGTGAAGCTAGATATGTTCAACAAGTATAAACGGACAACTAGAGCACACAACAATCTTTTTCGCAAGTATGAGGGACCAGTACAGATTATTGAGAAAGTAGGCAAAGTCTCCTATTGCGACAAGTTACCACATTGACTCCGTTTCATCCATTCTGTCTTCCATGCAAGTAACTTGAAGTCCTACCATGCAGATGTCACTGATCCCACAAGAAATGTATCTACCCGAGCATTGTTTAAGCATCCTACTAAGCCAGTTTGAGAAGTGGAAGAAATCTTAGCTGACCGCCTCATCAACAACACAGCCCCGGATAGAGAGTATTTGGTCAAGTGGCAGGATGAGCCTCCTTCAGAGATCAGTTGGGAGCCAGTCGAGCATCTGCTGTCGTACCTCTCAAAGTTGGAAGAGTACTTGGAAAAGTTTGCTGCGAGGGCGTCAGCAAATTGAGTGTGGGAGAGTGTCAGGACTAGTACCGTTGGTCAGAAAAATCAACGTCAGAGGTCTCTCAAGACTTTCCTAATGGTCTCAAAACTCAATGTTCCCTTTTGAAAAGTGCCCAAATGCTTAGCATCTATATTATAGGGGGAATGTTTGAGCTCTTAACTGTGAGGACGTGTTGCCTCCATTGCATATATAGTCGGGCCAGACTGTACCGCTAGCATTTTTATTGTTTTCTTTGCATTGCTTTTCAACTTCAAACTTGTATTTTCATCGATCGATAGCATCGAACTAGTCTTGAGCAACGTCCTTTTGAACGTTCCTCCCCATTGTAATCTATTGAATGTTAATGAAAGTTTTTGCCGACTATTGTGCATCGTTATATTGTCTATACATTGATATTGTGCATTCTCAAGTTAATGTTTGTGCCCGTCAAAGTAACTACTCATAGGCTTACTAGTGAATTGAATAGCTAGTGCTACACAGATTGCTAGTCCGTGACACCCGTCATGTGTTCTTACATGAGCAAGATCCTTCTAGTGAAGAGGTTGCAAGCAATTTGTTTTTAAAATCTTGCACTAAAGATTTTAGTCTCTGCCCTCGAAGATCCTCTAGGGCTAAGAAAGCAAACAAAAAGTACAAAGGTTGAATCATTTCATTCTTAACAAATGAGACAGGGATAAAAAACAAGAAGTTTCTTCTTTTGGCCGATGCTAATTGAAGATTTCTATAGGCCTAGTTACCATGTTCACTCTCACTAGAATTCTCTTTCTTGTGAGAGTTTGTTTGTTTGTTTTTTTTTTTTTGCTTTTGTTTCATTTGTATAAAGGTTTTGGGGTCCCTAAAACCCAGCTCGCTTTCAAAAAAATAAAAATAAATAAATAAATGAAAAAGCATGGAAGTAATGACATTAGGTGGTGTTAGTTATCCTCTAATTAATTTGATACGATCAAAAGAGTATTTATGGGCGGTAAGAACTATTGTCCAGTAAGCAACTAGAGTATATCATCCACTACATTAATATGAGTCCATTCTACAGATTTGACACAAAAAATGTGATCTGTCACCAGACTAGTATCAAATGTTGTGTACTATAGGATGATCCTGAAATAGGCAATGTAAATTATTCAAATTGCACAACGTAGTTTTCAAAAACAGCGTAACTTTTGGTCGTTGGACAGAGTAGATAAATAAGGAAGTGTTTGACTTTTTCTTTTTCTTGTTAAAAGCCATAAACAATGTACTAATAACTAAATTTAAAAATAATATATATATTAAATTAAGAAATAGTACAATTAAGTTTGCCGGCAACCCATGTCAAGTGATGAGTCTCACTATTAAGGTCTCTAGACATATATTTATTATGTCAAAAAGAAAACAAAAGAAATATGGATCAGGTTGAGACCGATGTATGATGTTTATTGACATGCACATGTATCATTCAGGTTGAAACCGATGTATGATGTTTATTGACAGACACATGTTATTGTTGTGCCTCTTTGAGAAATATGGATGGGGAAATTCTAAATGGCGAGGGAACCAGCGAGGGAGGAAGTGAAGCCGTTCATCCCCCTCGAGATGCATGGCAGTGCGTATTTTGAGACACTTTCGCGCATCTCGAGAGGGAATGAACGGCTTCCTTGCTTGTTCCCTCGCTGGTTTCCTCGTTGTTTAGACAAACCCATATGGATGGGATAGAGATTTGTTTGATTAATTTGCTTTTTGTGTTTGTCTATAAAAAGGCTAAGCAAAACATATTTCGTGAGAATAAATTTGAAAATTTAAACTCTAATCATGATACTATATGATAAGTTGATCCCACGGAACTTCAGCTCTGCGATACCTGGTATTTCATGCCTGGTGCATGCCTGAATGGTACCAGGCACGTGAAATTGCTTGAAAAAAAAAATCAAATATGATTTGAACCTAAAAAAAGGAAAGATTTGCATGCCAGACACTCACTAGGCACTTTAGACGTGCTCCTTCAGTTATATATCTAATACTTTAATCATCATTAGCAAAGTCACTATCTTTCAAATATTGCTCACTATTTGTAATTGTATTGAATAATTAAAGTGGAATAAGTGCAACCAAAGTTGGAAGCTAAATATAAATATAACCTTTTTTAATTTAATCTAATCACCTGAAATGTAGTTGCAATCATTAAAATTTCTAAAACCAGCATTTTGTAATTTCAAATCCAAAAATTTGACTTCGCCAAAACGCAATGCTCTTGGGGCATCCGTTCAGGAATTTCGAAGGTTATTAAGCAAAATAATTATACTAATATTTTGCTTAATAAAATTGGTCAACAATTGACTTGTATTCCTGTTCTAGAAAAGAATTTATTAACAAATCAAAAAATTGAAAAACCAATCACTTATTTTCAACCTTATACAATTGAACATGATGCCCTTTCTACTCCTCCTCAAATCATGAATGAAATCAATCGACAATTTGCAGCATTAAAACTTCAAGTTGCACCTGTCTTTGATAAGGTTTCATCTTAAAAAAAAAATCAATACTCTTTCTCATATTGGTTCTGATTTTTTTGACAATGACATATGTTATGTCTGAATTGGATAGACTTCAACGATTTGAAGCCGATCCGATGCGTTCATCCAGAACGAATACATAACGATTTAAAATGTTTGTAAGGAACTTTTGGTATGAACCATTTTTGTAAATTCTGTTCAACTTCTGGAATTCTACATTCCATCCTATTTTGTAAATCTGGATTTCTTTATCTAGAGTTAGAAACTCGGGTAAATTTTGAAAACAAAGACATTTTTACAATTTCAGAGAGATAGAAAGGTTGGAACAATGTACTCGGACCACCTACAACTGGACCACCGATATGTGACCACCTAACCCTAGTAACTGCGCATGTTAGACATCTTACCACTATATTGTCCTTCCAACAACCATTTTTAAAATTCGACATATAGATTATGACATCGATAACAATGGTTCAAGGGCATTAATGAACTGATCAATCTTTCGAACATCAACTTACATTTTTTGTACAACCAAACTAAGTATGTAATCCGAATATTAAGTTTTTTTTCTTCTAGAAATGTATATAAAATTGCCACATTATTATCATGCATTTCGTAATGCTGGAGAAGTTTTTAAGACTTGAGCAAGAGATAAATAAATGTGATTAGAATGCTAAGTGCCTCACATGACTTAACTTACATACTCGCAAATCGCAATAAGCTCTGGTAGGATCTTACTAGGTTCTGGACTCATGGGCTCAATATAACTAGCGATCATGTTTAATTGAAGGTTTGTTAAACACTTATTCTATTATTAAGAATATTTTTTTTAAATATGATGTTTGCGTGCCAAATTAGGTGTATAGATAAAAACAAGATTTTGAGCTGATTTGTTAAATAGACTCTTATTAAAAAAAAATTACATGATAATGTTGTTAAGGATAACAAATAAGACAAAAATAGAAGGTACATGTGCATTACCTTTCTAGATGATGATTAATAATTTGGTTTTAATTATCATTGCTTCTTATTCCATAATGTAGTTAATAAATCAATTTTTTCACTATCGAAATTTGATTTCCTATTCTTCAATGCATGAGTACGTGTAAAGTAATAAATTTTATTGTTTGTCACTATTTAGTCACAAACTATCTACCATAAAGCATGATCATAGGCCAATGGTAGCCTGGTTGGATGGTTAAGGCTGTGGTGGTTTAACCCCTACGTGTTGGGTTCTCTACCAACCGGAGGCACACTTGCCTTTCAAAAAAAAAAGCATGATCATAGCCTCATAGGTAAAATATGAACCAATATTGAATAAGATAATTTCATGTAAACTAAATAGTGACAGATAATTGAAGCAACCATTATTTGAAACAAAAAAATTTGTTCTTCAAACTCAAATATACTTTCACAACTGGTCAAATCCAAACACATTCAAAGTGACAAAACATTTATTAATAAAAAAATGCTAAGATAAAAATATTAATTAATACAGTCATTTGTAGCTAACAAATGATATAAAATAATTACTCAAACTACAGTTAAAGAAATTATTTGTACAAATAATAGGAGGTGTTAAGGTAAAAAAAGTAAAAATAACAAAAAAATATATAATTATTAATAAAGAGTCTTTATTGGTCATAAAATTATAAAATTTGATTTTCTATCTGTTTAGGAAGGGTAAATATGTCTTATAATTTTATGAGTTAACATGAATTAATGAAAGAGTCTTTTCTTTGTCATAAAAGTATAAATTTAGGTGCTAATTAGTTATTACATCAATTACGGTATCAAATTGTTTATTTTGATGTAGGCCTTAAAAGTCATTTTTCGTAAAGTGTTCCGTGACAAATTAAGTGATTAGAGAAATAATTTTTCTTTGCTTATCTCTAAACCAACAATTTTTGTCTCATAGTTCTATCTTTAACATCATTAACATGTTAAAAACATAAATGAAAATTTATATATAGTTATAATGAATCCACAAACAATTTTTTTATACTTTCTTTTTCAACATTCAGGGTTTATTTTCAATATAAGCGTTAAATATTTTTTTTTTAAATTAACCTCCAGTGGGAGGGGCAACTATGGAATGCCAGACCTTAATTACTTATCAAAAAATGACTTACAAACGCAACGGGGGTACATTACGACGTTACTCGTATGAAAGCCAAAGTTAAAAAAAAATAAAATGAAAAGCCATTACAAAACTTAAAGCAGAACAACTGAAATCCGCTCACAATCAGCTCCCAGCAACCCGGACAGTATCCGCAATCTCTGTTTTGCAGTCGTAGAACACGCAGCACTATGCGCGTTCCTGCGACAAAGCCCGAAAGTACACCGGGCTACCCAAAACAACCCGCATACACCCTCTCCAACCGCGTGTCGCGGCATCTCAACTGGCCGCAAGCTAATCAAAACCGCAGCACTCAGAAAAGCAAACAAAATAGCCTCTTCAGGCCGTGTCCACACGGCACAAACCAAACCGCAGCAGCAGGCCCTGTTCATGTCAACGCTGCGATAGACAGCAGCACCGCATTGCCACAGCAGCAAAAAGAATAGCAGCAGCGGCAAACGCAACGCAGCAGCGCAGCAACAGTGCAGCAGCAGCGGCAACAGCAGCAAAACCCGCGTAAACGCAGCGCATCAACAGCAGCAACGACAGGGTACGCTCTGTTTTGAGAGAGCCCATCCAGTTCCGTGCCATCGACTTACCCTACAAGCAAAATTCTGCTAGCCCAATTCAGCAGAGTGGACAGAGTTGTTACACTCCCAGCAGACCGCGTGATTCAGCAGGCCAAAACCGCACTTACTGCAGTCTCGCCCCAGCAAACTTTTCCAACCTACACGCATTAACACATAAAAGCTGCCTCTACTCATCCCCATGGTGAATGTACGCCGTTTGTAGTCTGTCGAGCACAATCAAGCATGCTACTCTCCTAGGAAGGCCGGTTCCCTTGAAAGAAACAGTCTGATTGTCCTGTAATGCTCTAGCCGCTAAAGAATTTGCCACCGCATTAGCCTCTCTAAAGATGTGTTGGCATTCTAAAGTCATTCTCGCTGCCAACAATTTGATGTCTTTCAAAATATTCTCCAAATGCCACGGGATTTTCAAACTATCCTTAAACCAACCACAAACAAATGCTGAATCCGTTTGGATAACCATCTTTTTGAAACCCCAGGCGAGACATAGGCGGAGACCCTAAAAAAGAGCCAACATTTTCGCTTTATTTTGAGATCCTGCACCGAAAAATATTTGTTTTCCCACAACACCAAAATCCCGATGGTCTCTAATAACCATACCGCCGGATGCCTGTTCCTTGCGGGAGGATCCGTCCACATTGAGCGCAACAAAATCTATGGGTGGGGGATGCCAAAAAACAAAACGAACGGACTTCCTTCTAACGGGGAGCACATCCAACCCCAAAGCCCTTAAAGGACCCTTATGACTGCTAACTTGCTTAGGGGATATGAATTTATTTGCCAATCGCAACTGACGCCTAATGTTCAAAATTGCAAAGGCATGATTTGGGGGAGCATTTTCATAAACACATTTGCATCTTTATTTCCAGATTTCCCATAAAATGAACATAGGAGTAAGAAATAAAAGCACACCTGTTTGCGAATTTCGTGAAGCTTTCTTGAACCAAATTGCAAGAACCGTGGAGATTTCTGTTGGTCGCCGAATATGTATTTCAAAAATCCTGTCAAAATGACTCCACAGCTGTATCGCCAATTCACCGTCTAGAAAGAGGTGCTTCAAGGACTCTTGCTTTGGCAAGCTACAACAACGACATCTAGAGGCCAGGCTCAAACCACATCTATATAATTCACTGTCCACTAGCACTCCTCGACGGAGTAATTTCCAAACAAAAACTGATATTCGGGAAGGAATGATATCGTGCCAAATTGTTTGACTTAATACATTGACCTTCTCATGTTGTCGTAACAGTTCATATGCCGACTGAAGGAAAAATAGCCCATTCGGGTTTGGAGTCCACACACACGTGTCCCCCTCTTGAGCCTCACCACGTAATCTGTCTGCAAATAGGCCACGCGCTAAGTTTCTGAGATCTGGGTGTACCAAAGCAAAATCCTACAAAATTACCTCACGAACTGAAGGCCATAAATCTTAAGTCAACCAATTCCGTCATTCTCCTAAAAGATGCAACCATGCTCCAATTCTCCTCAAAGAAACTGATATCCCCAATGCCAATACGCCAAAGCGAGTTACGCAAAAGAAAGGATCTCCCAAGCATAATCTCTTTAAAAAACGGAGAAGACCCATTTTTCACAGGACGACTCATCCTGAGTTTATGGATCTAGTCAAGAACACGTGGTCGACTGACATGGGGCCTATGAGGCCCGTTGATAGAGTTGATGCCAAACTCAAACTGACAAGAAGAGTTCTGATACAGTGGAATAGGACAGTCTTTGGTAATGTTTTTAGCAGGATTCGAGCATTAGAAGATGAGATGCAACAATGGGAAACAACCCTTTTGGCGGGTTTTGCAAATAACAGTGTTAATGGGCTCAATGTCGATGCTAATTGGGATTTCCAGGCCTGCTGTAATCTACATCGTTGTCAGGCAGAATACAGATTAGCTCTCAAACAGGAGGAACTTTATTGGATTAAAAAATCAGGTAAAAATTTTCAAGGAGGGGGATGCCTGCACTAAGTACTTTTTTGCTTCCACCAAGTCCAAACAAAAGCGACGGACCATTAATCAGATTACTTTACCGTGCGGTAGACTGATTTCGGAACCGGGTGAGATCCTTGACAAAGCCAATGATTTTTTTGCTCATATGATGTCTTCTCCAGGTGATTGTCGGGAAGATGTGGATTTGTTCAATTGTATCCCGACATTGTTGGCAGCTAGTCAATGTGAGATTTTGGTCAAACGTCCTTCTTTAGAAGAAGTTAGGGATGCTGTTTTCGACATACCCAAAAATAGTGCACCAGGTCCGGATGGTTTTACTGCTGATTTCTTCCAGTTTTGTTGGGAGGTTTTGAGTATGGATATTTGGGAGGCAGCCATACAATTTTTTGAAGGGGAGGCACTGCCGGCGTCTTTCACGGCAAATTTCATGGCGTTGATTCCAAAAATTGAGAATCTAAGTTCCTTTTCAGATTTTCGCCCAATCAGTTTGTGCAATGTGATTTATAAGATCTTTAGCAAAATTATTTGCAATAGGCTGGTAGATATTTTGCCCAGATTGATTTCTCAGGAATATGGGCTTTTGTCAAAGGCAGATTCATTGGTGAAAATATTGGCCTGGCGCAGGAAATGATCAGAGACATTAACAGAAAGGTTATTGGAGGAAATGTGGTGCTGAAATTGACATGGAGAAGGCTTATGATAGGATGGAATGGACTTTTTTGCTTGCAGTTCTTAAAAAATTTGGCTTTACTGGTAGAATCTGCCACATCATCTCCAACTGTATTATTTTTTGTGGATTTTCGGTATTGCTTCAGGGAGTCTACAAAGGATTTTTCAGATCCACTAGGGGGCTACGGCAAGGAGACCCACTTTCACCTTTCTTTTTCATTATTGCCTCTGAGGTGTTGAGTAGGGGTTTGAAAACGGGTTTTGCGAATGGCAAAATTGGGTATTATTATACCCTTAGAAATTGCAATCCTATTTCTCACCTCCTGTATGCAGATGACACCCTAATTTTTTTAAATGGCAGAACATCCTCTGTCATGGGATGCATGGAGTTCCTGCGACGTTATTGCAAAACCTCGGGACAGAAAATAAATGAAGGAAAAAGTTCATTTACTTTGGATGATAAGGCAACAGCGGAGCGCATTGTGACTTTAAAAAGAGGTACAGATTTTCATTTCCATGCTGCTCCATTGAAATATTTGGGCGGGCCAGTGTTTCAAGGGAGAGTCAAAATTTCATATTTTGAGGACTTAATCACTAAGATTCAGGTTCGTATTCAAGGATGAAAAGCAAAATTGTTATCTCCAGGAGGCCGATTAATTTTGATTAAGCATGTTCTTAGCTCGATCCCTATTTATATTCTTAGCACCATGTGTGTACCAAAGGCAGTTCTCCATCGGATCAATAGTTTGCTGGCGGATTTTTTCTGGCGAGATTGTGAAGGCCGCCTAAAAAAAATGGGTGTCATGGGACAAAATTTGTTTTCCACATGCGGAAGATGGTTTGGGAGTTAGAGACTTGATGGTTGTGATGCAGGCCTTTCGCGTCAAGGCTCTTTGGCGTCTACTTACTTCAGATTCTTTATGGATATAAGCGTTAAATATAGTTATAATGAATTCAACATTTTGGTAAGTTCTCAGATTTAGTGTTTTTAACAAACATGCTCTTAGTGGCTTAATTCAGGATGGATCCGGTGTACCAAAATATAAATAAAACTTATTGGATTTTATGTTCTACCTAGTTATTGGATTTATAAAATTAATAAATAATACAAGAGGGATCCACGTGCTTATGGATTTTACCTTGCATTTTCAATTAATTGGACTTGCATTTTCTTTTCTTTCTCCAATTTTGCTAGTGTGTTTGGTTCCAAGGAATTCAAATCTTTTGAATCCATGGGGAACCGCTTGTAGGTAAGTCAAATTTGATCAAAATGTGGCGGACCACTTATTATGGATTCATCATTTTGATCAAAAGTGTGAATTGAATTTCCATGAAACCTGAAAATTCCAACTTTTTTTTTTGAAGACAAGTGTGCCGCCAGTGGGTATAGAACCAAAGACGTAAAATTTAAACAACCATAGCCTTAACTATCAAACCGGGCTACCATTAGCTAAATCCCAATTCTTTAACATCCAAAGAATTGGATTCTTATATGCCTGCGACTACTTCACACCACTATTTCCTCTTTCTCACATCATTCTACTCTCCCACACCACATACTTTCTTTCTCACACCACCATGCTTTCCCACACCAACTATATAAACAAAAAACCAATTTTTTCCCCTTCCCCATTCAAATCGAAACTTCATTCCTCCCTCCCCCATTCGAATCTCTTCCTTCTCCACATTCAAATCTCTTGCAAATTTCTCACCGCATTCAAATGTCTTACAAAATCGAAACCAATTTCTTCTTTCTCACTCCAACATATCTCCCCTCTCCCTCAAAATCTTTTCCCTTTCTCTCAAAATCGAAACCCTTAAAAATCGAACCCCAAATCACAACTTCCCCAAAAATTTTAAGAAAAACAAAGTAATCTCATGGAAACTTCAGAAAAGTTTTCAATCACAAAAACAAAGTAAACTTTACTACAAAAAAATTTCAGAAATCACAAAAAAAAATATATTGTTCGCCTGAGACAATGCGAGGTATTTGCAAAACCTTGCATCGATTTGGGCAAACAGTATAAAAATTTGCGGAAATTTCATGTTCACTCGGAACTCTACATTGTCCCAAGCACAAAAATCTCGCCTGAAAAAATCGCAAGGTTTTTGCAAAACCTCACAAAGTTCCGGGCGAACAAGAAATTTCAGCAAATTTTTTTAGAATAATTTGCGCGACTTTAGTAAAATAACTATAACTTTCTTATTTAAAAATATTTTTTAAGTGACTCAAATTGTGTTTATTAGATAACTCAAAGTACTACAACTTTTGTGTTTTGATCAACTTGAGAATCGGTCTTGATCAAACACATAAGTTGGCCGAAGTTCAAGAACATTATCCCATTTTTATTGCGAGATAGATTTGCGCGACTTTAGTAAAATGACTATAACTTTCTCATTTGAAAATATTTTCAATTTATTCAAGTTTTTATTATTATATAACTTAGAGTACGAAAATATTTGTGTTTTGATAAACTTGAGAATCGGTCTCGTTCGAGCACATAAGTTGGCCGAAAGTCAGGAATACTATCCCGTTTTCATTGCGAAATAGATTTGCGCTACTTTAGTAAAATGACTATAACTTGCTCATTTCTAAACATTTTTAGGTGATTCAAGTTGTCTTTATTAGATAAATCAGAGTATTACAATATTTGTGTTTGAATGAGCTTGAGAATTGATCTTGATTGAGCATATAAGTTGGCCGAAATTCAGGGACACTATCCCGTTTTCATTGCAAGACAGATTGTGCGACTTTAGTAAATTGATCATAACTTACTCATTTCAAAACATTTTCAAGTGATTTAAGTTTTGTTTATTAGTTAACTCATAATACTACAACTTTTGTGCTGATGAGCTTGAGAATTGGTTTCCATTGACAGTTTAAATTTGTTTAAAGTTACCCCTATTTTATATATTTTTGTTTTGAGTTTGAGTTTCTCTGTTAAGTTATGCATATTTATTGGTGGTGTGAGTAAGTAAAATAAATAAATAAATAAATAAATTCAATGGTGGTGTGAGAAAGATGAAACGGTGGTGTGGAATAGTCGTTGCTTATATTTCATGGGGACTCAACACCATCTTTTATCATAATCTAGAAAATAATGTTTCATTGAGTTTATCTTTGATTTCAGTCTCGTCCTTTTCCTTCAAAGTTTGCTACAGAATAAAGTAAGATACGCACAAAATTAAATGAATAAAGTGCTTCATGTCACTATACTAGATTAACATTTTTGTAACAACTCCCGAAACAATATTACTTTTGAAGTGTAACAATTCACTTAATAATTTTACACATTTTCACAAACAAAATGATACAATAATAGTATCACCATAAAGAGTATGGTTATAAAATGATACTATTCATGGTGATCCAACTTATTGTATCATTTCTTTTTACTAAATTTAGTTTTGATTTGAAATTGTTTTGTGAATTGTAATATCTCAAAAGTGATATTTTTTTTTAGAGTTGTTACAAAAATGCCAATTTAGTATATTGTGTGCAAACTACATCATGAAATATTATGAATCGTCAAAATACACTATTAATTAGAGTACCAGTGACCTTTGGAGATGTCACATATTATGGATATTCGTGATATAGACCATTAAATGGAGTACTAGTGAGTCTGACCATGTCACATATAGTATTGAAGAAACTACCCATATATATATATATATATATATATTTTTTTTTTTTTTCATCTGAGGCCAATCCTTGATTAATGTCCATCCCGACTAACCAGCCAATTTGGAGTGTGTAGTATATTCAAGTGCGTTATTATCGACTAGAAGAATTCTGAAAATCCCAGAACTTGGAGATGAACCAGTCATTTACTGATTGCGGCAAAAATCTTCTCATAGGCTTCGTTCATGCAAGAGACCATAAGTCGGGAATCAATGAAATTCTTTTCCATTGTTGCCACCAGCTTCATCTCTCCCATGTAACTAATTATAGTAAAAACGAGACTCTGCAAAATAGTAAAGAAATTAGCAAAACTATAAATTCTCACTAAATTTTTTGAATTATAATAGTATGCTTATATCATCTATCAAATATTCAGTGTTTCCAAACTTGAATTAGGATTTTTTAAATTATGGTAGAAGGGTACATGAATAAATTTTGTTTTCCTTAAATAATATAAACAAGAAACCTGATCCTATAAAGTTATACCTTAAACCCTAATAACCATTTTAGACAGCATATGAAATAAATTACCTGAGGTAACCCAGTCACGGTGAAGTAAAAATCGTTGATTGCATGCCCCTCCATTGCAATTTTCTCATTTGGACCAATGACATTTGTGATGGTGGTGCTTGAGTTCCTAATGTTTGAGTGTGCAAACTCAGCTATTCCCTGCAATACCAACATATATTTTCCTCTTCGATAAAGAAATAAAGATCAAGACTAAAAAAAAATTCAAATAGATTTTTTAATAAATGCAAATTCTTCAATGCATGCAAAATTTGGGATGTCTGTGCAACTTCAATGTCGACGAGACAAATGGAATCTTGAACAAACATAAAAAAATATGAGACCTACATGCTAGTTGGACTATGTAAAATTACAAATACCATGAAACATGATAGTATGCCTATTTGTTGGGATTGAGGATGAACTTGACTTTTTACATCATTATCTTCACATCTTCACGAGATAGCTTTCTCTACACATGGCAACCCAAAAGCATCTCTCTTTACACAAACATCTTCAATATATTTTCCATTAATAGCTTTTACTTGTAATTATTGTTTTTATACGAGGGTATTTTCCAAAATTATTCAATATGTTTTCCATTAATAAAAACAAAACACTAACCTTTAGCCCTCTGATGGATTTCACCACTTTCATGAAGGGGAAAATGAGCTTAACATACATGGAATTCTTCATTCTCTTGTTATAGGCCTTCGCTTTGACGATGAACTCAAGAGGTTCAACTTTGTGACTGAAACAGGGGATTGGTATCTGCAAGAAGAGGGCCTTGTTTCCCCATATATTTTGGTTCACCATCTCATCAATGCTTTTGTATCCTTTCAAAGCTCTTGTGTTGAACATAACCTTTGTGGTCATTCTTGTTTTGCCACCAGAAGCTTGACCCATTCTCAACTTGTATAAGTGAATGATGTAGAATATTAATCCAGTCACAACATCATTCACAGTCTGTAAAACAAAACAATTAATTAATTATAAATAAGACATATATGGCAAGACTTATACATAAATAAGCTAATTAACATTTCTCACGTGAGTGGGACCTTGAAAAGATAACATAACATTAAATGTTTCGAGCCTTTTTGCTAAAAAGAAACTAAATACTGATACGTACACAAAATGAAGCTCCTGAATAATGTCAAAATTCTGGAAATATGGATAGTTTGATTCATCATAACGAAAATTAAAACTTTATTGAAGCTTTTAATAAAATTAAAATTAAAAGTAATAGATTAGTGAAGATTCATAAGATATTTAACTTTCAGTGTTTATAAAGAAGCAAGATTTTATAATTTAACTTTGAAATCACTTTAGGAATTGAACTTTATAATTTAGATTGAAGTACTAATATGGCATTGATTTTGGTTTTAAAAATACATATTCCTTGCGTCACAGTAAATTTGAACACTCACCCCTTCAACCTTGGATTTGATTTCCTTGATGTGGCCGAGGGATATGGTAATATATGCTAGAGAAATTGGCTCGAATTCCACTCTAGGTGCCATAGAATGAATCACATTCCTATGGTCTCTTGTGATTGATGCCTTAAACAAGTTGGTAAGTCCGTCCTGTATTGTGTTCTTACATAATGAAAAAACATGGAAGTAGTGACATCCCCTGGTTCCATTGCCTTTGAAGGATAAAGTAGGGAGTGGAATTGGAAGCAAAGGATCATCAGCCCTCTGAAATATATTTAGAATTTGGCCAATGAAGGAGTAACCATCTCCAAGTGCATGGTTGAGCTTGAACACCACAGTCATTGAACCTTTACGAGTTGGATACTTGAACAAATGTACTGTCCATAACGTATACCCTCCTGATACCGCTCATGTGCAAGTTTTAACAAATATTCTTCAAAGAGCTCTTGGTATTTGGTTGGTGACAAGCCAACCGGAAGGGTGGGGGCTTTCATATGATCCTCAACTTTGACATCCACCTTTTTCCATCTGTGAACGCCTTTCTTGTCAGTACAGATGATGGAGGAGAGACGAACATTGAAGGGTACAAACTTATTGCAAAGAAAGTGATTTATTTGGGGGTCGGTGATAGGTGTTTGGAGCTCAAAAACTGCTAAAATAGTTACCGATAGAGTAGAAGTGGCAAGGATATCAGATATGGGGCTTAGAGGTGGGTACATTTTTTCTTCTTCATCTTCTTGAACTTGGTTTCGTTTCATGCAATCCATTGATGCTTCTTCTATCTCTCTTACTCTCTCCCTGTTTTGAGTTTATGAAATTTCATATAAAACATTTGAGCTTTATTCATGATAATTGACACAAAAATGTCCATCTCATATTTGAATTTGAGTAGGTGGTGGGTGGTGTTAGTTATCCTCTAATTAATTTGATACGATCAAAAGAACTATGTATGGGCATGGGTGGATCTACGTTATAGCTAAGGGGGCAATTGCTTTTGTTTCCCTTAACTTTTTAAGAAACCCCACCAAATTAATAATATTTGCAATCTTACCCCGCTTTAAAATTTTAGATTGTCTCTTTTCATAGATAATAAAATACAAATATACACAAAATCGCAAACCCTTTGCAAGTTCGCAAGCCTTCGCAAGTTCACCTCTCCGCCTTCTCAATTGCCCAAAACAATTTTGACAAAGATCGATTTTCTCCAATCCCCTCCAATCGCACAAGACGATTTCAATGGAGATTGATTTCTCCAATCGCACAATACGATTTCGATTATACATAGATTGATTTATGGAGGTAGTTTTACTCTTTTTCTTGCTTGCTCCTCATCGACACTCTTCAGTCTTCACAGTAGTTGGCTTCAGTTAAGCAATTGGACGGTAACATTCTTAATATTAACAGTTGTCCACCAATATAGCTCAGTTGATCGGGCTTCAACTCTCCTTGTAAGAGGTCGCGTGTTCGAGACTCACAAGTTAGGATTTTGTGAGTTTTTACGTGATTATTAGAAGCACATGTGCTTCGCCGTGGATAAGCCGTCTTAATGCTAGGTGGAGACAACGGACCGGAGCGAAAGCAAATCTCCTTGTGAGATGGAGACAACGAAGATATTAAGTGACAACAATATTGTAGCCTTTGGGTCTGGTTCGGTAAACCCTATAGGGTCAGTTATATAGCCTTCGGGCATGGATTACAACAACTCAATTTAAAATTAAATAATAATAATAATAATAATATTACCAGTTGCAACTGCTAGTGCCGAAAGAGTTTTCTGCTATGAACATGAGAACTTGCAGGGAGTTTCTACTAAAATCCAATGTGCAACAACATTGACACATAAAATATGTTTCTCTTTTACTAATTTTGAAACTTTGTTTTAATTATATATTTTTATTTTAAGAATTAATATATCTGTGATTCATTTTTTTGCCCCCCTTTATTTGCAATCTTAACTCTACCTATATGTATGGGAAGTAAGAACTGGATAAACAGTATTTGTCCCGTAAGCTAGTAGAATATATTATCCACTACATTAATGTGATTCCATTCTACAAATTTGACACACAAAAAAAAAAGTGATCGGTCACCAGACTAGTATCAAATGTTGTGTACTATAGGATGATCCTGAAATAGGCAATGTAAATTATTCAAATTGCAGAAAGCAGTTTTCTAAAACAGCCTAATTTTGTGGCTATACAGAGGAGATAAATACTTCCAATAATGTAAACAGAGGTTGATCATAATCACTCTCAACAACTCGGAACAAAGTTCTGGCATTTAGACCTACTTCTCATGCGTGTCATGAAGTTGTTGTACCTTATGGATCCGATGCATGTCGTTTAATTAAGAGATAATAATAATATGATCCAAAAGTCTTCATGCTGACGATGCTAGGCAGTAAGTAACAACTGTCGGTGGACATGGTTTGTTATCGTCGTTAGGGGAGGGGGGGTTGAGAAATTTGATTCTCGTTTTGATTAAACATAAAGTTAGACATTGATAATGCTTGCAACCTCAAATACCTTTTACTTTTGCACGTAAACACAAATTTTGGTTGTATCGATTCCATGAAATTGGACATCATTCACAGTCTAAGAAAACAAAAACAACTAATTAACATTATGAAAGAAAAAAAAATTTAGATCCTATCTGCTAAAAGTGAGTGAGGCTAGAAAGCGAGGAAACGGGCGAGTAGAGGGACGTGGTGGGGTGAGAGCCGTCCACCTTGTTCGAGATGCGTGTCGCAATTTTTTGTGCATGCATACCGAGTGGAGTGGACGGCTCCCACCCCGCCACGTCCCTCTCCTCGCTGGTTTCTCGACATTTAGAATTCCCCGCTAAAAGTACTCGAACTGAAAATTTTATATAGAAATATAGAATGCAGATACTAAATACTGAATAATGGGAAGTCTAGAAATATTGATAGTTTGATTTTGGATGTAAAATACTTATTCTATGCACTACAGTAAATTTGAACAACCTCGTCTTTGATTTGCTTGACGTGCTCGAGAGGCATGGTAATAGGTGCCATTGAATGAATTAAATTCGGATGATCTCACGTGATTGATGCTAAACAAGTTCGTAAGAGTGTCATGTATAGTTGATCCGTTCAAAGCTCGTCCACCTGTAAGTTTGACCTACAAAACAGATGTTAGACTGCCAAAGACAATCTCTTTGGTGGTCGTAGTCATTCTGATGCTTAAGTAAGTCAGCAACTCTGTTTAAAACAGTGTTCTAAAAATCGGCCTAGACGCTAGAAGGTAGAAAACTGCCTAGATTAATGGCTGGGCGGGGTTCTAGGTGGTCTAGGCGGGTTTGGGCAGCCTGTGCGGGTCTAGGAGGTCTGGGCAATTTTTTTATTTATTTTTAATAAAGCTGATTGTGTTCTTATTTCATTTTTCTTTCCTCTTTTTTAGAAATAAACTATTTAATTATTATTTTTCAATATATGTATAAATGTAGCAAACGATGATTACTTAATGGAATTCTCAAAGGATCTGCCAATACCAATTTTACTAATGTAGATTTATCAAACATGACTAAGGTTATTCATGCAATTTGAAGAACAATAAAAGAGTAAGTTTGGATATTTGTCCACAAATTCAATTTTATATAAAATACCCATCATGATCAACTTCAGTCATTTGAGTTTTAATAAATTTTGTTCATGATTGTTAATTTTTCATGTTTTTAAATTTTTCATATGTATCTTGGCATTAAATTGGATGTAATTGATAAGGTATTATGCTTAACTTTTGTAAATTATTAAAATTATAATACACAATCTAATACCGCCTAGGCCCCTGGGCGCTAGGCACCTGCTCGCCGCCCGCCCAGCGCCTAGTGCTTTTTAGAACGCTAGTTTGAAGAAGGAAATAAATTTGACAAAACTCAATTAAAATTGCATACCTTGGTTGATTGTTTTCTTTACTTTATATAATGGTCGCGATTTATTCTCTGCGTGACTTAAACATTTGAGGCGCCACAAAAGGAGACATTCCTCGTAACAATTTTTTCTTGTATGAAGATGTGTCCGTAGAGGTGTAACTCCCTCCACGACTTTCTTCTTATATAACATTCATCTTATTTACGAGAGAACTCGTGCGGGCTCGATCTTGGGCCTTAATTGTGTTTTCTTCCGATGGGCCCTAGTTGGGCTTTTATGAAGGATACTTGATCCTCATGATGAATGTTTCTTGCCACGTGTATGGCTATGATGACGGTCTATTTTGATGTATCATCAACTACTCCCCCTAGTTAGTGGGCATGTTCATGGATAAATAAATAAATAACAAGGGTCAATGACCCAATTTAAAAAAAAAAATTGTTCATGTACCCACTAATTGTGTGGCGGTTGGATTTTTTATTTCAACATTATGACGTACTTAACGTTGTTACTAGCTGTTGTTGTTTTTGTCTCTTCGATGTTCCGTCTGCATGCTCGTTTCAGCGTGATTTATGGGATTTCGTGCAACTGTCATATCTTGCATGTTCTCTCGAGAGTGGACCTTTTGCTGCTCATGTTTATAAAATGAGGAGTTGAATTCAGGGTTTTTCTCTTTTACACCTTTTTTTATTTCTAGTTGCTAATTATTTTATCCTTTGTTTTTATTTCCCAAACATGTCTAGCTTCAGGGTTTTTAGTGGCGATGCTCTTGACGCTTGTGAAACTTTCTTTTCGCCTAAATGGGTGACATATGCAACTTTGGACAGCATATGTGAGATTATTCGTTGTAGACTGATCTTGAAATCATTATCCTCGAAGAGGGCGACAGTCTTTGTCATCCACAGCATGGCTATATCGCTATGTACCCTGGTATGTTCCATTCTTGCTTTAGGCTTCTGGTTGAGATCATTTGGGAGTACCTAGATTTCCTGGGCATCGTTCTCGCTCAACTGGTTCCTAACAGTTGGAAGGTGATGATTGCAACCTTGGCCAGGGACGTTACATTTGGTATCCCTATGAATGTCAGGGTTTTGCATTCCTTGGTGGGAATTAGTGTAAACGCTAACCACACTTGTTATCTTTGCTCTCCATCTTGTTTTAAGAGTCTGCGAGAGAAGTATCGGGGTTGGGCGAGCCCCCGGTTTTATATGTCCCTTGCCTCAAAATATTTTAAGTTGCGCGAAAATCGAATTTTGTGGTCATTCCAAGAGCCTAAGAGGATCGAGTATCACTGTCGTTGGAGGAACAAGAGTTCTCTAATCGGTTTGACAAGCTTCCCCGAGTCTTGGTGGAAGATTTCCTTACTATGAATGCCATTATCCATAATGGCTTGTATTCGTCGGGTAAGGCGGGTCACGCAGAGCCTAGTGTAGATCGTGCTTCGGAGGTGACTATTGCACATGCTGGTGATGTGGATTTCGGCCCCGGAGCAAATTTCGTTAAAGAACCTATAGGCCAAATTGCTTTTGTTGCTGTCAGAGGTTCTGGAGGTGTTAGCTTGATTGTTATAAAAATGAAAGTTCTCAGGTCTCCCAGCCTGTCTAAGATGCTGACAATTAGTCCTGGCCGCATCTCGAAGAAGAAAAATCTCACCACATCGGTTCGTGATGTCGTTAGGGTTTCCTCCCCTCCTACTTTTCCCCAAAAAGGAGGTCGTGGTTCGGAGGATGACTTTGTTGCCCTAGAAGAGAGGTTTCTTGTCCTTTGGACAACCGTGAGAACAGTCTTGTTGCCTCGTATGGTTTGCCTGTTTCTGTCGACCTAATGATTGATGACTCTCGCGTTATTGAAAACAAAAAGCTTCTACTTGGACTTGAGTAGTCTGAGAATCCAAACAACACCAAGACCTTGGATGACTTCTAGTATGATCCGACATTGAAAGATCGAGTCGTAACTCGAGCTAGGGGCTTCAAACTCCCTATGTCTCCTACGGTTGCTGGGACCTCGGGATCACCTGCTACTCCCTCCGTTTTTCATCCTATCCTGGTTGCGCCCTAGAAGTTTTGCTCGCCTTTTGATATTGATGTGCGGGACAACACTCACAACCTCATTTGCGGTTGGCTAATAGGGCTTTCATGCTCGTATGTCCGCCACGTCGTCATATCGACGAGGTCCTCCAACACCTTATGGAAGGAATGACCCATCTTACTTATGCGGCCGTGATGGGGTTGAATTGTAAGGTTGCCTGTGATCTGGTGGCGCTCATCGAGCGGAGGCTAACAGAGCATGTCTTGGTTCTTTATCGCGTTCTCCGCCAACTTGATTCATTGAGAATGCAGTGAATAAAGCATGCAAGGGCTGTTGATAATACACAGACTTCATTGAGGGAGCTCGAGTCTATTCGGGATAAGTTCACTTCTGATCTTGAAACGTCTGATGTTGAGCTGGATAGGTTGCAATCCCGTCTGAATGCTGCTAAGAAGGAGTTGTCTGACCAAAAGGCTGAGCGTGATGAGGCCACTCGTTCTGTCAAAGAATGTTTTGCCAGTTTCAAGGCTTCTGTGACGCGAATTGCTTAGTTGAATTCTGAGTTTATTGCAGTCAAGTCTGCGGTCTCCGCTAGACTTACAGTCACTGATAATGAATTGGAGTCGACTCGAGCTGAGCTGTCATCTGTGAAAAAAATGCTAAAGACTGTGGACGTAGCGGATTGGAAAAGAGTGGTTGATGGTCGTCACGACTTTTTGGATTTTCTTGAGATACAAGGCTTGGATTTATCCAAATATCGTTTCTTTGCCAAACTAGAAGTTGACGATGTGGAGAAAATCGTTCTAGATTCGCTGAGTGATCCTGTGTCGAAGAACCTCCTCAATGTTTATCTGAGCTTGCACCACCTAGTGATGCTGCTACTAATGCTCCTTCTTAAATGTCTCTTTTGATTCCTTTGTAATCTTTTTTTTAGAAGATCAATGGAAACTTGTATTTTGAATTTGTTGTGTTCAGTATGTCTAGCTTATTAGCTTTTGACATTCCTGGCAGAATTCTGACTCGTTCGTTCGGATTTTTGTGAATGGCTTTAGTATTCGACACACTAGTCATGTATAAGCTCTTTTTCAAGAAATCGACTCGTTCGTCCGGATTGTGATGTCGTACATTATAGTCGATGAGGAAAAGTCCGGCTCATATGTCCTGGTACTTTATTACTTCATAGTTGATCAGGCCAGAAGTTTCATATTTATGTTTGACTCGTTTGTCCTGACTAAACTTTTGTCGTTTTGAACTCGAGATGGAGGATTGAGCGAATAAGTTTATTGATATTATATTTTTAAGTGATCTATATTCCACATTCATCGTAGCTTTTCACCTTCCCTATTTTCCAACTAGTATGTTCCTGGTATGTTGATTTTTATTATTTGTACAGTCCTTCCCAATTTGGGTTTAGTTTGCCCGCGCCTGGTTCCTTTGTGTTGAGCTGGACTTTTTGGAGTACCCAATTGCCGATGTCAAAAGTGTGGATTCTAACCCTCTTATTGTAATATCCAACCATACGTTGTTCGTAGGCTGCTATTTTTATAGAAGCCACTTCTCGCTTTTCCTCGAGGATGTCTAGCCTAACTCTCAATGCCTCGATGTTATCTTCAGCGCGAAATTCTTCGGTCCTGATTGTCGGCATACCAATCTCCACGAGTATCATTGCTTCCCCTATCGGAGTTATTTCAGTTGTTATCTATGCCCAAAAGACACCAAGTAACTCAGATGTGCACAATCCTTTCGCTGCCTCGAGCCTTCTTTTGATCGCTTCCAATATTGTCCTATTGGTAACCTCGGCTGCCCATTCGCCTGTGGATTGGCGGGTGTCGAGAAGTACTGCTGGATGTTTAGGTTTACACATAGCTCCTTAATCTTCTTGCCTTCGATTTGTTTCACGTTGTCTGTGACAATTACCCTTGGGATCCCGAATCTGCATATTATGTTTTTCCAAAGAAACTTCTCGACTTGGGCTTCTCCTATCTTTGCTAGGAGTTCTACTTCTACCCACTTAGTGAAATAATCTACTGCCACAAGGATAAACTTCTTTTTGTTGGACACGGGGAGTGGTCGTACGATGTCCATTCCTTGTTGTACAAATGGCCAGGGGCTACTCATCGGGATCAGGTTCTCCCAACATGTGAGTGTACGGGGTGAATCTCTAGCACTTGTCGCATGCGTGAAGAAGTTTTTGAGCATCTGCTTGCATCGTTGGCCAATAATATCATAGTGTGAGTGCTTTTTGGGCCAATATTCTTCTTCCTGGGTGATTTCTGAATGTAACGTGGTGGATTTCTTGTAGGACATAGTCCACATCTTCGAGCGAAAGACACCATAGTAATGGATTGGTGGCGGGTCTTCTATAGAGTCTGTTGTTAATCATTTTATATCGTGCCGCCTAATTTTATAGCTTTCGGGCCTCCATATTATCTTTTGGGAGTTCTCCGTTTGATATATACGTCAGGATTGGAGTTGTCCAGTTGTTCCCTTGATTTGTGGCGCATGCTTCTTCCACCTAGTTTTCAAATGGAACTTCCTTTCATCATGATGAATGGGTTAACATTATCTTTAGCTTGTGATGTTTCCTTTGTCAGTTCATAGGCTCTTTTGTTCTCCATCCTTGCGCACGTTGAATGATCCCGGTCTGGAAGCCTTCTATCAGTTCAATAGTTTTTTGGTAGTAGGCTCTCATTTGGGCGTCTTTGACATGGAATTCGTTGTTCAATTGATTGACACCAATTTGGAATTAGTAAATACGCTAATGTCATTTATTCCCAAGTGTTATGCTAATTGTAGCCCGACTATCACAGGTTCGTACTCGGCTTTGTTGTTTGAGGCTTTAAAGTTGAATTTTATTGCCTTCTCCAATGTGACGCCTTCTGAGTTGTACAAGACTAATCAAGCTCCGCTTCCCACCTCGTTGGATGCTCCGTTACAACGAAGGATCCATCCATGGATGGTTGGTTTGTATTGCCATTCTTTGTTTTTTCTTTATGTTTTTTGATCGTTGCTCCATGTAAATTTGGGGATGAAATCTACCAATGCATGGGCTTTGATAGCGGTTCTGGGGATGAAATCTGGACGAACGAGTCAGAAACCTACTAGGAATGTCGTAAATAAAAAGGTGATTAGCTAGACATACTGGACACAATAAATGCGTAATATAAAATTTCCATTGATCTTCTAAAAAGGAGAATACAAAAAGCAATTAAGAAAGAGTATCGACATTAGTAGCATCTCCAGGTAGTATGAGCTCAAAAGGTTCTCTGACAACCGGATCACCAAGTGAATCCGGAACGACTTCTTCGACATCATCGAATTCTTGCTCAGCAAAGCAATGGTAGTTGGACATGTCTAAACCTTGCGTCTCCAGGAAATCTAAGAAATCGTGGCGACCATCGACCACTCTTTTCCAATCCGCGACCTCTTCCACCTTCGGCCTTTCAGTAACTGATGATAGCTCGATTTTGGTTGACACTGATTCTCTGTCAACAACAGAAGTCTAGTAGAGACCATAGACTTGGTCTCGACAAACTCAAAATTCAAATGAGCGATTTCGTAATAAAAGA